>BPLS01029939.1:0-47418 GCA_019656275.1 Rhododendron kiyosumense | reverse complement strand
ATTAGAAAAATTCAACCTTTCGCTGTGACAGGTAAGGAACATACTGCTGACAGGATGTGTTTTTGGAGGGCCACTCCTCCTTGCATTTTGCTTCCTAAATTTTGTTGCTATCACGTACAGAGTGAATGCAGCCCTTCCACTAGGGACGATTCTGTTATTGTTGTCTATATGGCTGTTTGGAGCATCACCGTTGCTTTTGTTTGGTGGAATTGCTGGGAGAAATAGTGGTTCCAATTTACAAGCTCCGTGCAGAACCACCAAGTGTCCCAGAGAGATTCCAACTCTTCGCTGGTACAGGGGTACTTTACCCCAGATGGCAGTGGCGGGGATATTGCCCTTTGGTGTTATCTACGTCGAGACTTACTATTTGTTGGCTAGCATATGGGGTCACCGGTATTACACCATATATGGCATTTTGCTCATTGTCTTCATAATTCTCGTCATCATAACTGCTTTCGTGACTGTGGCCTTGACGTACTTTCAGCTTGCTGCCGAAGATCATGAATGGTGGTGGAGGTATAGTCTTCTCGCATGCGTTTTTTGCCTTGGTTATGTTGGTTTTTTTAAAGTGTGGTCCACCTGGATATTATACTCCAACTTTCTTGAGTTCAAAGTCTTGCTTTTAAGTGTAGGGGTGCAGCATAGTTTTCTTCTGCATATCGGTTTCTCTACAGCTGCATGAATTGTTAAATGTAGTCCATATATTGTAAGGTAGCTAGATGATATTGGTTATTTGTACAAGCTGATTAATTCACATAATTGACAAACCAACTTTGATAGTACGAGTTACGTGGGTATCCATGATGTTGGATTCTACTACGAGCATCTTGAAATTCTATTATAGAATTGGGGTAGCGCTTGAGTATCATAGCTTTGCTAAGCTGATACTTGGTGATTCTTTTATAGTAGTGTGGGTAAAAAGCTTTTTCATGGTCTTTGTGGATTTCTTGATTTTTCTTTGACATTGAACAACCCCTAGGAACAAAAATTTGTTGTAATGTTAAGCCCAAAAACTGTAATGTAGTGTTTGCTTCTTATGGGCATATCACTCTATGGCAGCATGAATAATTGACATTGTCCGAGATCCCACTTGTTGGCAAGTACATGGATACATGGGTTTATTATTACAGTGTGTACCCCCAATTTAGTTCTGTTCTCTAGGTTCCCTTTCCGTCCAAATGTGAGGCTAAAGACTTGATATGTATCTCCAAAATCAATGGCATACATGGACCATAACAAGGTGTTTCGAGAACTTTTAGCTTGATTGGCTTAGTTTGAGTGTGTATCTGTAGCCTCCATACCGTATGTCGCACTCTCATATTCTGGGGTGGCCAACAAATGACAGAGCCTGACGAAGATTTGTGCTTGGTCTAATGATCCTTCTATTCAGAGTTTTATCTCCATTTTAGCCATTCACAAGGCCTTTGTCATCATGGCATGGTTCGTATTGGTGAGCCTTTCGTTCAGGCACTTTCCCCTTCGTGAGACATATGCTAAAGCTGATCTTAGTGAGAAGGAGATGTGTTGTGATGTTGTCTGTTGCATGGTCCACTAAACAGTCCTAAACATACTATACCTGTCACTTGGCCATACCTTGAGAGTTGCGAATGACTAAACACTCTTTTTCTTCTGTCTGGAAATTGCCTTAGCTGCCATCAAAGCCAGGCTTCTTTAGAGCTTGTTTCTCTTGGAAAATGCTACTTCCATTAAATTTTATATGCCCTAGTTTGCTATAGCACAAATTGTAACAAATGGGTCGTTGGATGATATCGTTGGATGATACATATATTTATTAATAGCAGAATCGTTTGGTAGAGTAACTGCAAATTACTTTCCAGCCATTCATATCCCACTTGGTCTTTCTTTTTTCACTTGTAATGGTCAATCCCTACATCAGCGATCAAATTGCCATGTGGACCTTCCCTGAGTTTGCCTTTCTGAACTGATGGAAGATACAATACAGTGCTCGGTGAGGTTTTTGAGGTTAAAGGAATTTCGCCTATCTTCCATTCCAGGTTAAAGGGCTCATAGCTGTTGTAGTTGCTTCATATAGCATTCTTATAAGGTTCCATTATGATTGCCAGATTCTGTTTTTCCAAAAAAATTGTACACTCTTGGGTAGTCTTTTGTTGTTTATAACTCTTAATGAATCTCTTTGCAATATGATTAAATCTGTTGCTATTTCCATTTTCCATCATGAAACTCTTCCATAACTATTTTCTAGCGGAATCAGGGGTGCTGTTTTTTTTTTTTTATATTATATTATGCTAGTGATTTATTTATTTATTTTTAATTTCTGTATTATGCTAGTTATCCTATCCTTTTACTGTAGTTCTCACTTTGTGTGAGATGTTGTTTACTCTATAGCTGCCTTAACTGTGATTCTTGCCACCTCATTCCACAGGTCATTCTTTTGTGGTGGCTCAACTGGCTTGTTTATCTATGGCTATTGCTTGTACTATTACTATCGAAGGTCGGATATGTCTGGTTTCCTCCAAACATCATTCTTCTTCGGTTACATGGGTTGCATCTGCTATGGCATTTTCCTAATGCTTGGGACAATTGGTTTCCGTACTTCCTTGCTCTTTGTTCGTCATATATACGGCTCTATCAAGTGCGAGTAGCGGATGACTTCTTTGAGCAGCGTTCCTTCCTCGTTTTGCACCATAATTTTAGTCATATAACAGGTATAGAGAGACTGTAAGAATTCTGATTCTACACTGGCTTCTGGAACTGGGTTCTTCTGAGATTAGTGATTTGCGTTGCCTTGAATGTCTTTTGTTGGTTGTGATGGAGAGAATTTTCTTTTGAAAAGAGATTCAGATATTATAGGATAAGACACGCGTAAAATGTTCCTACCGGAATACATATTGGAGTAGCAAAACAGGAAGTATCTTTTTTATAACTCAAGTGTTCGGGCCAACGTACGTGCACAATCATAAGTACTCCTATTTAGCTGTTATGTTTTGGGTATGATGAAGCTGGTTTCGAATTTTTGGTTTGAGTGGCATCCGATAATTGACTCATTTCCAGTTTTCGGAATTCGTGGGTCCACGGTCCGAAATTCAATTTCAATTTCAGTCGATAAAAAGCAACTTCTATCTCACCTGTTACTTAAGCAAATTAGGCCTAAAGTGACCCATTCCAGAGATTTTTCCTGATGTATTTGGAAGAAAGTAACATTTTACGTACAAAGCACTTCTTCTATTTCGTTTTCTGGACAACATAATATATTCGGAATGCGTTCTGTAAACTTACATCGGTCATAATTTTGAACTTTTTCGATTCGGCTTGACACGAACGATTAATTTGAAAAATACGATGAAAAGCTAAACAAAACGTTGTAAAAAATAAAAAAATACAGAAATAAGTTTTAGATTATAAGTTTACAAGAACGCAGAGAATAAATGTAGGCAAGTTTTTAGAGGAAGTTAGCTTCTATTAGTGATTTTTTTCGGGGTGCTATAAAAGTGAATGGCAATTCTTATTGTGCAGATGCTTAAAGAGGCGGATCAAAAAAAATAAAAAACACACGCTAAAAAGTGGTGCATTTGGAGTCGGCCAGTATGGTTTGTTAGGCTGGAAGTCCCAATTGAACTTGAAACGTATCTTTAGACAACCTTTGGGAATGTGAAATTTGGTTGGAGTACATTTGATTGTTTGGATATTTGGTGTATTTTGTCATTAACTTTCTGTTTTTTTTTTTCGTTTGAGACTCTTAATTAGATATTAGGCAGTTTAAAAGTATCGTTATTGCGTCAGGTCATACCTGAATTAGGATGAAAGACATCGATTACCTTGTGATTTATTCATTTTGTATTTGTTAGATGATTAGTTTGGTTTTGTCCATGTTGTTTGTAAAAAACACCAAACTAGAAAATGTCTTTCGGCTTTGTTGCTACTCAGGATTACTTTGAAAATTACCCAAGAATAGTAATACGGAGTATAGAGTAATTACCGATAAATAGTAATATAGAGTATTTCATTGACAATATTGCAAAATTTTGTATATATAGTACTATTCTTCGGTAATTTTCAAAGTAATCTATGTATAATATATATAATTATAAAACATACTGTATGAATTTTGCTTTTGGGTCCTCTTCTCGCATGGCCGGTCCATCTCCGGCATCCCTCTCTCGGTTGTGCTCATTTTTGTTTGTTTCCCTGCCCATTTTTTCTCTTGGGTAAATCGGTTTTCGGCCTAATGGCTGGGGGTTCTGCCGATTTGGGGCACGATCGACTTTGGTCTCTCACCGTTTACACTGCAGGGTGTTTCGATTTTTGCCTAACGGCTCAGTGAGCTTCTGTGGCAAGGTGGCCGGGTTTATTGTGTGAACGTTTCGTTTCGCCGGTGGGTGGGTGGCGGTGGCGTAGTTGGTTTGTTGTCCGTTAGGTTAATTTGGTGGCCCTGCTCGGAGGGTAATGTTTGAAGACTTGCAGTAGACTAGGACTAGGTTCTGGGTATTCTTGGGCTAATTTCCTCTTGTGCGTGATTGTAATATTTGGGCTTATGGCCATCTGTGTTTGGGCTTTATTTATTTTATCAGGCTTTTAGGCCGTCAAGTGTCCAAGGGTTTGCCCTTTGAATGTATTTTCCTATATTTGGTTGGATTTCCCTCGCCCTTCCCTTACTAAAGTTTTACTTTTGCCGATCGATATAACCTCCGCTCTCGCTCTTCTTAATTGGCTCGTTCTCTCTTAGATTCGTTCCACCAAAGCTACCCTAGTTGTTAGCCTGTTTAAAACATCAAAGCCAGTACTTCTCTTCGACTACCAGTTCCTCGATCTTTTTCGCAAATAATAATGAAGGAGAGAAGGCCAACACCATGTATATATCGTCTCAAGATTGGGTCCGTTATTGCATCCACTGCGGCATCTTTCTTAAGGTAACATAATGTATATTTACAGAGAGATTTGTGTATATATTTATACTCTGGTTAATACATAGTTGATCGGGTGGGGGTCGATTTAGGCTCCTTCCCTTCCACTGCATAGCTGCGCTAGCAGGTACTACAAATCCACAAATCCTCTGTCTCACGCATCTAACCAGTTCGCGTGGTCCACCGGTTCCACCGAAAACTCTCATGAGTCTCGTTCGATACCCTAAATATTTGAATTTTTTGTTCTACATCTGCAATATGAGCTTTTACAAAGAGCAAACAAGAAGAAAGGTCGATAATATTTTTTCGGGTCGGCAATAAGATTTTATTTTGTTAAAAAAAAAGCTCGACAAAGGGTAGATTGAAGATGGCAAACTCTAGCTACAGAAAGACCTTGAAGCATAGATTTTAAAATATCTATAGTTCTTCCTAATTTTATTCATGTTGTTACTCTTTCTTCCAATTTTTTTTTCCCCCTGTTAGAGCAATTTGGAATTTGCTTCGATGGAAAGTTATTAACCTAATTTATGTTATTACATTATGCTATTTGTTGCCATAACCTTGGAAATTATCTTTAGAGTTGTTAAGGGGGTTTTCGCGGTGTTATGGGAATGCGGGAAGTTGTCGGATCTTTTCTCAACACCTCCACTCCAGGTTCCACTCTCAACATTGTTTATTTGTTCTTTGTACACGCTCACAAACACAAACACATAATGTATATATACTAGCGTCTTGCTCGTTCAATGCACAGGGACGGGAAAAAAAATTAGTTGAGAACTTTTTTCCTGTGGCCTTGCATATCGGTGAATCACTGCGTATGGCTCTTGAAATTTACTCTTTTTTCCCGTAAAATAATTTGAAAAATTTCACAACAATAAAAAAATTAAGAAATGAAGAAAAGAGATAGGTTTCAAGGAGTATCTGTTATGTTATTATTGATTGAACTTAATTTCATTTTCAGACAAAATAAAGTATATATTTTACGTTTTGTAAAAAGTGTAGAATAAGGAATAAAAAGATGAAAAATTGAAAAAATTAATTCCGTGTGTGTGCGCGCGCGAGTATAGGGGATACACTGTTTGTGTCCAACTCCTAGAGTGATCCCTCATTTTGCTTATATGTGGGCCTCCCATTTTTGGGTCATATTTTGATGATTCAAATTGTTCAACTTGTTTAAAACATATTTTCAAGGGTACTCACGAAAAATTAGCTCAAAATATGACCAGAAAGTACTTAATTCAAATAGTTTTTCATAAAGTTTGATAGAAACAGTTTTATGAAAAACTGTTTGAATCAAACACTTACCGATATTCTTGAAAAGTCTACGAGGGCGTGAATCAACGCTTTTGGCAGATGAGTAAATTTTTGGATAATATTCTTGGAACATCGGATGAACAAATTAGTCCACAGGTTAATGTTTATTAAAGTTGTCAAGTTGTCACTAAGGACTGATTTGCTTTAATTTGAAAAGCTCTACTGTATAAATGTAACTTTTTATTCTTTTATGTTCCATAAAAAACAAGTCATTGTTGATCAAGAAAACAAGTCCATCTACGTCTCTAAACAAGTCATTGTTGATCAAGAAAACAAGTCCATCTACGCCTCTAACTACAGAGGAAGAACAGATGGTGAAGTTCATATTTGATGAGAATTGCATACAAGGGAAAACAAGTCCATCTACGCCTCTAACTACAGAGGAAGAACAGATGGTGAAGTTCATATTTGATGAGAATTGCATACAAGGGTACTCAAGCATTGTCCATATGAAATTTTCTTGATAATTTGTTAGTTAGTTCTACTTTTAACCTCTTATTATTCTTCTATGATATTACTCCTTTCAGGGAATCTGTCATTGCAATGGGGTTTCATTTTACTAATACGGTTGAAATTGCTACTCGTCAGCATATGTGTTGTTTGAAACCCTATGCCTGGATACTTACTATCGTAAGTATTGTCTTCGCCTCTTACAGATTAACCAATTCATTCTTTCTAATAATTTTACATTGTGTGGTAACCTTTGGAACAATCAATGTAGGTCATAAACCTGGTAGTTATTCAATTGACAAATAAACAAAGGACGAAGTACCCGGATGGAAAGCATAGGGTTTGGTACATGCCGTTATATGTCTCGGTGCATACTCTTTTCTTTCTCAGTAGCCTTTAATATGTTATATTACATTAGCATTAGACTCGTGCTATGCACAGCGTAAAAAATGACCCTTGTAGATATATCAAATATGCACATAAATGTATGGTACGGGACCGATTTTGATTGTATATCAGGCCATGGTTACAGACACCGCTGCGAAATGCACGATCTTCATCTTTGGTTGTTTAGTGGAAGCATGAATTAATAAATAGCCGTGCATTTTGATCAAATGCCTCAATCTGTTTAAATTTTTATTTATCAGTGGTCATCATGCTACCTTCGAAAGTAGAAAGGAGGTCTCTATTATGTTCGTATTGTTGTTTAATGTATTCTCCATATACATGTAGCGAATGATCATTAAGAATGAGGTACACGAGGGAAACAATGAACGTGTAGCAGACTTATATTTCAAAAATCAAGGATACACCGGTCCAATTGATGCTCTTGATGAGGTAATATCGTTTGGTATTTGTTTTCTAACATCAAAATAAGAACAACAAAAAGGGTTGAATGATCAGTGTCACAATAATGTTGTTTTGGTGCGCGTGTAGATTTACATACCGTTCAACTACAATAATAATCACTGGATGTGCTTGAAGATTGATATGGTGCGACATGCAGCCTATCTATTCGACTCGAAGCGGTCTCGAACCTTTGGCAAAGATAGAAAAAAGAAGGGTGAACTACTGGTATACAATAGTTATTTACTTTACTCTTGACATTCACTTATTAAGAAAGTTTTTCCTCTAGATCATGAAGTTAAGCTTCTGCAGATATTACAAGTGATTCCCTTGAACAGGTTAAAAATATGCATGAGGTACTGAAGCATGCGTATGGGTCGAACTATGTCCAAGATGTGAGCCAGTATAAGGTGCATTGGCTCACGGAACAACCCTTGCAATTGGATAATTATAACTGTGGGTTATTTGTTATAAAGTACATGCAGAGCGCACCGTTGTCGCCCGGTTTTCAAATGGTAACTATCGATTATCAATATCTCTTAAACAGAATATAGGTTGACAGGATTGTATATGTACACTAACTTATTTCGTACAAAGTTCGATCCAATTGAAAGGCACAGGTTGCTGGTAGACTTGTTGAAAGACGTGGATAATAGATGTTTTTTGGAGTTTAGAAATCAGTTTGACATGTATAACATGAGGTAGGTTCACGCACAATAACATTGCAACCCATCTTTCGGTGTAATTTTTCGTATTCATTTTTTTTTATCAACGTTACAGAATCTACTCTCCTCATATGCAGGTAAAATAGAATTAAGGCTATACTTCAGGATGACAAGGCTAGTATGACTGATAATGCGGCTAAAAAGGTTGACGGTCCAATTGCAAGAGAGCTAAAAAGTAGCTAGCTTGTGGCAAGTAATTTGACTGATTATTATTTATTTATCCGTGACTTCACGCCGAATTGTGGCAAGTAATTTGACTGATTTCTACACTAGTCGTGGATATTTTGAAATTGGACTTGAGTTGCTTGACGGAATTTCTGAAAAAAGGATGTCAACTTATAAGGTGATGCATGGTGTGGGATGTTTGAGTTTTTTTTTAGTTTTATTGGCATTTTTTTTTTTCCCTTTTTGAATTAGGACAATTAAAAAAAAGGAATTTGGACACAATTAAAAGCGTACGGGAATTTTATTTTTGGACAGAATTTCCTTGCTATATGGCCTAACCCGACGCCTTGCATCTCAAACTGACAATAGCAACAACAAACATCAGAAACAACAGCAAAATATATATAAGTCCACGCCGAATGTTTTCCATCCTAAATTATCATTCACAACTAAAATACACTAATAAACCCACACCGGGTCTTTTATCATCCAACAATCGAAATTCACATATATTCTATAAGCCCACGACTACTAGCCCGCCAACAACCACATTATTCATCGATTTCAGCATGTAAACAATTGAATTCACAAATAAACCCAACGCCGGGCCTTTAATCAAACTATTCCTCCAACAATCCAAATTCTCGTATCATCCATAAGCCCATGTCGGGCTGTTCTCATCCCGAGGGTACAAAACTGAGTATCGTCATTAAGCCATACATTGATATTCCAAGAAAACATACTACAACTTGATATCCAAACTACTTAACCCACAAACAAGCCAGAAGAGGATTTGCTATATGTAGGAGGATTACAATCACTCAACTCACATACACTCAGTACAATTTCTCTCTCATACAGTGTCACCGGCGTCCATTGTTCTAGCACGTACGGTACAAACAGTTCCATGAATTCATTTCCAATGTTAGATAGATTGATGTTTTTGTCATCGAATTCCGTTTAGTCCGAAATGTTGGTTAGGCCTTAGTGGATAGAGAGAAACTTATTCACGGCTTCACGCAATCTCGTTGTCTGTTTTGGTAATCAATCGTCCGGATTAAAAAAAAAACCATCCTCGCAAAGATTTAAACTTTTCTAGCGAATAGTTTTTCCAAAATTCGGACCGTTCAAAACACATTTGAACGTGTGCGATTGAGAGCCGTAAATTATTTTCACGGCTCGGCCGTTAAAAAGTTTTTAATGCACACCGTCCCATTTGGATTCAACACCCCCTCCCCCTTGTGAGATTAAACAAATACTGGTCACACCAAATGTAAATTGCGTACAACATTTTGTTACAGTGACTGCTTAGATTTTTTTTTTTTAATTTTTATTTTGAACTTCGACTGCTTAGTGATTAAATGAAAAAAAATACAACTGGATGAATGACAAAATTATTTATAATACTCTCCAAACACTTGGGAGGACAGAAATATCTCCAAGGGGTTAGCATGCCTTCCCATGCATAAAATTGATTGGTATCCGATGGATATGAATATTCGCAGAGTTAAATTAGTTCTCGACGAGCTTTACAAAATGAACGATTCTAATCCATTTTTTGGGTCCGGGACAAGCCCAAAAATCCACACTGGACCAGACTGGATGGTAAGAGCCACTGGACTGTACCTCAACCCAGGGCTTCTCAATACAACCGAGCCCAAACATACAATGTTGGGCCGTCGCTATTCATTCTCTGATGAAAATTAGGGGCCGTCGTTATAGTTCTACTCTGGTTAAATAATTTCGAGGATTATTTTGTTTTCTTTATTTAATTTTTTTTTGCTTTAACCAATTTTGGTCAGTTTTTATTTTTTTTGTGAATTATTAGTTTTTTTTGACGAGAGGAATCTAAAAGGTAAAAAATTATGTTCAAAACTAAAACTTTTTTCAGATAAAGACAAAAATAATCCAAAAACCAATCTATTTCAAATTATCTTTGTTTTTATTCAAAAAAGTTTAAGTTCTAAACATAAATTTTTTACTTTTAGATTTCTATCATTGACATGAATCAAAAATTCACAAAGATTTAAAGGAAAACAAACAAACGCGAAAAAAAATGTGAATAAAGGAAAAAAAAAATCCCCAATGATTATTAATTTAGCTAGCCAAAACAGTTATTCAAAGACTGACATAACCTTTCAGTATTGTCTTCTTCATGCACTCTCAACTCTGGCTCCATGTTCAAGCTATCAATTCTCACTCCCCTGAACTTTAGTAATTTGTGATATTTTTGAAAGACACTTTTCCCGCTCGTGCTCTACTCACGCACACAACTTATGTGACCTAGGTTCAACCTCGTACAGTTCTTTTTTTGAGCAATTACATCGATTTTGGGAGTTAATCGTACGTCGTCCGTGGTGGCTGTACTAATCAGATTTATTCCCACATCAAATCCTTCATATTATTGAGCAGAATCATTTTAAAAAAAATTACTATTTGTTTTCAATAAATTATAAGAAAATTTATGGTAGAATAGACGATTCATTCTTTTAAGACCACAGTGGCACAAAAATATGTTCACCAATATTTTAAGACCCAGTTATTTTTCACGTGAAACTGAACGTTCAATGTATTAATTATTCACTGAAATGTATCAGAGTGGAGCCTACCACTGTCTACATCTTTTCCTAGGTGGAGGATGACAAAGTATTTCTGATCCAATACAGTTTTGATATTGTCTTTTTGTTTTTGTTTTTTTAATTCTTAGTAAAGTGGGTTTAAAATTTTCAAATTACCTTGTTCATCTCAATAAGTGGAATTAGAAGAGAGTATAGAAATATAGATTAAAGTTGAAAAAAGTTCAAATAGATAACGAAAAAGACTCAACCGTTGGTCTTGCCAAAAAAGTCAAGTCTTTTTCGATCTTAATTGTAGTCTTGTACCGATTTTTTTGTAACTTTTGATCTAATTTTTTTAATTGTATATGTTGGTATCTCGCCAACTTGCTTTCTGGTTGCGGCCGGGCGGCATATATATGATTGGCGAGGCCTGAGGCGCCAACTTAGTTGGGATGTCAGCTTTTATACTATCATACCTATTGCTCGTGATCCTTTTAATTGTCGTAACTTCTTTCGATGATTAACAAATTCTTTAGCCGATCAAAAAAAAATTGACCCAAATTTAATGAAATGAAGAGAAAATAACTAAGAAAACCATGCCAAAAAGTCACAAATAAGTATGCCAAAGGAGCCCTAAGTCAGATTTCTCCCCACATTAGTGATTCAAATCTTCATAATAGTATTGAGCAGATCATTTACCAAAAAAACATTAGGTGAATTGTACATTTCTGTGCGCCCAAATCCTATTTGTATTGAGAACATTACGGCTCCGTTTGTTTCAATGTAAAATATTTTTCATGATCATGTAAAATATTTTTACAGAAAATTAACGAACTTTAAACTTTTATTTTTCGGTATTTGGTTGGCCCATAAAAAATATTTTCCAAAACAATGGCAGATTGTAGGTTCTGAAATATTTTTCTCTCTCTCTCTGGGGATCTAATATGATTAGGGAGACGATCGAATAGAATGGAATACACAATTTTTAAAAATGTCGGACCACCGAGAATTAAATGCAAAAATGACTTACGGCCAAAATTAGAGGAAAACATTTTCACCCCTTTGGTGTAAAATGTTTTACCTTTAAAATATTTCCCCCCCACCCCCCTTCTTTTTCTAGCCAAATGACGAAAAATAGATAAAATATTTTACCCAAAAACATTTTACGCCTAAACAAATGGAGCCAATAAAATTTATGCAACAATATTAGACCATTCATTCTTTTTTTAGGTGGTTAAAAAAATTATTTCTGGCCCTACAAGGTTGGTTAATGGTTGCAGCATTTTTATAAGTGTAGGTAGCTTTCTCCAAAGCGACAAACATATCTATATGGGTCACCCTTTGTGCGTGCGTCGAATGGGGAAATCTAACCTAATCTAAAGCCTTTTTGAAAATAATCGCACACGCTTGGGCCCATATGTCGTGCATCCTTAATTTGCTTCCATCGTCATTCCTTCTTTTTACGACGGTAAACAGGTGTTCGGGTTATCTTATAAGCATATCGATTAATTTTCTCTCGAATTCGGTCAAAGACAGAACA
The DNA here is from genome assembly GCA_019656275.1 of Rhododendron kiyosumense. NCBI lineage: Eukaryota > Viridiplantae > Streptophyta > Magnoliopsida > Ericales > Ericaceae > Rhododendron > Rhododendron kiyosumense. Next base: position 34,937 of record BPLS01029939.1, on the reverse strand, counting down.
TTCACGCCGGCACCGAAAATAGAAAATTCACAAAAAATTATTTTCTGACGATCTGATCCGAAACTAAACGGTATGGAAAGTAAACTTACCGACCAACTAACTGGACCAACTCTTGGGCTATATATCATCATTCCTTCTTGAGCCCTACTTCTAGGGATTTGGAGGATATGCAGGTACAAATGTAATGTTTAGTCTGTCTGCCATTCAGTACTTTTGAATCTGCGCTATGAATTGTGGTTTGATAGTGACCATTCATTTTACTTTCATGGACACTTTTACGTGTGAATCTGGACCGTTAATTTTACTTTTATGGGCACTTTCATTTATTTGTTTCATGTATCCTATTATTTTTGTTATGACTTAGTACGAATTATTCTCTAATAGGGGTGATACCGGTCTGGTTTCGACTGGTTTGGGTGTATTTTTTCGGTCGAAACTGGATGATATTTTTAGAAACCCAATTACCGGTTGAGATAAATCGATCTGGTTTCGACCGGCTCAACCGATTTTAGTTCGGTTTATCTGGTTTTCATTCATGGGCCATATTTTGAGCCCAACACATCAAAAAATTCACAATTCAACCCATAAAATATAAACCAAAAATCTATAATTCAACCCTTTTTTTTTCCAGAAAAAAAGATCAATTTTGAGCCCAATACATAAAAAAAAAACCCATAAAAACATAATTAAGCCCATAAAAACAGTTTTTATATAATAAATATATTTATTAGACCAATATACACCACAAAATATCAACCAAAAACCCATAATTCAACCCCTCCCCTATGTTTTTATATACATGTGTATATATTATACATATATATAACCGGTCCAGTTTCAACCGGTTTTTAAAACACAAACCGGATCGAAATTATTCAACTGGTTTAAAAAATTCGGTCTGGTCCGGTCCGATTTCGATCGATTTTCTGATTTCGAGTAACATCCCTATTCTCTAATATAAAATCATTCGCATAGCAGAAATTATGAACCGATGTAAAAAAAAAAAAAAGAATTATGAGTCTATATAATTACCGGGCCGTTAGAGATTTTGTTGATGGCCTAGAAAATAACTTTCACAACTACAATTCACGTGGTTAATGGAATAATTTGTTCGAAGGGTTGAGGTGTACGTAAACTCATCCGAACCCTCGAATTATTAAAAAAAATACTTCAAAGGCCAATGTTTAGACAATCGTCAGACAACATTTCGTTTTCCCTTATTTTGTTTAATAATTGTCTAACAGAAAGGGTATTGAGCTCACTATATCCAAGTCTAATCTTGGTTGGACCAGTCTATCTATGTATAGCCTTTTATGCATATGCCACCACCACCTTAGAAAAAGAGATAAGCATGCTTTTTTTTAAAAATTGATTTCTTGATTAGAAAAATTGTTATTTTTTGAAACGATGGCCTAATTGTTAGACTCTAAAGCACAAATCAATCAGTACATACTCTATACAAATGTGTTTGCGCTTTCCAAGCTTCCAAAAATCTCCATTTTAGATAGAAAAAGATAAATATGAATTATAATTTTTAGTTTTGATTTATTTGCTTTGTTTATCTTACCTTATTCACAATTGCAAGTCAATTTGAATTTATGCCATTTACACTCCAACTTTTTAAATTATCAAAATGATGCGAACTGTTTCAAAGACCCAACATGCATTTTTTTTTTTTGGCATTGGCTTCGTTCATTAATTGATATAAATATCAGCCAGGAAATATATGTCTTTCCGTGCATAGAATGTGGAGCAATGTTATCGTGCATCGAACATGTCGAAAAATTTAAATTATATTTTTTATCAATTAGCGTTGTGCCCGTTCGATACGGGGTAAAAAAAACACCAACGTGATTTTTTTGTCCCATGCATTAAATGTGCGTAATGCTATTACTTGTAGAAGATAGTATATGTCGTGCCCATACACATACAGACATACTTTTACTTTAAACAGTCCTTCCAATATCCTAAACCGAAACCACTTATAGCATCTCCACTGAATCCAGGAAAGCCATTGACAAGTAGATAGGCTTCTCCATTTTCTCATGTGATATACGATCTATAAGTCAAACTTGTTACTAATCTGAAACCATTTGTTTCTTCTTCTTCTTCTTCATTTGGAGAAAAGGTGAAGGCCGCAAACTATATGTTTTTTTTATACGCAACAAAATTTTATTAAAATTCGACAAAGGATATATCGAGATCGAAAAGATCAAATACAGGTCGAAAACTATATGTTAATTAATCATGCCATTGAAAAACAAATAATTGTTGTGAAATTAGTCAAAGAGTACTAAATTATCCGATAATCAAGGGGAGGATCTCTAATCATGCACAATCTAATCAAGTTAACTAAAAGCAGAGACATGCCAACATTCCAAACTGTACATACAGAGAAAAGTTGTGAACAACTTTCAAAGAAGGGAAAAAGAGCAAAATCTAAGGCCACTAATACTCCTGGTACATATATATTGAGAATAAAAGATCCAATGTACAGATTGTTTTGGGACCTGTCTCGGGTCACATGAGTATGATCTGTTCATTTTGTTTAAAATATTTTTGTTTAAGGCCTCACGTTATAAATTAGTTCAACCCAATATTGGTAAGAGCCTTTATAAAACATCCAGCTTTGTTCCAGAATTCAAGCTTAAATTCTAGGACAAAGTTGGATATTTCACAAAAGTTCTTACCGATATTAGATTGAGCTAATTTTGTATAGAGACCTTAATTGAATAAAATGAACGACTCCGATCATGTTTCTGAAACCCAAGACGCATCCCAAAACCATCTACATGGAATCTGTTCTTCTCATATGTACCAGTAGCACAACTCCATATCTACACACTCCATATCTACACAAGAATTCTAACATTTTCTTTTGTCACATCTCCAAACAAGAAGAATCAAATGGCAAAATGAAACCTGAAAACAAGAAGACGAAGAAGAAAATGAAAACAAATCACAGGACTAGCTATGCCCCATTGGAAATTGGTACACCTCTCTTGATACTGTCAATATGAGTAGTCTCATAAACTGGTAAACCACTTGAATGATAACCCAGATCACAGTTTTCCAACTCAAACAAATCAGAGCTCGAATCACTATCTCCATCGTCCCCCACTTCACTAAACTTCCCAAACTCCCTCTCTTCCGATGGGTACCTATCAGCCCAGCTCCTTTCTTTCTCCAAGAACCCGGCACCGGAGTTCTTGATGAACCTCTCTCCACACCCACTTGTGACCTTGAATTTCTCATCATATTTGGCCAGACTGGGCACCACTGGTTTGTGATCCGAATAGCTTCTCAAATCCATGTAGATCTTCGTGGGAGGTGTTCTGAATCCAGGGCTCATTGATGATGAGTAAATGGACTTCGAGTACTCTGTGGTGTTGTTAGAGCCACTCCGGAAATGACTAATGCTGCTCCTCCTTTTCCTCCTCCCACCACCGCCGGGGCTCTCGTCGTCGTCCTTCACAGACTGTGTGGTGGTGGTGGACTTGGATTTCTTCTTCTTGTTGGGTATTTGGTGGAAAAGGGAATTCAAGAAGCTGGCGAGCCTGCCACCAGGGGAGCTCGGTTGCTTGTACTTCTTTTTCTCTTTCAGTACTTGCTTTTCCATCACTTGGGTTTGTGACGAAGGAATTGAGTTTCGCACAGGAAAGTCTAGGCTGATTCTTCCACCCGATCGCCAACCCTGCTGCCTTTCTTCTCTCTGTAACTTTTGCGCGAAAGCGGAACCGTTGTGGCCGCCTGAAACTTCGGCCGAGGCCGAGAAGTACCTCGCGGCCTCGAAAACGTCGAGCTCGCCGGAGTCGTTACGCCGGTGGGACGGCTTTTTGTGGGTTTTATTTAGGTCCGAGGCTCCCGTACTGGACATGGCTTGGCGCTCTCAAAGGTTGTGGGTTAAGAGACTGTGGTAGTTGTTCCAAAGCTGTGGGAACATGTGTGAAGATATTAACACAAACTATATAGAAAGCGAGAACGGAAACCGAGCAATCCCACAACACAAAAGAGCAATCCCACAACACAAAAGAGAATAAAAGATTTACGTGGTGGGTTCGGTCTGAATACGAAATCTTGGTACTATGTGCAAGTCAGTTAAGGAGTAATAAGCCATAATCCGAATTGAATTCGAGACACTGAACATGACTATGTGAGCCTTATAATATAAGGGAAAGAAAAGAGAAAAAAGGGGGGATTTGTGAATTTGTTAGGTTAGTAGAGGGAATGGGGTATTTGACATGATTGTGAGTGGAGGAGAAGGAAGGGTCACTTTTTTATAATAATAATAATAATAATAATAACAATAATAATAACAACTCATTGCATGGGATCAGATAATAATAATAGTTTATGATGAAGGTGCATGTTTGATGGTTTTCTTTGCAAGAGGACCCACCTGCTGTGTGGATGATTGTTTTAATCAATCAATAAAAAGAGACGAATTAAGGAAAAATTATCGGATGTTCTCGGGTGTACGTGGCGGTGGCCCAACTCCCCTGCCCTCCTAGTTGGTCTGAGTTTACGGACTCTGACGCGAATACGTGATCGAAAGGTGTTTGGCCGAATGTGGCGTCCCAAGACCACTGGACAATTACTCTGAGAGGAAGGGATAGCACTGACTACTGTGGGGTAGGATGAAATTGAGAGAATAAGCATTCTATCCTTCTTTCAAATGCAGCTGTGGAAATCCAGAGGTTTGTGCTTGTGTGTTAATTGTGGGGGACAGAGAGAGGTGCGCTTTCCTTGGATTCTACACTTGTGGTTTGTTTTGGTGGGGGATCGAGCAGCTTTCAAAATGATGCTTAAATTGGCTTTGAATTTGTACTATGTATCATCTTTTTTGAGAGTTGGTGGAATTTTCAGTTTCATTTGTATGATTGGAGCCTTGGAATTAATTTGGCTTGCTAGTGAAATGCATGAATTTATTTATACTCCTATCGATCTCTCCCGGATTCTAGCGATATACGTAATAGTGATGCATTAGGTGTAGGTATAGTTGTGCATTTACGTATTCCTTTCTGTTTATCTGCGTTGTTATACATACAGATAAAACTATACAGAATTCTGTTCTAATCATACGAGTTTCCTCTTTTAAGAGCATCTCCAACCGGAGCATGCCAAATCTGAGGTGGATGTTCAACGTAAACTTTTGACAGTTTCCTTTGTTCTAATCAAGTTGCCTTTCCTAAGGCCAAGTTCACGTGTAATTGAAGTTTGCTCCAAACATGCCAATTTTAGCATCAAGCTAGTGGCATGCCAATTTTTGAAAAACATAACCGTTTGAAAATTTTAGTGGCATGCCAATTTTTGAAAAACATAACCGTTTGAAAATTTTGGCATCAAGCTAGTGGCATGCCAATTTTTGAAAAACATAACCGTTAGAAAATTTTGGCTGTATGAATTTGAAAAATGCCATTTGACATAAGGATTGAAGATGAATAGATTGATGTCAAATAAAAAGAATTAGGTATAAGGATTGGAAAAGTGGCTTTGATGTCAAATTGAAGATGCCAAAATGCCACATAAGCTTTCAAAAAAAAATTGACATCTCCAATTTGAAATCAAGGGTTAGATATGCTCTAACCTGGTTTTTTTTTTTTTTTTTGACAGCCCTAGATTAATTATGTTTCAAAATTCTCGCCAATTACGTTAGTAACATTACCAATTTGCGATGGCACGTAAATGATACTCTTACAAAATTTTAAACAACTTTTTCAACCCAAATAATAATGTCTCGTCAATAATTGACATTCGAAAATTATTTACCATCTGGATGGACATTTTTGCTTTAGATCGACAAAATCATCGAGATACTGGGGCGCCATTCTGCAGCGACTTCATTGATCCGCATATATTTTTTGTGTGCAGTCTTTCTGTACGTGTAGCAACATAGTTAAACAGAAAAGGATAAATAAATAAGGGGAGTGATTTTGGCACTCCCCTTTTTACTAACCACACTTTCCTTATTGTTTTTAGTGTGTGAAGTTACCTTTACACCCTTCCACTTTTCAATATTTTCTTCTTCTTTTTTAATCAAGATGAAATGGTTTTTGCACAAAGTTCAAGGATATTTTGGTAATTTTACACACTAAAAACAATAAGGAGAGTGTGGTTTGTATAAAGGGGAGTGCCAAAATCACTAGAATTTGGGAGAGATCGTTAGAATAACAAAAGGGAAGTGATGGGGACCAAGAAAAATAATATAAATTCATGCATTTCATTAACAGGCTAATTTCGATCCAACCGTAAATGAAACTGAAAATTCCACCAACTCTCAAAAGATGAGTCTTCTACCATCTATAATTGCAAAAATGAAATAGATACACAAAAACTATGGATACATCATTTGGTGTACACCGATGTACTCTAGAGTGTATGAAACCCATTTCAGAATTTCACATAAATAATCGGAACAGTTCGATTTGTTCGAAACATTCTTAAGAGAATTCTTGGGATAAATAAGCTCCCCTCAATTAATGCTCCATCTCTCATTAGTGTGGGTTTTGTGACCACGTGCACGTGCATGGGATGCACACGGCATTGCACGGTGACATTTACTTAAATAAAACATTCGATGCGATGGGTGACAATATATAATCCAATTGTCTATTTTTAGCCAATGGTTATGAATGTGGATGCATGGTTCAATTTAACATCCATTTTCACTTTCAATGAGTTATATTATTAATTAGTTTGTCAATTTAACATCCATTTTTGGTGAATAATTTTTTAAGTTTCTTCGCACCAAATTACAGAATGAATTGAGATTTCTAATTTGGCGGCAACAAATTTTAAAAATTATGCACAAAAATATTTTATTTTTTTATCCAAAATTTACATGTCTTTTCGTATAGGACAAACAATATCCAAACACTTACATAAGGATGGAGGATAAAATATGAGCATATAGGACGGACGGTTACGATAATCTTGATTTTCTTGATTTCACAGGCACAAGAAGCAACCCACTGGTGGTTCGGTGGTGTAACAGGGGTTGTTGGAGGTCCGATGGTGTTGGTTTGGCAGCGCAATAGTTCGGCTGGAAGAAGGCTGGTCTATGGTTGCCGTAGGCACAACGGCACGTTTGAATTGCGAACGGTGTGTTTGGAGCTTGCTATGTTAGCGGGGGCTTGCCTTGGAGTCTCTCCGATCCATTGCTCTTGTTTGGGTGTTTTGTGCGCATAACAGCACGTTTGAATTGCGGACGGTGTGTTTGGAGCTTGCTGTGTTAGCGGGGGCTTGCCTCGAAGTCTCTCCATTGCTCTGGTTTGGGTGCTTCTGCTCTCTTCCAGATATGGCCGACGACCCTTGTGGATTAGTACATGAGAACAATTAGCTTGTAGTTGATATTGTTGTTGTTTGTCTTCAGATTTCAGCGATGCTTAGTTTTTAGGGTTTGAGCAATGGATCGTTTAGGTCCTTTGTTATCTAGACCTAGATTGGTTCTTATGTACCGACGATTTCGTCTGGCCTGCTTCGGTAGTAGGTGCCTGAGATCAAAGTTTAGGTAGCTTTGGTAATTTCCTGTATCTTTCCTGGAATCTGTATTGCCCGATGGGCTTATGACATTTTCAAAAAAAAGAGAGAAAATGAGGCCAATGGCGTGTTTTGATAATTAATACCTGCCAAGGACATTTTGTTCATTAACAAATGTTCTTAGCATGTCCTTAAAATGTATTAATTATCAAACCACGTCTTGGGCTGTCAGTTTCCCAAAAGAAGCAGCAGCCCACTGAAGTAGATAAGTTTGGGCCTTTAATGATAATAACAAGACACCTATCATAGTATATCATGTGAATCTCAGATCCATGAGCGGCCCACAAAAGGGAAGATGCCTACAATTGATCGATACTAAGAAAACAACCCCAAATTAGTTATTTTCCAAATTTCAACTCCTCACTGACCTTGTTTTTTTTTTTTTTAAAATCGACAAAAATAATATTTTATTAAGAAAAACTTGATCGGGATAAGTCAAGTTGTGAAGAGAAACATGTTTTTGTGTCAGTAGGCACCGTGCATTTCAAAAGTCACATTCCATGGTTATGGTTCTCCCAATAGTCCCATCTCATGCCTAATATTAGTTCTAGGTCTTGTGTGCCCTGAATTATCACCGTCACTCCCAGGACTGAGGACGGACAAACAAACAAATACAAAGTGGCTTGTCGGCTACTCACATTCATTGTAAGATTGTATATATGTTTAACAGCTTTTTTTTTTGGGTTTCCATCGTGTCATTTGATGTTGACGGCGATCATGGGTTAAGCTCGATCCTCTTGATACTCCATCTCTTCTTACTCCTTGAAACTCTACTTTATAACCCTCGTTGAGAATCCACAGCGAGAATCCAAAAATGGTTAATCTAGTTGCCCCCACAAAGAAATAAGGTTGACCGGCAAGTACATAGATATGGTGTATGAGATGAACGATTCGGATTTGAAGTCGTAGGCCCCTGGGTGAAGCTCAAAAAATAGAGCTTCAAAGAGTAAGGGGTAGAGATGATATATGGAATGAAATGGAGGGGAGCTTAGTGTGGGTTTTGTGCAAAACTTCTACAATGCTCCTTAGTAGCTAGTATGCTTAAATATGGACCTTTAGATTGAAAAGTATGTAAATTACAACTCTTATATCAAAACCACTCACAAAAAGTGGGTGAATTTGCTAAAAACGAGATAGTTTTAAGAATTTTTGACCAAAAAATGTGATATTACTTACTACAAAAATAGGTTTTATATACCATTCTTTAAGGCAACACTTAGACCCCGTTTGATAATAGTGATGGATGTGTGTAATTCATAAGAAAATGAGATTAGAATTAGGATTGATAATGAGAAGAGATTAGTAATGAGTATGTTTGTTTGGAATGAGATTAAATGATAAGATTATTAATATTATGTTTGTTTCCATGGGATATGATTGGATTGATAGTATACATTTTCATTTTTTGCCCTTATGCAAAATTGAAGGATAACAATCATATGACAGCCCTAGAACAAAAAAATAATTAAGATCTTTTAGGATAAAATGATCAGAAAAATAAAATCTTCGCACTGGTTCAAACGGATTGAAAATTGTAGCACTTAATTTTTTAACCAAAATTTTAATATATAAACTGTCTAAAAAAATAAATGCTCCAATTTTCAATCCGTTTGAACCAATGCAAACATCTTATTTTTCTGATCGTTTTATCTTAAATGGTCATAGTTATTTTGTGGCTCAATGGCTTTCATATATGAGCCGTAAGATAGTCGAAGAACCAAATGAGGGCAATTTGGTCAACACAATTTAGTCCCATGGGACAAGACTATGAATACCATGTCTACCGGGGTACTACCAATACCCCTATTTGGCCGGATTGGTAGTCCATAGGATTAGTGGTTCCAAGTTGTTTTGAGTTAACAAACAAAGGATTCATAATCCAATCCAATCCCATGGCTTAACAGGTTTAACAAACGGGGTGTTAATATATTACATGACTATACTTTTGTAAGAAACACTTACTATACTTGTTGACAGGGGCGTGCAGGGGCACGTGACCCCACGTGCCCCACGCTCTTTTAATTTTTTTTTCGATTTTGTATATATATTATATATGTCGATTACATGCAAGTAAGTGGTGGTAAGGTGCTGGCTTTCGGAACATGAGTATGTGTGTTCGAGCCCCCATTCCCATAAGGTTTTTTTTTTTTTTTCCAAAATCGCCAGTAGAAAATAGTGCGTATGCTCCGCCGCCAGCCCCCCAACACACACACACACACACTCAACGTCTCCGATCATTTGTGTAGTGCAAAATATGAACCTGCACATTGCATTTGTATACTTTTGATCTCCAAAACTTGTATTCGTAGAGTTAATAATAGGAAAATAGATGATGAACATGTGATAGTTTTCTTTTAACGCATATAATCGAAGTGCGCAAGTTTGCCAAAGTAGTTGGTTATTAATATACACACACACACACACTTTAAAATTGTTACTTTATCATGAATGCAAAAATTATTTTGATGTGAATGTGCTTAACTGTAACTCATATATTATGGTTACAAAAAAAATTGGTGTCCACACTATGTCAAATTTATGAGTTTGCCACTGCTGGTTGACAATACTTACTATGTTGCTGTCAATACTTACCATAGAATAAAAAAAAAAAAGACGACTTGAGAGCATTTGGGAGCATCATAGCCGGAGCCTCGGGTGTGACCACATGCACGTGCATGCCCAAACCCTCCATGGGATGGCACACGGCATTGCACGATGGCATTTACTTCCACGTCCGATGTGTAACAATCATCATATATATGTTCATAGACTTGGATGGTTCGATTGAACATTCATTTTCTTTTCTTTTTTGGGTCAAACGGAAATAATTGAACATTCATTTTCACTGTCAATTCAGACTCGTGTATATTAGGCATGAGTTTTTCCTCCTTTTCTGTCATTCGTTTATCTTTCGCTTGGTAGATTTGTGTCGTAGTTTCTTAGTCTGCGCTTTCAATTAAAATAGTTGTTCAGTGCCGTAAGAATTTTCATGAATGCAACCATTTGCTTCTGTTAAAAAAAAAGCACAAGACTATCTGGCATCCAATTATTACCAAATAAATGGTCACAAAGTGAAAATATAAGCATATCAGACGGACCACTACGATGATCTTGATTTCACAGGCATAAGAAGCAGCCCGCTGGAGTAGATAAGTATGGGCCTATCTATAGTGATAAAGAAAAACAACCATCAATCAATCAAAAACCTGGATTTATTTATTTCACAAAAAAAGGGAAGATGCCTGTAGTGATAAACATGCTTGGTTGTTTTCTGTAGCTAGGTACCATGCATTTCAAAAGTCATATTCCATGGTTATGGTTCTCCCAATAGTCCCATCTCATGCCCTTAGTTCTAGGTCTTGTGCCCTTAATTATCATATCACCATCACTCTCATGACAAAGCAAACAAATCCAAAGTGGGTTGTTGGCTCTTCACATTGAAGATTGCATGATGACAGGTGGGTTGTTTTTTTCTTTTCATCGTTTAAAACTCTACTGGGATTGTCCTGATTGGTTCTGCGTTTGAGCAATATCAGGCGAACAGAGGAGGCGGCGGCTTTTCTGTCGTCACTTGAACCTTTGACAAAAAGAAACCACAAGAATTTGGGTGACTAATCTCACCGTTTACGACGAGGGAACCCGATTAAAGCCGGGATGAAGTCCCATGTGAACTATAAACTGGCCTAATTACACATGAATTGATAACACGTGGTGGTGGTCGAATGTGGACCAAATACTTTGTATTCGCCTGATCGCGAGGTGACTACCACTCCTCAAATGCCAGTAGAGCTGAGAGCAGATGTTCTCTAAGGCTTTTGTGAAACTGACCCACCTCTACCTTTGTCTGCTAGCACTAGCTAGCAGGGTCACAACTTGGGCTAAATACAGCACTTAGAAAGGTCTCGAACAGGGGCACAAGGGCCCAGCCTTGTCCCTCAAGTTGAGACACTAATGAACAAGGAGTTGTCCCTCCATTGAGGCCATTACAGTCTGCCTTTCTATGCACAAGAAGATAAAATGAATTGCAATTTAGAGGGAGGGATAGGACAAAATATCACTTCTATAAATATGCAATATCAACATTTGGCCCACCAATTTAGATTTCGCATTAACTCCACGGGTTGGCCTGGTGGTCAAGACATCAGACTTGGGGGTTTGCTCCTTCTAAGGTCTTGGGTTCGAACCTCTTAGGTGTTGTCAACTCATTTGGGGCCAATACGTACGGGAGCCAGCTTTAATTGGGCTCTTTGTAAGTGGGTGGTGGGATTGAGCCTTGGGATTAGTCAAGGTTCGCGTAAACTGTCCTGGACGAGTTATCAAAAATTTAGATTTCACATGACCAAGTTCTGGAAATGGACGTGGATAAATATGCAACACAGATAGTGCTCTATTAGCAGAAAGTACCTTGAACAGGAGGTATATATGCCCTTTTATGGATTTTATTATCGAGTTCCAAAGGAATTGCAGTTCAGATCAAGGAGCATATGTGTCTTGATATTTATTCATTTGATCTTATCCACCAAAAGAGGCCAATATTCAAGTAACTCGTAGCTTATATATCCAGGAATAGGAGAAAGATGAGGGCTTTTAGAGGTGCTCTTTTATGCCTTGTTTCCCATTCAGGATAACAAAAAAAAGATGTTATGACTGGTGTCTTGAATTCAACCCGAATTATGTTCAACTGGTCAAGTTCGACTTCGTTTTTGTTTGTGCGTATCTGTTGACGTGATTTTTAACGCAGGGTTTTTCATAACGAAGCAATATCTGGGGGCTCTAGGTTAGGGTAAGAAAGTTAAGAACAGTAACAAGTCAATGAGTTCATCTGTAACATTGCCATCAAAGCAAACCAAGCCAAAAAAACTGAACACACAACCAACATAAGAGAAGAATATTGCTGAAATTTATTGACCAAACTCACAAGCATGAGTTTTTATCAGCTCATCCGTATACCCTCTGCTATAGCAAATTTAATTAACAAATGATGAAAAGTTATCCTCAACCTGTCAAAAGAAAAAATGTAGTCACCTACAGTAGATTAGAAGCTTCACAAAAAGCACTTTTACGCTACCGGATGGCAACTCAAAGTTTGCTCGATTTGTGTTTTCTTTTCCTTGCACCCTTTCTATCTTTTCCGGTCTTCGTAGTTGAGATCAAGTTGTTTCATCAAACGCCATCAACCGCCTGAGGAAAACAAAATAATTAAGCTACTCGTGATGTTAACTATCAAGTCATTGGTAAAGGACATAAGGAGATGATCTTAAGAAGTCTCTGGCATGTCATACAGATCCAGGCAAAATTAATAAAGCCATCATACCTTCCCATTTTAGAGGTAGAGAGTGTATCTTCGAAGAATGGTCCAATTATCTTTGCAAATTGCAACTTTCTCAGAAAATTCCTTGGTGAGGTAGAAATTGAGTAACAAAAATACGAAATAAGCTCGACAAAATAGAACATCGATCTGGATTATTCAAGCACAATTCTGTATCCATTGCTATAGTTTTCTAACTCATGTGTAGACTATTGCGTGTTTTGACTTGGATAGGAACTCAATTGATTAAACCTGTTTCCATCTGTAACGGTTCTGCGATCCTGTTTTGTCATATAATTGTTTAGGTAATAGTATATTATAATCCATGCCAAGGAGCATGTGGTTTGCGAAAACATCTCCACATGTAGGGCGACGGTGTGTTCGTAATCCTTTGCAGAACCCAGAGTGCGGGAGCCCCGTACATTGCAACTTCCAAATTATTTGAATGAAATCTATGTTGTGGCAACAAAGCTTCGTCACAAGGCGTTCGAGTCTTTGTTAATTGAGACACTGATATAAATCCTAGGGTAGAGAACTCAACCACCCTTGAAATCGACTTGCATAAGGAGGGTGCCCAAGCACAGATGCACCCATGATTCCAAACTTGAGAGTGCCGGTTCAGAGGTACTTTGACCCTGGATGTGTAAGTTTCTATAATTTGAGGATACGAACACTATAACTTTGTTGTTTTCCGTAATTTTCCTCTAATAGGTTATGAACATCTGGTCGCCATGTGAGACATTAGGTATTAGCACACCATGATTCCTAGAACCGATGTCCATGGTGGTCCACTCTATTGATGCTCACTCGATGGCAATCATCACTTGTTTTGGCGGCTACACTTATCTACTAGTATCCAATGCCTTTGTAGGTATCCGTATGAAGCAATTCCTTGGATAGAAAGGTCACCCTTATAAAACCACAGAAATAAGAAACAGCATCTAAACTAGAAAGCTTTACATAATTTTGCCCCAAATCAGTAGATTATATGACTCAAAAGATATACTTTCACTGTAGTGTACTTTGCCAACTTGGAGACCTAACGGACATACAACTTAAAAGTGTGGTTTCATACAAATAGTCTGGCTCTGACAATGCATCTTAAGCAAGGTAAACACATATCATGTTGAATGTAAAGGAAACTGTGTAGCATAGAGTAACAAAGCACAAAGAAATATATTACCTTCGCACAAACTGGGCATTTTCCACTTCTCTCCAGCCACTCGTACATGCATTTGAGGTGATACATATGACCACACTGTGCAGTTATCTCAGGATCTATCGGTCCAAACTCTGTCCAAATAGTATTCAAAATATAGCGAGTCAAAATAGAACAGACCAGATAAACTACTAATGTGCTGCAGCCGGGGTAGCAAGTCCATGTTTAGCCCAAAAAAATTATTTAATTGCCTAATGAAAAAAATAGCTTCGAGAGACTTCACCTTTGAGACAGGTACCACAGAGTTGGCTGACATTTTTTTTTTGATTGGCAGGTCGGCAGACATCTTTTTGTTGATTGGCAGGTCGGCAGACATCATCTTCCTCTTCAGAGATAGAATTGAGATGTCCAACTTTACTTGTCATTAGAACTTTACCCGACAATTTCTTAGAGGACTCCAAATAGCATGCTTTTGATGTCGCTCCACTATTAGAACCGAGCTGCATGATCATTCCACTGCTAATCGTTGGGGTTATATTCTGATTATTTGGTAATCGTCCATACTGCAGACAAACAGTCAAAATCCATCACTACAAACCTCAAAATGTACTGACAGTGATGAATACTCCGACTCCCCACATTAAAAGTAGAGTAACAGGGAAACTCCAGCAAGACCAATAAGTTGAAAAGGAAAAAAGTCACGAATGCTGTTGTAACTAGAACTCTTGACATTCAGCAAATATATGCTTCGTAAAGCAGTGGGATTCTCTAGGGTAGCACAAAGCAGGTTGATGAAAAAGGCGTATCGTAATCATAAAGTTTTATCAGCATCAATCATCAAAGCAAAGTTCATCATTTTCTGAATGTGACAATTCACTCTTAACATATGTAGCAGTTAAAAGTAGAAACTGCTTACTACGACAGTTTGAGGTATAAGTTGTTCCGATAATTAAAAATGGATATTGTTGGGGTACGTAATAACAAGATAACTTCATAATCACATAATTACTTGGTTCTCCAATGCTCTAATTATCCGTACCATTTCAATTTCCAGTCACTATGTAAAAGACGTACAACTTAGAGACAGACTGATGAATTGCATATACGCTCCTATGAATGGTGTATAGATTTTTCGTATTGTACCAAACTAACAGTACTATTCTATATCAGAGTTACTTGTTCACGTAGATTGTGTGTTGTGAGGTATTAGTTCTAACATAACAATTGGTAAAGCATCCAACTCAAAACCAATGAACAATGAGTGGAGAGGTTGCCAAGCTCATATACTAGTTTGCAAGGTTATAATTAAACAATGTGGGACAAGCTCTAACAACAATTTTTTTCGAGAGTTCCTGAAGATGAAATACATAAAAGGTTAGGATTTTGTAAAAGTGGCTGAAAGGTTTCTTTGTATCACAAGCTAGTAATCAGTGGAAGTCTTAAGGTGGTAAATCTCCACAAATCCAATATACGAAAATGGACTGGTAATTTTCTTTAAGGGAAAACTGATATTGCAGGAAAATGGATGATCCAGCCAGAAGCAAAGTATATGCAAAAGTCAAAAGGCAACCTTCACAAGTACTGAATTAGACACGAAATTGGTGATAAGCACTCGATAGTGTAAATAAATGGGCTTATCGATACCATTTTTGTCCCTCTCTCGTGCATAAATTACTTTAATTAGATGATATTGCGCGGAGTTAGTGTTTTTGGCCCTTATAGGTTAATCATGTGAATAAGGCGTTTTTGTAGGCCATGGATAGCTCCAAGCGCGTCCAAGTACCCAAGACCACATGGCACTCCGCGACCGAGTCCCAAAAGTCATGAAAAGAAGCTTTGAAGCATACTCGGGATGTCCAAGGGTCAAGGGGAGTGAGGGAGATGTGAAGATGTTACCCAAAGCAATTTATTTTCCGACCAATTGAGGGTAGAATCGTCATATCTTTTGATGTAAAAATTACTTTTGATCCAAACCACTTGGGTTAGAAAGTAGACTCAACAAGCTTTCCAACGGTTCGAAGAACACCCAAATCCGAGTTCGGGAGTGTCCGGAGCGAGCCCGCGAAGTTCAGCAAGCCAAAGGCAAAAATCTGTGAATAGTCCTACCGGTAGGTGAATAGTTCTACCGGTAGGAAACCAATCCAGCGAGGCCATAACTTTGCTCCGAAGAACTCCTACCGGTAGGAGGTTAATCCCTACCGGTAGGAGTCCAGTCTGCGAATGTTTCAGTGACAATTTTGCAATTATCTTGGATGGGGGCTATATATACTCTTTTTGCACGAAATTAGGGATATTCTGCCCTTCCCCTTTCTCTCTTTACCTCCCTCCTTAGGTTTTGCCTCAATCCTCCATGTATTGAGCTTAGATTTTCATTTCCCATGTAATTTCTTCAAGAATCATGTATGTACTCTTAATTTCAATTCATGATTTAGTTGTTAATCTTGTTTTTCACCATGTTTCTAGCATTTCCTTCATCTTTCTTGCTTAGTTCATTTCTAATGGAGGGGTAGCCTCCTTGGCTTGGTCATGGGGTGATTTTCTACCCTATGGCTCTGGTAGTTTAATGGCTTCTCTCATTTCTTGTGCTTAATGTAGTTTGTGAATGGATTAAGTTCTTATCTTTATGTAACAAAACCTAGGGTTGTTAACCTCTTTGATTATATGTAGGCAAGGACTGGATCTCTTGCCACATATAATGCTTGGAGCTATGTCACTCTAAGTGTTTGCCAAAATGCCTCAAAGAACTTGTTAAGCTCTAATCTTTGGTCTAAATCTAGAGATGTTAATTTCTTTGATTGGGTGTAGACAAGTCTCTTGGCACACCCAATGCTGGGAACCATGGCTCTCTTTGTGTTCGATAAAATGCCCAAACGAGTTTTCATCCATTTCCAAACCCCATTGTATGAGTTAAACTTGATTTTCATAGTTAAATTTCCCGAGTGAGATCAAATGACAATGACTCTCACTTGAGTTATCAAGAGAAGCATTAAACGGCCTAAGTTATGGGTGGATTAATCCCTTGACCTTGCCGCTTTTATTTTCTAGTCAATCTTCATTTTCAAGTAAAATTAGGAAGCAGAGAGAATTTCCTTCACTCAAAAGTTGGCCGTCTCAACGCCAAATCTAAAGGTTGGCGGTCCTAACGCTAAAAACCCTTCGTAAAGCAAACCTTCCGGCCAAGCTTCATTGGCTCCTTGTGGATTCGACCTCGGACTTCCGAGTTTATTATGCTGCAGCTGACCTAGCCCTACGCTTGGGGCGTTCTTATTGCAACACACATTAAGGTCGCAAGCAATTGGGCCACCGCTGTAGAGCCATTATTCAATGGTCTTGGGGCATCTCCATGTGGTGCCCAATGCTCTTATCCACCACATATTTCGGTGGAGTCCATACATTTAGCATTGGGCCCACGAGATTGTGTGGTTGATAAAGGGCGTTGGGTAACCACGTGGCGGTGCCCCAAGACCACCAAGTAATTTTCCACATAGCTAAGCAAAGTATCTTAGAGGAAGAAGAATCAAGAAAGAAAAAAACAAAAAACAAAAAACAAATGTGTCAGATGTGATAGAATGTGTCACCTAATGGGCGTGCGGGTACGCGAGTGCGAGTGTAAAAGTGTCTTCTAAAATTTTTTCAAGTTACTACAATTCACGACAACAAGCGTTTAGAGTGCGAGCGTGGAACAATGATTGAGAGCAAGAGCAGATGGTCCTATTGAAGAATTACATGCTTAGGGTGTTAACCGGATTGGACCGGTCTTTTAAAAATCCCTAAATTTAGAGTACTTAAGAGAACCTAGTGTAAATAATCAAAAACTAATGGAGTTAATAGGGAAACATTGACACAAAATTTCAAAGGATGAGAGGGGATATGAATACACGGAACATACCTTAGTTTTTAAGTTATAACTCGGCCCCTTGGGTTTCTTAATCCTAGCTCCACCACTGTGGTTGGAGCTATTGGATTCAACATTCTCTTCAACTTTCGGAACATGAAAGCAACTACACACAGAATCCATAATGCTACTACAGTTCTTACATCCACTACACCTCTGCTGCTGCTTAATCATTGTACTGAGGGGAAAAAGAATCACAAGATCATAATCAATGCTAACAAACCAGAACAATTTACTTCCAAAAAAATAAACTACAGTAGAGCCAATTATGTACTTTCGGATCCTATAACAGTGAAATAAACACAGAAAAGAACAAAAACAGGTATTAACAACGAATTTGACAGCATAAATCGCGCAATAACAAAATGGCTGTATGAAAAATCACGTAAAAGTATACAAGGACGGACGCAAGATTCTAAGGTTGGGTGGGCAAACATTAAAAAAATCCTATCTTATAAAAGTACATAATAATTTTGCCAATATGAGTGGTAAAAATAGTACCAAAACAAAAATCATATTTATATATATAGTCCAAGTACTATTCAAATAATATCCACTTTTCTAAATCTCTTGGTTTGGCGGGCGAACAAGTATAATTCAGTGTTTTTAAAAAAAGGAATTAATCGCTAGCGGGGCCTATCCGACTAATTGCTATGCGCCGATTAATTACCGATTACTAGGCCTCGGAGCTTGAATATGGCCGACCGCCCGACTAGCGCCTACCGACTTTCAGAACATTGGTATAATTTTAATGTTTTTAAGATAAAAACTACCACGATTCCAGTAGAAATTCAAAAGGTGATTAGGGCATTCAACCGGACTCATCTGCCCCTCTGTCCGTCCTTGCAAATATATATATCTAGGAAGGGTAAACATCAGCAATTATAACATGCACTGCCTGTTGATCATTACCCTGATCCTCGTTTTTCCGATATGATTAAGAATCAAATATCACAAACATGGAAGTTCCAGAAATTAGAACAAGAAGACACACCTTTCTCATTCATGGAGGAGAGCTCCTACGAATCTGGGATTCTGCGTCGGTGTTGGGTTGTATAGGCGATTTCGGAGAGAATTTACTAAGGCTCTGTTTGGTAGCAGGTTGCCTAATTCCATTGGGATTTCATTTTTAATGGGAAGTAACGC
The DNA here is from genome assembly GCA_019656275.1 of Rhododendron kiyosumense. Lineage (NCBI taxonomy): Eukaryota > Viridiplantae > Streptophyta > Magnoliopsida > Ericales > Ericaceae > Rhododendron > Rhododendron kiyosumense. The sequence goes on along the minus strand of BPLS01029939.1, from coordinate 15,890 downwards.
AAGTAATCCTATTCCCATCCCAACTCTAACCCCATGTGATGATTATCTTATTTATATTCCATTTTTTCGGGACCAAATTGTTAAATATTCAATTGACCAAAGCACCAATTAGAAATGATTTTAACACTTTTTTTTAATTCGTTGGTACTCTTCTTCTCTCTTTTGTTTTTTTTTTTGGGTCTTTATTCATGTGAAAATATAAAATTGTCCTTCATATAAAAAAAGTGACTCAAGATTTAAGAATAATTTAGTAGTAATTTTACATGAAGTGCCAATAGATAGAAGAAGAGTCTGAAAATCATTTGCCTTTATAAGTACCGGGAAATAAAACAAAAATCACTGGGGAAATATACCCTCTTTTTAGTGGCACTACTTTTTTTACGTTTTCACAATTAGCAAAAACAATTCTATTCAATCTAATTAACGTTGTGCCCGTTCGATACATGTGGCAAAAAAAAAATTCACATTCGTGTTTTCTCCATTTGCATGATCAAAATTGAACAGGCACATAGCTAGTTAATAGAAAAGATAGGATGGAATAAATTACATATTAAAAGACTTGTAGTTGTTCAAATTAGTAATTGGCATTTATAAAAAAAATATGTAAGATAAACAAAGCAAATAAACAAAAACTAAAAAGTATGATTTTTATTTATCTTTCTTTTATAATAAACTCAAAACTAATTCCCCAAAAATCTCTCTCCTTCGTTCCATTAGAAAATTTTTTTTCCCTCTCCCCCACGTTTTTTTTGCATACCCATAATAGTTTTTTTTTTATCACCAACAATTCCCCTAAAATATCTCTCTCTCTCTCTCTCTCTCTCTCAATTTTAAAAAACCTAAAAAAAAATGAAAATCTAAAAAAGAAAAAGAAAAAGGGTGTTTGGAGGCTTGGGATACACAACCACATTTGTGTAGAGTGTGTGTATTTATGTATTGGTTGATTGTATATATATAGCTTATACAATTTTAGAATCAACTCAATGAGTTCATCTGTTTCATAGTGAAATTCCTCTATCAATTTGTAACTTTGGACGTAAACCTTTTTTTTTTTTTTTTTAAATTTCTCTCACAAATTTTCAATAACAAGTGGACTGTAAAAATTGTCATATATATTCGAAAAAGCCATGGACACTGACCACATGGGGAACTGATTGTGCACCGACCATCATGTGGGGCTCACTCCGGATCCCGCACAAATAATTCGAGCCATTCTGTAATTTTAAAAAAAAAAAACCGAATCGACCCGTGAAGAATCAGCTCAATCAACATGTGTATGTGTTCGATCTAATCTTTTAATTTCTAATTACATGATCAGGATCGACCACCTACACATATTAGATTAAGCTAATTTTTTATCGGCCCACTCGTATTTTTTTCTTTAAAGTTAGTGAACGACTCAGACTATTTATGTAGAACCGAAATAGGCCTTGCGTGACAATTTATGCACAATCGGTCCCCGTGTGGTTAGTGTCCGATCACATGGGAACGGATACACGCTTTTGTGAGCCTAATGAAATCAAGAAAAATAAGAAAACCAGCTAATATGGCCCATGCAGGTCTCGAACTTGCGACGTTGGCGTTATTAGCAGAACGCTCTAACCAACTGAGCTAATAGGCCATCTGCTTTTTCCGTTTCAAGTAATGGTTTTTAATTATATAATTTACGTTTCCTGGAACCCAGAAAAGAACATAACTAATTATAAAATTTAAGTTTTTTTTGTTGTTGTTGAGAAATGCACTCTTTTCTTTTTGTTTCTTTAGTGAAACTTTTATGGGCAATTGTCTCACTAAAAGACAAGAAATGGAGCGCATTTATCAAAATAAAGTTTGAAAATTATTTCGCAAAAATTAATTAAGGAAAAAAATGAAAGTTGTTTTCTAGAGTAGACTAATTTTTTGAGACGGAGGGAGTATTTTGATAATCCTTGGTACTAATTAGTACTCCCTCTGTCCCATTATTTTGGTTTTCCTACAAAATTATGTACAATTTTTTAGGTTAAAAATAATGCACTTACATAAATGGAGTAATTTTTTGTGCAATATGGTTTGTGTTTGATAGATTTTGATGAGATCTTTTGAACGGTGTATAAAAATGGATGTAGTTCTGCAGGAGACCAAAATTATGGGATGGAGGGAGTACCGGGTTATGTACCGAAAAAATAATTTGGCATGTACGTGGATACGAATAATTATTTAACTTTGCCTTTATGTCATTTCATATTGCTTGTTATTAGATGTGAATAATTATTTAACTTTGCCTTATGTCAGATCACATTGCTTATTATTAGATTTGATGTTAATAATTGCTTTGTACCACCAACGAGTTTTGAATAAATTGTTCAAATAATAACGCATTGGCTCAAGTTGAGCACTTAATTGGTATTCCACTCGTATACCTAGTTCGAGTCTGGATATATAGCACCCCTCTCCCACATTTAAATATTAAAAAATAATAATTTTTTTTAGTAAAATACAATGATTTATTGTTAGCATCAATCTTTTACAAAAATCACCAAACTAACATACTAATGGTTCATGGAAGTTGAAGTTTTTTCCTGTTGGGTACTTCGGAAATAGTACATGGAAGTTGATTTACGAAGGCAGAAAAGTAGTTTTTTTTTTTTTTTTTTGACGATCGGCTTTTATTTTTTAAATTAAAGGTGATGTACTGTGAGAGAATGACCTGTCTCGTAAAACGAAAAAATAATTACTTAAAAAATAAGAATCTTATTAGAACGGGGCGTAAGGCAGTAAAGTTAATTTTAATCCAACACAAGATTTCTTATTGTTGTGTTTCGATATATGATTATCAAATGCTTACAAAACCCAACTTCCCCTTCATTTTCCAACCGGCCTTCGGGTAAATAAGATTGCAACTAAATTAAACCGATCCGAAAAATTCAAGAAACCAACCAACAAAAAGAGAAAAGCATTATTGAAATCTATTGACCAAGCAAAAGCATGCCTGATTCTCTGTAATGAGTTCTTCTGAGCCCAACCATATATATGCCTTAAGCTATAGAGAATGCCATTAACAAAGGAGCAAAAATTCATCCTCACCCGTCAAAAAATTAGCTAGCTACGGTAAATTAGAAGCTTTCGTGATGAACGCTTTCAGGGTATAAGCCATTCACAGCTTGCTGGATTTGTTTCCTTTTGCCTTGTAATCTTTCCATCCTTTTCGGTCTTTTGTAGCCAAGAAGATCACGTCAATCCTTCACATACCATCACCTGCCCGAGGCAAACAAAATCGTTCTTATACATTCATAGTGTTATTATGAAGTCATTCGTAGCAGTCTAGGTATAGAGCTGCGACTCTAAGAAATTTGCAATTGGATTAGCTGCCCTCTGATTTCTCAACATCAGAAACCATGTGGGGATTTCACAGTTCCATTTAAGTCGCCGGCATGTCATACAAATCAGTAAATCCATAACTTATTAACTTCTCATTCTGGAGGTAGACATTGTATCTTAGAAAAGTAGTCGAACCATCATTGCAGATTGCACCTCTTTTATAATTCCTTGTTGAGGTAGAAATTTAGAAGTAAATAGGTTCGACAAAGTGGTAACATTGAAATAATTCATGTGCAATTCTATAAACAAGTGTGGTACTTTGCTTACTCATCCGTGGACTGTCGCGTGTTTTGACTTGGTTTAAGGACTCAACTGTCATGTTTTCAACCCATGTCCATCCGTTCAATGATCCTGTTTTTCATGTAATTGTTCAGGCATGCAAAAGTTCATTGTAATCCCTGCAAAGTGCACTCATCTGACGGATCACATACTCGCTTAGGTTACGTCCATCCCACTCTCAAGGCTATGTCTGATGCCGTATGATACAACCCCTGGGTAGAGAACTCACCCTTGAACCGGCTTGCTGGTTATCAGTTATCACCCCCACCCCCACCCTTTTCCTAACTGCAACTCCACGGTCAGTAAACTGAAAAGCTTTACATACTTCCGCCCCAATTAACTATCATTATGCTTCTCGAACAATTATAGTACTTACTTTGTAGTGAACTAGGACGATTCTTAGACATAAGCAGGGATAGAACTTAAACCTGTGGTCTCATAACGATAGTCTGGCAACGTATCTTAAGCAAGAATCAGCCCATATCATATGCAATGCACATAAAATTGTGTACAAAAGAGTAACAAGACATGAGGAAACATATTACCTGCACACAAATTGGACATTTCTCGCTTCTCTTCTGCCACTCGAAGATGCATTGGAGGTGATAATCGTGATGACACTCTGTAGTTATCTTGGGATTATCCGGTATAAACTCTATTGAAAATTATTCAAAATAGTGAGGTAAAATAGAACACGAGATAAACTGCTAATGCGTTGCAGATTGGGTGTTAAGTAATTATCTAGAGAAAAAAGCTACTATTAACCACATGAATAAAATTAGCTTCGAGTAGATTTTACCTTCGAGACAGATAGGGCAGTCATCTTCCTCTTCCGGTTGAGAATTGACACGTACTTTCCCTGCCATTAGAACTTTCTTCCCGGGAATTTTTTTAGAGGACTCTAACTCTTTTGATGTCGCTCCATCACTAGAACCGGGCATACTGCTAATTCTTGGGTTTATATTCGAACTATTTGGTAAATGTGATGGAGCGGCATGTTCTTCCACTCGGCCCATTAACGCTCCATACTGCAGACGAACAGTCAAAATACAGTAGTAATACAAAATACAACCATTACTACGAACGTCGAATGTTGGTGACTTAGTACGCCCGAAAATAACAAGGTAGAGTAAGAGAGAAACTGAAGTTAGACCTATACGCTGGGAAACAAAAAAGAAGCAGCTAAAAGATGCTGTTGGAACTAGAACTGTACAATGTAAAGCAAATATATGCTTCGCAACGGCAGTCAGATTCGATAGGCTGCCACAAAGCAAGTTAATAGAAAAAGGGGATAATGAAATCGTAATGTTTGAGCAGGATCAATCATCAAAGCAAAGTTCATCATGTTCTGAGTGTGACAAGGCACTAACATAGTATCTATTAGTTAAAAAGTAGAAAATGCTTACTACGACAGATTGAGGTATAAGTTGTTCCAGCGGCTTATACGATATGTAACGGCCTTTATTTAAAACTCTGATCAGTACGTAATAACGAGAAACCCCTTTCGGGAGTAGATACCTCCGTCCTATTATTTGGTTATCCAATGTTCTCATAAGTACCATTAGGTCCATTACCACTTCAATTTCCTGTCAACGTGTTAAAGAGGTGCAACTCAAGAGGCTATTGTAACGAATGTAGCGATGGACTGCCATATTCATTTATGTCGTCTGGCGTATACACGGCTAAGTATGGTGAATAGATTTTGAGTATTGTAGCAAAAAAAAAAAAAAAACAATGGCTTCATCAATGTTCCTTGTTCACCTACGTTGTGTGTTTGTTTGAGATGTCCAAACCATTGTTTTAAGAGTTACTGAATGTGACATACACAAGGGGTCAGGATTTGGTAAAATCGGTTGTATCAAAAGTTGTTAGTCAAAGGAAGTCTTTAAGGTTGCTGCTCTCAACAAATCCAACATCCAAACACTGCCTAATAACTTGCTTTAGGAAAGAGGGGAAAAAAAAAACTGATATTGCAGGAAAATGGATGATCTACCCAGAAGCAAAGAATATGCAGAAGTCAAAGGCCACATTCACAAGTAATGAATTAGACAAGAAAATGGGCCCACAGCTCCAAATTCCCAAGGCAGCTAAGCAAATAATCTTGTCATGAATAGCAATTAGACAAAACACTTTCTAGGAATAAGGAAAACAAAAAACAAAAAAACAAACAAAAACAAATAGTTACAAAAAAAAAAAAAAAAAACAAATGTCACATATGACAAAAAAAAAAAAAAATTGCACGGTTTGGACCGTTTTTGCATCTATTTTTACCCGTTCCACCCAGTCTTCTAAACATTTGTACAGTTAAGTAGGTAATAGAACCTAAGGCCCCGTTCAATTACAAGGAAACGAAATTACGAGAATGTATTAGTTAGTAAGAAATTTCTAGGATCCACGTCTCTAACTTTTCCACAAGGATTAGTTTTTCCTTAAAACTCATCCAGCAAAAAAAAGAAGAGTTTGCAGGAATCTTGTCTATGTACTAATTTCGTTTCCCATACAATCAAACTATGCCGTTTAACTTCCCCGCACATTTCTCCCATCAAATGAATACATGTAAGAAAATACTTTTCCTTTTCCTTTGCTTCACTTCACTAAAACTTTCTCAAGAACAATCTTCATGCACCAATTTCTCAAGAACAATCTTCATGCACCAATTTCTTGACGGTAAACGGACTATCGGAGCCTAACGGAAACGATTGGGAAACATTGAAAACATAACTTTGCAAACCTATTACTATTAGACACACAATAGGGAAACATTGAAACAAAATTTGAAAGGATTTTGAGGGGATATGAATTCTCTCAGAACATACCTTGGTTTTAAAGTAATGAGAGAAGCAACTGGACCAGATGCAATTCCCATTGTTGGATTCAACATTCTCTTCAACTTCACGAACACGAAAGCAACTACACAGAGAACCCATAATGCCACTCCAAATTCCTACATTAAGTTAACCAGACCTCTGCTGCTGCTGCTGCTTAATCCTCTTGTACTGAGGGAAAAGAGATCACAATAATCATAATCAATGCTAATCAAACCAGAATCAATTCCAACAAAATAGACTAATACATGGGCAAGCTATAATAGAGCCAATTGTGTAACTCAGGATCCTATATATATAACAGCGAGATAAACCCAGAAAGAACAACCACCGAATTTGACAACAAGAATGGTCATGGGTGAATAAAAAATTATGTTCAACAAAAAGGCAGACCAAACATCAGCAACTATAACATGTAATGCCCGTTGATCGTAATCCTGATCCTCGTTTTTCGATATATTAAGCATGAATCGATTAAAAAAATCTGAAGTTCCAAGAATTACAAAAACCTTTCTCATTCATGGAGTAAACTCTCCCAAAGAACTATCTTATAAGTAATAGCATAAGCAACACCACACACACACATGGATTGGGGGACTGGGGATGGTGTTGTCTGTCTCGATAATTAATGGTTTGAAAAATATGAATATGCATGTTATTAACAAGAGACAAAAGGAGAATACTTATATGTATATAAGACAGATTGGCAAAGACCCACAAACAACAAGAGAGAGAAAGAGAGGCCAAGGCTACCTAGAGAGGGCTGAGGAGGGATAGAGAGAGAGAGAAAGCGATTGAGGAGTAATGAGAGCGTTGAACGTTTTGACTGAAATTTTCTAAACTGGTGGAAACCTGCGAATCTTGGACTCTCTGTCGCTGTTGGGTTGTATAGGAGATTTCGAAGAGAATTTAGAAAGGCTCTGTTTGGTAGGTTGTTGTTGGGTCTTATGACTCTTATTTTATGAATTATGCTAGTAATTCGATTGGGATTTCATTTCATTTAATCCTATTCCTATCCCAACTCTAATCCCATGCGATGATGTGATTATCTTGTTAATATTCCATTGACCAAAGAATTAATTGATACCACCAAAGAAATAAAACAAGAAATCAATCGGGAAATAGCATGATGAATAAATTAAGACAGAACTAGATTTTCTTAAAAGAGGATGAGTCCTTGACCATTTTATTACTCTGTACGTTTTAAAAAGAATGATAATTTTTGAAATTCGTGTTATTTTTTTATTGCTTGTATCTATCAATTTATAATGTTTTTTTATGAGTTTGAAAACTTTGTATAATAGAATTAATTGAAAACTATCAAACAAGATTCATATTGTATATTTTTTAATATTCATATTGAAAGATATAAGGAATTGAAATTTGGCACGAATATCAAAAATTATCATCCAATTTGAAACGGAGGGAGTAGCAATTATACACTTATTTGAATAATAGAGAATAAATTCTCTCCGCCTGAGGAGGAGAAGTCCACATTTCCTCCAAACCAATCCTCTGTCGCCACGTCATCTATAGTACCAGTCCAAATGAAAACTCACGTGTTAACCCTTCCACTCCTCTGGTTTTGAGCTGCAAGGGAGAAAAGGCTTGATTTGGGGCAAAGCCGAGGAAAAAAAAAAAGTGTTTCAAATTTTAATCCGTTTGAATGGGTGAGACGATTTTATTTTTCTGTTCATTTAATTCTGGAGGATCATAATTAAATTTTGACAATAGAGCTCTCTTTGATTAGCCTAAGAAAGTCGTAGAATCAAATATCTTTTAGGATTAACCAACGAGAGCCCTAAAGCCAAAAATTAATTATAATCCTCAACACAGTTTATATATTTAAAAATTATGGTTAAAAAATTAAATACTCTAATTTTCAATCCGTTTGAATGGGTGGGAAGATTTTATCTTTTTGATCATTTAATTCTAAAGGGTCATAATAAAATTTTGACTATAGAGTTGTCGTTGATTAGTCCTAAGAAAGTCGTATAATCAAATATCTTTTAGGACTAACCAACAAGAGCTCTAAAACCAAAAATTAATTATAATCCTTTAGGATAAATGATCAGAGAAATAGAATTTTCGTACTAGTTCAAACGGATTGAAAATTAGAGCATTTAATTTTTTAACCATATTTTTTAATATATAAACTGTATGTTGAAAAATTAAGTATTGCAAAGACACTATTTTTTTATCATTTTATCCTAAAGGATTATAATTAATTTTTGGCTTTAGAGCTCTCGTTTCTTAGCCCTAAAAGATATTTGATTCTACGACTTTCTTAGGGCTAATCAACGAGAGCTCTATAATCAAAATTTAATTATAACCCTTCAAAATTAAATGATCAGAAAAATAAAATTGTCCCACCCATTCAAACGGATTAAAATTTGGAATACTTTTTTTTTTTCCTCAGCTTTGCCGCAAATCAAGCCTTTTCTCCGTTCAGCTCAAAAAAAAAAAAAAAAAAAAAAAGAAGGGTTAACACGTGAGTTTTCATTTGGGCTGGTACTATAGACGACGTGGCGACAGACGATTGGTTTGGAGGAAATGTGGACTTCTCCTCCTCAGGCGGAGAGAATTTATTCTCTAATCTTTTTACTCTTTCATCTTATTTGACTCAAAAAGTGAAAGGATCTAGATACCCTAGGTTCATGGTTTGGACTAGAGGACATTATCCTGATATGGACCATTCATTTGTAGATTTAATGGTTCCGATTTTCGGTAAGAGTTTAAACTACATTTAAATCATTGATTGCAACAAATGAACGGTCCTAATAAAGACTGTCGCCTCAAGTCCAAAGCATAAACCGGGGAGGATCTATTTTTCAAATTGAAATTATTTTAATTTCATAAGCACATAATAAAAAATGTAACTTGTAAAAGCAATAAAAAATGGAGCCCTTGTTGCCCAATTCCATATCCTAGTTCGTTTGATTTGTGTTTATCTTAGCTAACTTTACCAATGGATCGGATTCATTGGACATATCCTATATCCAGAAACAATTAATTAAAATTGGAGATTGAAAATTTGAAATACATTTGTCTTGAGTCTCTTGACCTTTCACTTATTCAACATGAATGAGCCCGTTGCTCTTATTTTTTTTGGCATTTTTCTTGTTTTGTCTTTATTAAATTTTTTTTGCATTTATTTTTACCCAAATATTTTTTGAAATATCAAAGATAAAGTTTGAAAATAATTTTGTACTTTTTCGTGTCTCGATGAGATGAACTAATAATCTACAAAAACTTGACAAAAGACTAACAAAATGCAATTCTTTTTAAATAAGAAGAAAAACTGAAAAAGACCAAAAAACAATAAATAAATAAAAAAAAACTAGGGAATTGGCCTTGTTTAGAGCATCTCCGACCCCAGCTACTCTTTACTTTGCCTAGCAAAGAGTAAAAAAGAAAAGGAAAATAAATGAACCCCGATGGGCAAGTGGCAAGTACTAGTGTTACTGTATTACCGTTTTAGAGCTTAACGCATTTCTAATTTTACCATCACGTTTCCACTAACAAAAAAGTTTCAATATTTTACTATCTCGTTTTTACTAACAAAAAAAATTATCAACAAAAATATTTTTTCCTACAGTAACTCTACTCACTAATTTATCAACAACTTATTCACTACCGGAAACACCTAACAACTTCTTAATCACAAATAAAAATCTACAAATTTTTCACTACCGGAGACACCCCTTCAATGTAGTTCTATTAGGTGGTTATCCACATATGATCAAAGCTTTTTTTTACGTTTCACAAAATGCGAGTACGCCATACGTGAATGTTAATGAAAAAGCTTTTCTTTTTTTTCTTACACAAAGTACTACCAAAAACTACTGAGGCTCCGTTTTTGCTAAAGTAAATAGATTATGTGTTAATAACAATAGTTAAGCTATTTCCGCTAAATAGTATTTTGGTTGATGTATGTAAAGAGAATAATCTGCCTAGAAATCCGTAAAACCATGAGCTCTAGTGCATTTAATTTATCGGAAACACACCTAAATTTGTGAGAAGAAAGATAAACAGAGGATGGGCTAGCGAAAACTGAGAGGAGAAGTGGAAAATCCTCCCGAAAAATTATTATGTGACCTAAGGTGTAGACAGAGCAAACACTGATTCAGCTATCGATCAAAGACCCAGACAACTTTGATCAAGTGGCCCATGGAATGGCAAAAACGTTGCCCGGTTAGGTTTATGCAAAAAAAAACTTTCATTGCTTAGTTGCTACAACCACAACCACAAACAAACACGTGCACACTCGAGCATTTTCAACCACGGATGTCAAAAATGACGTGAAATGCCAAGTGAAAGAATTGGCCGGTGAAGCAACTCCAACTAAAATGTCAAATGTTTATGTGTTAATGTTTGATATCCCCTCTCTCATATCAGATTTGACATGTGACGTTAATTTTTATTTCATTGTTTTACCCTCCAAAACTTTCTAAAATACTAAATTTGATGTATTGGTCAGAGTTGATATTTTGAAGATGTCAAATTGTCATATAAATTTTCAAAAAAAAATGAAAAATTAACATCTCCAAATTTAAAGAGCAAGGTTGGAAATGCTTTGACAAGACATGTGGGACCTTTGTGTGAGATGCGTGTCTGTATACCTTGTCGTTATGAGAATTTTTTTAGTGCCGAGTGAGTACTACGTGGTGCCTGCTCGGTGTATCCGGACCGTTCATTTCGATTTTGGACGGTTTGAATTTGGAGAGAGAAAAAGGAGAGAGAAAGAGGAGAGAGAGTGTGAAGGTGAGAGGAGAGAGAGTGTTTTAATCTTGGTCGTCTAATACACTTTTGGACTATTCAGATGTGCCCGCTTGGGCACCACGTTAGCCGGGTGACATGGTATCCACCCGGCATTGAAAAATTTCGCTGTGGTTATAGAACTTTTGAAAAAAAGAAGTCCTTGTTTGATGGGAGACACTTCATCGTGAGAGTCGTGGGGCAGAAGTCAATTTTTTTTGTTCGAGTGTTACCCATACCTGATCAAAAAAGGCACCTCATCTATCAAATGGAGGGTCGTCCTACTTAGGGCTGTACACCATTCGGATCGGATTGGATTCCAATCCTAATCCGTATTTTATAATTTTTAGAAAATACAATTCAATCTTAATTCAAAAATTTCACGATTCGGTTCCAATCCAAATAGTGAACCATTTTTCAGTTTCAATTTTATCCAGGAATTTCCTTCCATAAAAATAAAATGACACTACTGCCAACTAAAAATACTAAGTGCAAACACATACTGTATATTACGTTTCATAACATTACACTATTATAGCTTGTTCCAGTCCAGATACCAGCAAGTTAGATACACTATTACACTATAACATTAGGGAAAAATTCAAAAAAACCCTTGAACTTTGAACCCAATGTCAAATAGGCACCTGAACTTAAATAAACGTCAATTGAACACCTGAACTTTCACTCCGTTATTCAATTTACCCCTTGCTGTCTCAATCCATGACTTTCCTAACGGCAACCACTAAGTTGGACACTAACAGACAGAACAAAACGTTAGATGGAGAAATTGGAGGGAAACAACAGTGATTTGGCACATTTTTAAGGCTCCGTTCGTCTAAAATAAGCCTATTGGCTTATTTTTTGTCCTTATTCAATTTTTTTTCATATTTGTTGGTTTTTCATCAAATTTTTGGGAATTATTGTATCGTCATAACGAGAGGAATCTAAAAAATAAAAAATTATTATAGAAATCTATTTTTTTTAATAAAAACGAAAAAATTGGTCTATTGGCTTGTTTAGTCTTTATTTAAAAAAATTAGGTTTCGATCGTAATTTGTTACTTTTTAGATTTCTTTAGTCATGACAATGCAATGAACCCCAAAAAAATGATGAAAAACTTGCTATGTTTGGATTTGTGTTTGAATTTTTTTTTTGGAAAAATAATAGGGATAATAAGTGAAGAGAGATAGGGAGAGAAATGTTGGAAGTATGGAGAATCTAGGGGGAATTTTTTGAAAAATTCTTTTTGAATTGTAAAGAGAACAATAAAAAAATACCAAAAAAAAATTGAATAAGAACAAAAATTAAGCCAGTAGGCTTATTTAGCCGAATGGGGCCTTAAAAAGGTACCAGATCACTGTTGTTTTCCTCAAATTTCTCCCTCTAACGTTTTGTTTTGTCTGTTAGTGTCTAGCTCAGCAGTTGCCGTAAGGAAAGTCACGAATTAAGACGGAAGGGGGTAAATTGAATAACGGGGTGAAAGTTCAGGCGTTCAATTGAAATTTATTTAAGTTCAGGTGCCTATTTGACATTGAGTTCAAAGTTCAGGGGTTTTTTTTGAATATTTCCCATAACATTATTACATTCCATAACATTACACTTATTATTCCTTACGTTTTATATATTGTCACATTAATGTAAAATTGCTCAAAAAAATTCATAATAATTAGTAAAGTGATAGTAATTATGTATAAATATTACACACATATATTTTTTATTTTCTTAAAATATCTTACGGTTCGGTTAATCCACGGTTTTGAAATGAAAATTCAATCCTAATCCATATCTCATGATTTTTTAATTTTCGAATATGTGTCCTGACCATTAATCCATGGACAAAATTCAAAAGGCACGAATCGATTCAGTCCGAACTGATTTCACAATTCTCGATTTTTCTTGAACAACCCTAGTTATACTTAGTTTTGTCTTATCAAATGGTTCAGGGTTAGATGTAAATGTTGATGTGGGGGCCGCCAGGTTTTTATACTTGCGGTAGATATACTACGTACAAAATTAAATTGTATCTTTTCACCGACTCCAATAGAACCAAAGCCATTACAACCCCTGTTTTTTAATAACTGTATGTTTGCGTCAGCTTGTGCACAACTCGATTAATTCCGAGACTTTGAAGTTAACGACTAGACAAACCCTCTAGTGGTCGACGTGGTCCGAAGGTTTAAAATGTTTAAAACTATTAGAACCCTAACAATTTGTAGATTATTAATTAAGCCTTTAACTCGAAGAATTCTCCTTTAATTATAATCATAAGGATCGAGGGGTCATATCCTTTTTCTTTTTGGTGGTAATCATACCTAACATAATTAACAATTCTTTCTACCTCTACAGCTGGTGCACCTTTTTGTATCTACCAATTACCACAACTTTAAATAAAATATTACTACCATACTACATAATTACAAACTATCCAAAAAAAAAAAGTTATGCTGAGATGAAACCAGGTAGCAACGATTCAATTTTTTTCATGATATTTATTGGGGTCAAATGAAGTTAATTTGACGTTTTATTTATACAATTGGACTTATGAAATAAGAGCGCGAAAATTCTATTTGGACATTGGAATTGCTTGTATAAATTTTTGTCACCCAAAAGCAAAATTCTGGCTACGCCCCTAAAATGGTTGCTCCAATGTCATTTGCAAAGCGAAGGATGCAGCTAGGAAATACAACCCAGCTCAAGATTAATCTGGTTGGTTGGGGGTTTGCTTTCCACACGATTAATCAGAGTTCGGTTCTTCAGGTTAGGCCGCAAGAAAGAAATTTTTTGTGAATTTCTTAGTTCCGGCATGGATGATTTGTCTTTGAGTGGACCAGTGAAGTGATTAGTTAAGATGTGTGTAAGCAGCTGGCCGAGATACTTGATCATCGTCATCCACCATAAAGCTAAAAAAAACAATAAAAAAAATACAACCCACCATTAATTTACACAAACAGGCTAAAAGTTCTTCATGGCTTCAAAACTACCCTATGAGGTACGTCCCTACACCTTCATGACTACCACGTTTACAGGTAGACCCCCACACCCAAAAAAACAAAAGCAAACAAAGAAGAAGAAATCATTAATCAGCAAAAGTGAAAAAGAAGAAGAAGAAGATGTCCCACACTATTGATACACAAATTGGCCTCACAACAGGGTATAATTGTTCCCTTTTTCTTTTTCTTCTACTGCTAGTTAAGCCTCCACTCTTCTTCCGATTAAAGCTGGTGTCTCTCCCTTGGGAGTTAGGACTTAGGACCCCATAATGGGCAGAACTGGAGTGAAATTGCCCAGTTTCTGCTTAAACAGAATCAGGCCTCATGTCCGGGTTCGTTCGCCGCCCGTCCAAACCCAAAACGACGCGAAAACCGACCAGAAAAATGAGAATTCGGGTGATGTGATCAAGCCGGTAAAGCCCATTGGGAGGAAGATCATGATCGTGGTCGATTCAAGCATGGAAGCCAAGGGAGCTCTGCAATGGGCATTGACTCACACCGTTCAGAGCCATGACATGGTGATTCTTCTTCATGTCACCAAGCCTTCTAACCCTGCAGGTTATCTGGCCATTCTGACATTTGTTTTCCTCTGATCAGTAATTCAATTCAGAGTGAAGAAAAGAATAGCAAAAATGTTTTAGTTTTTGTTGCAGGTGAAGTGACCATCAAGAAGATAGCTCCAAAGGTTTCTGAATTCCTTGAATCAATGAAGAATATGTGCCAACAGAAGAGACCTGAGGTGGGTATTATATAGGATTCTAAAATTAATGGGCTATGTGGATTTTCCACATAGGGTGCTATGGAATTTGTGACCCTATAATAACTTTGGCATAAGGATGTTTGAACAGCTTTATTATAAGCACAAGATGAAAAGTACCTGTCTTTCTTTTTAGTATATATATAGTGATTTGTGTACCTGTTTTTTCTGATTTTATTTTTCCCCATATTAAATTATAATTTTGTCACACTATGCAAATGTTCGGAATCTCAACATCTGCGTGTTATTGCAAAACCTTGACCTCAGATTTGTATAGAAGTCGATAATTACGCAAAATTTGCAACAATCAACCAAACACGTGAGCGCAAAGACTTGTGTTAAGATTTTTTGGGTGATTTATAAGATTACTTGTGTTAACCGGTAAAATAATTATTACGAGTTAATTGAGGGTAAGATCGAGTGTTTGGATTGGCAGGTAAATATTGAGGTAGCAGTGGCAGAGGGGAAAGAGAAAGGCCCAACCATAGTGGAAGAGGCGAAGAAGCAAGGCGTGGCGATGTTGGTTTTAGGGCAGAGGAAGCAATCGGTGACGTGGCGGCTCCTGATGACGTGGGCGGGGAATCGGGCAGGTGGCGGTGGTGGGGTGGTGGAGTACTGCATCCAGAATTCTAGTTGCATGGCGATTGGAGTGAGGAGGAAGAGCAAGAAGATCGGAGGGTATTTGATCAGCACGAAACGCCACAAAGATTTCTGGCTCTTGGCTTGACGAGTATTTGTTGCAGTAGTTGAAACTTCTGAATCACAAAAGCGTGTAATCTCATTTCACAGTAATGTCTTTGTTCATCTAGTGTTTGTAGATAACGAGGGAGTGATGGTCACGTCGGCTTTGGCTATCGAGGCATGGGCCTTACGGATTGCTTGCGGTTTGGCAGTAGAACAAAACTTCCCAGAGGTGATCTTTGA
>BPLS01029926.1:0-27493 GCA_019656275.1 Rhododendron kiyosumense | reverse complement strand
CTCCTTCCTGAAAGTTTTGTCTGTGTTTCTTCTGGCCCTTTTTGCTGAATATTCCTTGGATCCTTTTTCAGTTAGTTGCTTGAAGATTCCAATACATGTAACTTCTATTGGTAGATTGGTTTTGAATGTGTATTTGTGCTTCTGCTTTTACTCACCAGATCACCCAGCACAAGTGGGCAGGACCTTTTATGCAACCTGTAGATGTGGTAGGCCTTGGTTTGCATGATTACTATGAGGTATAGCTTCTTCCTTCCAAAAATACCCACACGTATATCAATCTTCATATGAATTATTGTCCTTCTTCCTGTCTCTTTCTTTGTGTGTGCATGAGATGTCAAAGGCACACTTGTAACGTGCGTTGGATATTTCGTGCTGTAAAAGGTGTGGTGCTTAGCAAAGGGGTTGTACTTTGTTATTTGGCTATTTGCCAAAAGAAGAAAGAATGAAAATTACATACTACCATACTAGGTAGATCGTCTAGTATTTTAAAATTGAATTGCATTAATTTGAGACAGCTTTTGCGGCCTTTTTAATTTCCCGACTATTTCTATTTTGCAATTTCAAGGATTCTTCTTCAATTAATATGTCAAAATTATGTACTAGGTCATTGAAAAACCCATGGATTTTACGACCATTAAATCCAAAATGGAGGCCAAGGATGGTTCTGCCTACAAAAATGTCCGGGAGATGTGTGCAGATGTGAGGTTGATATTTAAGAATGCAATGAAATATAATGAGGAAAGGGATGATGTTCATGTGATGGCCAAAACTCTATTAGCAAAATTTGAGGAGAAGTGGCTACAACTGTTGCCAAAAGTTGATGAAGAGGTATATTTTACTCCTCTGTGAATTGATGGCTCTAGTTTTTGCCTTACCTGTTCTTTGGTAGTGTTGCTACTTTAGCTTGGTGGAACATTTTAAATCTCTGCTTTTATTATAAGGATCATTGGTTAAGTTCCTGCAGGAAAAAAGACGAAAAGAGGAAGAAGCAGAAGCACAGATAGATATGCAGCTTGCTCAAGAGGCTGCTCATGCCAAAATGGCTAGGGATTTAAGCGATGAGGTAGTCGAAATTTCAATAGCTTTTCACAAAACTAAATCCTTCCAAAAGAAAAAGTCATCAATATTATAAAGCTCGGCTGGCATCATTATGTAGTTCCTGTTGGCATAAATTGTTGATACTGTGGACCCTGGGGCATGGCTTGAATTTTGGTTATCTTTCAGCTTGATGAAGTTGACCTGTATCTGGAAGAACTGAGAGAAATGGTGCTTCAAAAGTGTAGGTGTGTCCTAATACTACTACATTTCCAATTCTATTGCTTCAGGTGTCTTTGAGAAGTAACCACATTGGTCAAAATTTGTTTGGTATTTTTACTTGCAGAATGATTTTTTTTTCATCTTGTGTTTATATTGTTCTCATTTGGTTTGTTTAGGAATTAAGTTATGGCTTTCCCTTTTATAACCCCTTTTGCTCTTTTTGCAAAGGATTAGATAGGATTCTCTCTCGTGATAAAAAGGGCAAACCCAATGCATGAGGCTCCCGCCATTGCGGGTTCTGGGGAAGGGTTGATGTACGTAGTCTTACCCCTACAAGCAAAGAGGTTGTTTCCGCTACTCAACCCGTAACCTCTAGTTCACAATGGAGCAACTTTACCGTTGCACTAGGCCCGCCCTTCAGGATTCTCTCTCGTGATACGTATCAAAAAAAGTTTGGGGTCTCTCATGCCCTATTGTTCTGGGAATGTTGCTTTTGTTGGAATTCTTCTACCCCAGAACTCATTTCGTGGACTGTGTTTTGAAACTTTTGCCAATGTGGCATTGGAGGAGGCATCATGAGAGAAGTTTGACTTAACTGTGGCCCTTGGAAGTCACCATGATATAGTAGTATCATGTTGGTTAAATTAAGTAAAGGAAACTTGGTCTGTCCTTATTGGCTGTAAAGAAAGACGAGGTCCTTTCTAAACGGACTGTTGTACCTGGTTCAACAAATTTGGTGAAGTTTAAGAGATCCCATTTCTCTTCAGAGATCTGTCGTAGAGATTTGATGCTTCTGCAGAATCCATCCCCATCTTTTTCAGCTAATTCAAAAATCTTAGCACGCTTTTACTCCTTTATTTCCTTTGTTTTGTCTGTAAAGTGTCTTTTTTCAACAAGATCCAACCAATTCAACTCATTAATTTGTGTTCTCCAACGACTTTTTGGGTTCTGTGTCTGAAATCATTCTGCTATTTTGGTTTATGTTAATAAGAAGACACTATTACTTTCTTAATGCTACATTGCTCCATGTTATATACTGTTGTGTTACTCATACCTAATTTACTTGGCTTTGGCTAGCTGCTAGTATGAAACCTTACTCAAGTATACAATGGCAATCGCTTCCTCTCTTCTTTTTTCTGGGAATGAGGAACCCTCCAAGGGAGGGCCACTTTGGACCCACCCTCGTAGGCTGAACCTCAGATACCTGCAACCACAGAGGGCCACTTGGACCCACCCTCGCAGGCTGAACCTTAGATACCTGCAACTATAGCTGGGCAACGAATACGAAATACGATAACACGACATAAACCGGACACGAAATTAGCGGGTTAGGGTTGAACATTTTTTACACGAAACACGAAAATGACACAACTCGAGAAACACGAATTCTAAATGAGTCGGGTTCGGGTTGAACATGCAAGACCCGAAATTGACACGACCAACACGGTTACCAATCTGTGTCACCCATTAACACGAACATATATATATAATATATGGTATATCTGTAATTCTATATGGAGTTGGGCAACGGACACAATAACACGACACAAACCGGACACGAAATTAACGAGTTAGAGTTGAGCATT
The DNA here is from genome assembly GCA_019656275.1 of Rhododendron kiyosumense. NCBI lineage: Eukaryota > Viridiplantae > Streptophyta > Magnoliopsida > Ericales > Ericaceae > Rhododendron > Rhododendron kiyosumense. The sequence goes on along the minus strand of BPLS01029926.1, from coordinate 24,650 downwards.
TCTAACACGAAACACGAAAATGACATACTCGAGAAATACGAATTCTAAATGGGTTGGGTTTGGGTTGGGTGGTTTGTGACACGAACCCAACTGACACGACATGAATACGACCCGACACGACCTGTTACTCAGGTCTACCTGCAACCACTGAATAGCCATAAGCCCATAAGCATCGGACTAGACAAAACATCACAAGCAGAAGTGGAACACAGTACCTCCAGGTTTCTATCCTGTCGATAACCTTAAACCACTGGGCTGCCATTGTGGGTAAGATGAGAGTTAGGCATCTAGCTGCTTCACCCTGATATCCTGCCTTCTCTTGTGTTGCATCCTTTACCTTGATATCTAGCAGAAAATAAGTTCATCAATATTCATTACATGTTGTACTTGAAGTAGGTATGATACGGGAAAGATGCTTCATGATAGCATCTTCTCTGCAATCAATGTTAACTGTGGTATCATCATGTCAGAAGGATGACTACTGAAGAAAAAAGAAGACTTGGGACAGCTCTTACCCATTTGTCTCCGGATGATCTACAAAAGGCGCTGCTGATCGTTGCTGAGAATAACCCAGGTTTCCAAGCAACAGCAGAAGAGGTTGACCTTGACATAGATGCCCAGGTTATTATCGACCTTCCTCAATCTGTCTATTATACTTCATCCGAGTAAGACGCTAGGCCGCATTTGGATCTTGGATTTATAGAGTGATTTGTGGGGCCAAATAAGCAGATAGGGAAACGATGGAAAGGATACGTTTGAGTACTTTTTTCAGATTCCTTTTCTTTTCCTCCACGAATTCAAGATTCAGACACGGTCCAAGTGTTTTTGATTATCAAGTTAATTGACTGGGTTTATGTTCGTTTGGCAGAGTGAATCCACATTGTGGAGGTTGAAGTTTTTTGTGAAGGAAGCACTGCAGGTTCAGGGGAAGAGTGCAGCAAGTACGGGCGATACCAACAACAACAATGACAACAACAAACGGAAAAGAGAGATTTGCGACGCTCTTGCGAAGACTTCCCAGAAAAGGAGTAAAAAGCTTCCCTAGTATATAAGGCTGTTCGAGATTGCAGTTTGTGTAAAATTTTCCAATTTTCCTTTTCGCTGCAAGTATTATTTTCAGTTGATTTGTCCCGAAGAGAACTAATTTGATCAGTTCCTCGGAGAGACACAGTACACAAATTTGGTTGACAATAATTTTCGCAATTACAAACTTGTAAGTACAATATTGCATTTCAAGTATTTGAGGGTTAAAATATGAGGAATCCAATTTTTCCTCTACTTTTATGATCAACAATTTATTTACCTGTAATTTTCGAAAAGAAAAAAATAAGTTATTTCAGTTTAACTCTTATGTTCAGGATCCTTCAAAAGAATCATAACTCTTATGTGATTAAAATGTCAGATTGAGGATTATTTTGTTTCCAAATGAAGAGCCATGCCAGCCGCACTATTTTTAAAGTATCAATATTCAGCTATTCACTAATTTTTCTGTCTATGTCTATTGAGAAATTCTAACTATGCTTGCGGTTGAAAATTTTTCTACTTACTATATATATGTATTATTTAAAAATATACGTAAATCCATACAAACAAATTAAAATAAACATGTTCCTTTTTGTCTACATTTCTAGGGTGTTTCTTGGTTATAAATATACTCAAGATTTTTCCTCCTTGTGTAAATTCTAAATAATCCAAATTAGTGAATCTGCCTTGGAGGCATAACTTTCCCATTTTCTCGAATTAACTTTCCCATTGTCTATATATATAAAAATTAGTAAATCTATCTATGTATTTGTTTCATTATTGTTTGTCCTAGTCACCGACATATATGGCTCACCTAACTTCCTTTTTTTTTTTTTTGGAGGCTTCAAAGTTAGGTACAGCTCTTCACTGATGTCCTAGCCCACACTACTAACTACAGTAAGAAATTTTGAAAAGTACTAAAAATTTGAGAAAAAAAAAGGAGGCAAATTCTCAGTAGTTGGAATGTAGAGAGTCCATGCAGTCCAATTTTAACTGTTCATCTTTACATTTAATGGTCCAAACTTTATAAAACTTTTTCCGGGGAAAACTTAAACTTTTCCTTGGAAAAGTTTTTTTTTTAAATCTCGATCGTTAAAAACACCATCCGATGGTTCACAACCTTTCAACCACACCTCTGCAATCCACATAAGGACCCAAGACGAGCCTAATTAAGAAAAAAAAAACCTTTAGAAATCTCACTAAAGATAAAACCATTCACGAAATTTAACAAATACAAACTATTGCACGAAATAACAACCCAAGGAGTTGGCAAAGCGAACATGAGAAAGTAACAAGTGTTTGAACATGATGTTTCAAATCCCATGGAGGCCAACGATCCAAAAGCTTGAGGCCACTGGCAATTATGCCTGATCATTATTATCTTCAGGATTCCAAAATTAGTCGAGATGCGCGCAAGTTAGTCTGGATATCCAGTTATCAAAAGAAATAAACAAAAGCCCCATAAAATTAAATAGTAAAATAATAGATAATTTGATGAATAGTGCCTGAACAATCGAGGCATTGTAGCAAAGTTACACCAACTACAAAGTAGCGAGGGAGGAAGTGAGCTTGATGCACGAGAGTGAAAAAATGTTGCTCTTCATTATAGTGTTAAACGAGAGGTAGCGAGAGAGATGCAGATGCTCTTATTCATGTTTCTTTTTTGTTATAAGGACAAAATTCTCAAATTTAAGTTAAATTTATAAGAACGTAGACTGCAGTTTGCGTTCTTATAAGTTAAGTTTATAAGAACGTAGTCTGCGTTCTTATGAACTTAACTTAAATATGAGAATTTTGTCCTTATTTAATTTTTTTTCGCATTTGTTAGTTTTGCCCCAAAATTTTGACAGCTATTGATTTGTCTCGACGAAAGGAATCGGAAAAGTAAATTTTCTTTACTTTTACTCAAGTATTTTGAGAAATAACAATTTTTCACTTTTTGTACGAAAAAATGGTTATTTCTCAAAATACTTAGGTAAAAGTAAAATTTTTTTACTCTTCCGATTCGTCTCGTCCAGACGAATCAATAATTCATAAAAAATTGGCGCAAAACTAACAAATGCAAAAAAAATTCAAACAAGAATAAAATTTTCAAATTTAAATTAAGTTTAAATTAAGGGCAAATTTCACTTACCTCCCCTAAGGTTTCTGACAATTACAGACACCTCCCCTCAGGTTTTTGAAATTGCACTTACCTCCCCTCTGGTTTAGTTGTCGGCTGCACAGACCCCCAACCGTTAGTCAGCTGTTACTAAAGATGACGGAAATTGGTGAGGTCAGCCAAAAGTGGAGATTTATTTCCCATTTTGCCCTCATCTCTTGTCTTTAGTTTTTTATTCTCTCTTTTACAATTTGAAAAGTGTAATAAACATATAGCGAAACACCACATGTTGATGATATATGTACACACCAACAATAGAGAATACATGTTCAACATTTTGGGCTACCCAAAAGTGACGTCTTTTATGTTGTCTTTTCTAAACTTTTTTAAGTTTTGGGAGAAAAACTATTACTTTTTTTGTTTCTCTACATAAGAGGAATCTAAGAAGTAGAAAAATATGGACCAATTTGAAAATTATTATAATCTAAAACAAATTAAATTAAATAAACAAGATAAACCAATTTATATTGATTATTTCGGGGTTTTTTTAAAGTTTGAAAAATATGGTCCATGGTATTTTAATTTTTTTATTCTACTCATTGAGACAAACTAAAAAATTAAAAATAATTGAATTAAAGTTCAAAAAGGTTCACTAACTATGAGAAAAAAGCCAAAAAAGAAAAGTAAAATTTTTAAATTTTTAAGGTCCATAGATTTGTAATAAGTGAATGGGTGGTTTTAAGATATATACGGTGGTGGTTTTGGAATAATAATCAACTACTTATTTATTTTTTTGGTTTCAGGCTACACATGTATAAACTCATGTACTCCCTCCGTCCCAATTTGTTCCGCCCTTATTCCTTTTTGGGATGTCCCAAAATGTTATGCTTGTTTCAAAACTTTCCATTTTTAGATGTCTAGATTACCATTTTACCCCTCATTTTAGAAGAAGTTTTTTCCCTCCCAAATTCAAAATTGTAAGCATGGTTAAAAGAAAAGAGAACAAATGACAGGCCGGAAAAACTGAATTTGGCCCCCATTTTCTTCCTGACATGACAGGACAGTCAAGAGTGCCTTTGATTGGTGGGTTCAATATTTTTTTGAAAAAATTTTAGTAACATTTTTTCAAAAGGGTAAAACGGTAAAATTGATCAAAAGTCAATGTAAGTACAATATTTCCTTAAATTTCGTGCAAGTCAAAGTGGGCGGAACAAATTGGGACGGAGGGAGTATAAATTTTTGGCATTTATGTGAAATTAAGTTTAGTTTGGCATGAATGAAAATTTATTTCTTTGCGTTTTTAGGGGAAAACAAAAAACTTGTTGGTATTCTCAACTTGTATAACTATAAATAAGTCTTTGAAAATAACCAAACATAACTCTTTTAAAACCCACCTTAAAAGATTGTATGTTCCTTTTTTGAGCCAAGGAAAAAATAAAAAGAAAATTTGGCATCTCAAATTAATTTTTTCTATAAAGACAAAAGAAACTACTAAAAAAGTTTTTTTTAACTATGTTTAGATTTTTTTGGATTTATTTAGTTGTTACAGTACTTGTTAGGGAACTTTTATTACCTTTGATTCAATTTTATACTTTTCCATATATAGAATGATTAAGGAATTTGGTAAAGAACTAAATAAGAATAAATGAAAATAAAAAGTTTCAAAATTTTATTTTTTGAGACTCCATATAGAGAAGAGGTGACTGGTCAAATGTTAATTAAGGTGGTTAGTTTTTTGTTTTTTAAGTTATTTATTTATTCAAATAGATAACATTGTAGTAAGAAAATTTGTGAAGGGGTAAAAAAGTAAAAGTACAACTTCTGTTACCAAAAGTTACCCGACAACTCTGACAGGGGAGGTCAGTGCAATTTCAGAAATGTGAGGGGAGGTATCTGTAATTGTCAGAAACCTCAGGGGAGGTAAGTGAAATTTGCCCTTAAATTAAATCTATAAGAACGCAGTGTCCTAGAACTACTCATTCCATAATTTCATGACATTTCATTCAACCGTGCTCTAACTTTAACCACCAATTTAATTCAAAAACCAAGCTTTTTTTTGTCTTCCCCTAACTAAGTCTAAAAGGATGTGATGGGGACCAGAGTAGTAAGTTGTAACCCTCTCAGAAACAAAGGGCTCCCTGTAGAAACTTTATATCCATCTCAAAACCAATTGGCAATGAGTGGAGAGGTCCCAAATGTTATTAAGTGATCACCCATTCCACTCCCAAGCAATGTGGGACTCTATTATCTTAACACTCCCATCTTTCGTACCACTTGGTATTTTTAGTCAGTATATAAACCAGTATCACCTATTGAAAGAACCATGCTCAATGGACATCTTTTTAGAGTAACCCATGGGACTTCTACCGGCAAACGAAATTCAGCCCCCATTTTGCTAAGCATTTTTTTTTTAGTTTTTTTTGTCTTTATTTAATTTTTTGTTTTCACATTTGTTAGTTTTGTGCAAAAATTTTATGACTTATTGATTCGTTTCTACGAGACGAATTGGAATTTTTTTTTTTTTACTTTTAACGCAAAAAATATTTTGAAAAATAATCACTTTTAAGTAAAAAACTTTTTTTTATACTTAAAAGTGATTATTTTTCAAAATATTTGGATAAAAGTAAATAATTTTAAACTTTTAATAAGTTATAAAAATTTAGCACAAAATAAATAAACGCCAAAAAAAAATTGAACAAAAACAAAAACGAAAATAGTCCTAAAAGTAGAAAAAGTTCTGAGTGAACCAAGGTCAAACTCCCTCACAGCAGTTGCCATTTCGGCCTCCGGTGGTAAGACCATGCTGTCTGAATGAAAAGTCACGCCAAACCAAAACAAATAAAATAGCCCATTCATCTAGATTTTTTCCGTTCAAAAAAAAATCTAGCAAGCTGTTGACTGCACAGATTTTTTTTTTTTTTTTTTCCCGGTCAGAAAAAAAGTTGTTGACTTGACTGCACAAGGGGAGGAGTAATAAATTTTTTTAAAAAAAGGGTCCCGCTAGACTTTTCTCCCACAAATTTTGACCATCCTTGTGAACTATTCAATTCACCAATTTCGGTATCAATAATGTTTAGCACGGAGTACTATTCCCTTCGTCCCAATTTACTTGTCACTTTTTGGAGTTCGTGCCACTTTTCAATTGATTATATCTTGTAATTTATAATACTTTAGTCGATTTTGAAAACATTGTATTATAGAACAAATCTAGATCTATCAAACAAGATCCATATTGGATATAAAATTCATTACCAATTTAAAGATATAACTAATTCTTTTTTCCGGTTGGAATAGAACTGTGACAAGTAAATTGGGACGGAGGGAGTATTATTTTCCCAAAGTAGTGATTAACAAATGTTTTGTTTGGTTAAGAGTTTAATTTAGTTTAATTTTAATAGTGTGTGGAGAGAGAAATATAATAATGATTAAAGAGGGATGTAATGATTGAAAAGAGATAGAAAGAGATGAGAAAGTAATTTGAAAAAATAGAATATTGATTGGAAAAAGAAATAGTAGAATAATAGTTAAAAAATAAAATTAAAACTAAACTAAATTAAGATCCGAACAAAAAAAAAAGTCTTTCCTCCATTCACCATTTCTCACCCCTCTGATCAGATTCTAGAGAAATAGAGGAGAATCCGATTTTTTGTTGGGTTGTATTTAAAAATGCACCAACTTTCTGACTTTATGAATCTATCTTGAACACTGTTCAAACCCGAAAAAGCCACAACTATAGAGTATACCAAAAAAGGTGAAGCTTTGGATTCTTGGGTAGCCAGAAATTCAACGAACCCTTTTTTCTTTGGATGAACTCGAGAGATGGGTAGTGATAATGGTGATGTCTTGTGGGCTCACCCAATGCCTTGTCTAGATCCAAAGGTACTTTTCTTGATACTGTGTAATCTGTTTCACTTTTGGTGTTTTTTTTGGGTGTCTTTATAGCATGTATCTGGTTTCCTTCAACTTTAGGTTTCAGGGTTTTTTGTTCTGATGGTTTGGGGTGTGTTTGGCATGAATTCACCTGGGTGTAGGTAAAATCTCTCTCGGGTTTTTGCTGTTTGTGTGAAAATTTGGTGTTTTGTGAACTGGGTATGCACCAATGCTTCTGGGTTTTGTAATTTGTCTGAATTCTGGGTATTAGGGTTTATGGTATGAACTTGGTTTTGATGCTGCTTAGAGGTTTTCAAGGTTTGATTAGCATGATTTTGGTGGCCTGGTGGGTATATCAAGTTGGCTTATGAATGTTACTGGGGAGGTTCATTTTCAGAAAATAAAAAATAAATAAAAAATTGAGCCTTTTCTTTAAACCAGCAATTTAGAAACTGAGCCTTAGTCACACATGGAAGAAAAGAAGAAACGAGAAACTGTTTCGTACCTTTTATCAGTTTGGGTTCAGTAAATTTTTAGTTGATGTCATTTTTTTTTTTGAACGGCAAATTTTTAGTTGATGTCATAGGTGGTGTTGAATTTCTTTCATGGCAGTATGCTCATTTTCAATTTCTTTTTCTTTGAACTGAACAATTATGATGTCATTTGTTTGGATTCAGATGCATTTTTGTTCGTATTATGAATTCATTAACCCATAAAGAGTGCGAGGTTACTCTAGTTCTTTGGAGGGTTTCTAACGTTTTTCCAATTTTGGGTCATTGGTTTTGATGAGACAGAATGAAATTCAGGAATTGGATGAGTAAGCAGAAAACAAGTGCTAGTGGGAAACTTAGAACTATGCTGAAGTGCATTTTTTCCGGGGAGCAGTTGAGAAGAGATGAAATAATTCCTTCCTCAGAGTCCCTGGCAACCCGGGACTATTCAGCAAGTGGGTATTCTTCTCGAGCTGGTGAGGCTGATATAAAGTTGGATACGAGCAATATTGAGGAAGCTGAATCGTCTCTTCGTGAGAGTGGCTTTCTGAACTATGAGGTTTGTCTCAAAGTCTTGGTTCCATGCACCATTACCATAACCAGTGACTTTATTGTGAACGTCACTCCCTTTTTTTCAAATCATAACCTGTTTCTCTCATATCGAGCTTGTCGAGAATGTGGGGTACTTCTACCACAGTAAATGAAGCAGATAACTGGGATATTTTTTTGAATTTGGTACATTATTGTTTCCAGTTTTTGGTAGTGCCTAGTGAATGCTATTGCAGATAAAAAGAATGGATATGTAGGAGAGGGTTTTCTTCCATGTCTAGTGGAAAAAGAAGGCGGGGGAATAAGGAAGAAGTGCAATAGGTGGTGGACTGTTCGAACAATCAGATATGTCCAAACTGGTTGCTGCTACTTTTACCAGTTTCTTGTGCATTGCTAGGAACCAGAAAAATATCCATTGATTGGAGACACCGATTTGGACCGTAGTATTGAGAATATAAATAGTAAAGTTACCCCTCTCTCTTACAGTTTAAGCTTTTAGATGAGTTCACAATCTAATATGGTATCAGAGTCGGCAATAGATTCTGTGTTCGAATCTCACCACCTACCTCATGATTTAAAATTTACACGTGTTTTGCCCGCTTATGGAGAAAAGTCTGGCTACACGTGAGAGGGCGTGTTGAGAATATAAATAGTAAAGTTGCCCCTCCCTCTAACAGCTTAAGCTTTTAGATGAGTTGATAGTTAACAATCTAATAGGTACCATAAGCCAAGTTTCAGATTGTACCATGACCTGAGTTATCTCCAAATTAAGCAAGAAGGCCTTCTATATTTATTTTTGTGGGCGTGCCACTTTTTGTTGCTAATTTTGGAACATCCTTGCCTCGGTGGTTATCATGGTCCAAACTCTTTAAGGGCCAGTGATGAATAGGAAATGCTTTATGCACCCCTTTCTTATAAATGCCCTCCAAATGTTGTCCTACTTACATTTAAACACAACTCAATTCCCAGAGAACACTAGAAAACCTATTTTGGAGTGCATTTATAAGAAAGTGGAGTGCGAAAATCATTTCCAGTGATGAATCTGGAATTTTGGGGTATAATATGCTGCCACCAATGCTCATCTGTCATGGGTATTTCTGCTTCGTAACTGTGCAAATGACTTGTAAAGGATAGGTAGAACGATACATTCCCGTGGCTTGAGCATAAAGGAGCAGCGTAAAGGTCACTAGTGCTTTTGTTGTCTTTTCATTTTTCAGGTAGTAATTCCAATGAATATTCTGTTAGAAGATAATTACTATTTATTTTTATGTTTTTTGCATGAGGTGTCTCTGAAATCACCCGGTCACGCACACTACCTTGTCCATGGCTGTCCCTCAGCCTAAAAACATGGTGTCAAAAGTTCTACCTTGAATGTACCATGTAGCTAGTGTACAATGTCTTATAATATGCTTTACTCCACAAATAACCCACCAATGTGGGGCGTGAGGGATGATAAACTCAATGCACCTTTATCCGCACGTCCTCGTGCGAAACATGTCCCAGTCACGTTTGCCCGGCTGGCCATTGCCACAGATCCCACTCATGAGGGATTGGGTTGTGCTTCAATACCATCTAAAACGACCAGGGCCCGCACAGTAGCTTGTCGATGGTAGATCTTCAGCCTAACAACATGGTTTCAAAAGCCATATCTCATATATACCATAGAGTTACTAGCTAGTGTGCCATGTACGTTTCCTTATATACTACTCATTCCACACATAACCCACTGATGCGGGACTTGAGGGATGTAAGTCTTGGCCTCTTAAAGGGACCTAACTAATCCTCTTAGAACTTGCAGTCCTACTCTCCCACATTCTCCCAGTATATTCTCATGTCTATCTTTTTAATGTGCTTTGCGTCTTATTGGTTGGGATTACATTGGTTACGTTTAGTAGTCACTCCTTGCATAATCTCATGCTTTGTACCCTTGACATGTCCTCTCAGTGCCCAAATTGATATAAAAGATGGTGCGTCCCTGTTGGGGATTGGGATACAAATGCCATTTTGAAACTTCAATCAGTTGACTTTTCTTGGTTTGTTGCTGTAGTTTTTGTTCTCATATTGCTATATAGCATCACAATCTGGTCATGAAGCTAAGAGAGCTTTTATCTTTTTGACTCGTAGGAAGCAAGAGCTTTATTAGGTCGGCTTGAGTATCAAAAAGGGAATGTAGAAGCCGCTCTTCATGTATTCGAAGGAATAGACATTGCTGCCGTGACTTCCAAGATCAAGATTGCCTTAGCTAAAAGGTCGTCTGAGATTCCTAGACGCCATTCACTAAGTGATGCTGCCCCACCCATGTCTATGCATGCTGTCAGTTTACTTTTTGAGGCAATCTTTCTCAAGACCAAGTCATTGCAGACTCTGGGGAATTTTAAAGGTGGTCCTCTTTCTTCTGGGTTTTCCAAATTGTTAATTTGTACATCATTTCTTCTATGCCAATTGTTCATTTATGTAGGATGTTTTGAACTGTCGACATTGTTGCTCACCAATTGTGCCGATGTTTAAGAGAGCACATGTAGTCCGTAGAGGGGCAAACAGACGAACACCGAAACTGAACTAAGGTGCAGAAACACATGAAAAAATAGAATGCACAAACAAAACTTTGAAACTAGAGCTTTAATTCTGTGATGAATCATGAAGTGTTCAGCAAGGTCAAACTAATAGAAACTGTGCCTAACAGTGTTGATAATGCTATCTAACAAGTTGAATCAGTTGATGACGATTTTTCTCCACAAAAAAGAGAACAGTCCCTACTTTTTTTGGATTAACTGATTTTCATTGAGCCGTGCTATGTGCACAGCTTGCTGTGCACGAATCATTTCTGATTTTCATTCATGTTGGATGTGTTATCTTTCAAGTTTTGTCTTCTCTGTTGTTGGATGTATACAAATCTCGTAGTTCTGTTGTTCCCATCATTACCAGATTGGAATCACTGCGCCCGTATAATGAAGCTCCTATCAGTGAGTTCAACTGATATTTATAAAACAAGTTCCTGCCTGGTTCGTTATTGTACTTGTAATAGTCTACTCTCTCTCTCTCTCTCTCTCTCTCTCTGTGCGCGCGCGCGCATGTGTGTCATGTTAATTACATTAAGCTCCGAGTTGCTTACCCTCTACAGTGTATCTGATCTTTTTCCCCATGGTTATTTGCAGAAGCTGCTCAATCATGCAAAGTAATTCTGGACACAGTTGAATCCGCTTTACCAGCTGGGTTGCCAGAGAATTTTGCTGCTGAATGCAAATTGCAGGAGACTCTAAACAAGGCAGTTGAGTTACTTCCGGAGCTCTGGAAACTTGCTTTGGCCCCCCAAGAGACAATCTTGTCCTACAGGCGGGCCCCTCTCTATCACTGGAATCTTGAATTGGAAACCAAAGCAAAAATAGAAAAAGAGTTTGCGATTTACCTTCTGTACAGTGGTAGTGATGCATCGCCACCAAATCTCCGCTCCCAAATAGAAGGTTCCTTTGTTCCAAGAAACAATCACGAAGAGGCGATCCTTCTGCTTCTGATTCTTCTCAGAAAGTTTTCACTTGGACAGATTTACTGGGACCCATCGATCTTGGATCACCTCTCTTTTGCCCTATCTGTTGCTGGTGAATTAGGGGTCCTTGCCCGTCAGGTAGAAGAGTTGCCAACTGGGATTATGGAGAGAAGAGAGCAGTGTAGCACTCTAGCACTATGTTACTATGGGGAAGGTGAAAACATGGTGGCTTTGAATCTGTTAAGGAATCTTTTGAATGACAGGGAGAATCATAACCGCATATTCGAGCTATTATTAGCTTCAAAGATTTGTGGGGAGAATCGGGATTGCCTTGAGGAAGGGATATGCTATTCCCGGAAAGTTATTTCCGAATACAATGGCAAATGTCAAGAAATGGCAAGTGTTGCAAATTGCTTGCTAGGTATCTCCCTTTCATCTCAATCGGGAGAGATCGCTTCTGATTCTCTGAGGATTACACGACAGTCAGAGGCACTTGAGGCATTAGAAACTGCAAACAGAATGACTAAGGGAATAGATCCTAATATTGTATTCCATCTTAGTCTAGAAAATGCTGAGCAGAGAAAACTGGATGTTGCACTATATTATGCAAAGCAACTGTTGAAACTTGTGGCTGGGTCTAGTGTTAAAGGGTGGATACTTATGGCTCGGATTTTGTCGGCTCAAAAACGGTATGTTGATGCTGTGGATATAATCAATGCTGCTTTGGATGAGACTGGAAAGTGGGATCAAGGGCAATTGCTACGAACGAAAGCTAAGCTACAGATTGCACAGGGCCAATTGAAGAGTGCCATAGAAACGTATACTCATCTTCTTGCGGTTCTTCAAGTGCAGAGTAAAAGCTTTGGAGTTCAGAAGAGGCTTTTAAAGGTAAATATCGAACAGTATACATACATGTTAGGTCTGTTTGAATTACTTGTTGACACAGCCGAATAAAAGGCCTTGAGCATTGTTTTCAATAGAGGTGGTATTACACATATTTCCTTCAGTAGATCAAGTATTCACATTCTCAATGAACAATGATCAGTAGCATTGTTTTTTAAAAAAAAAAAAATTCCAAACTGAAGATCTATGTTTAATATTGTTCTGCAAGAAAAATGGTCAATTTGTGACACAGAAAAAAACCTAAACCAAAACCAGACAGAGGCTTAAGTCCTAATGAATTGGGGTCGGCTACATGAATCTGTTTTTTCTATTGGGCTCTGTCTTGGGCATTTGTGGTCCAGGATATGCAAAAAACCTAGATCCTTTAGAACTAGAACTAGTACTGAACTAGCTCGTCTAATGTTGGTTTTGGTCTACCCCTCATTACTGTTACGCTCAATCGTAATCGTACAACTGCTCCTAACTTGAAAAGGAAAAGAGAAAGGGTAAAGCTGAAGGTTGAAGTCTGCATTATAAGTTTCCAGAAGACTCTCTCCACACCTTCATTTTTGTGTATTCTGCTCTCTTTTGTTTTATTTTCACAGAACAGGGTATACATCGATAGAAGTCTGGAAATGGAAACATGGCATGATCTGGCAGATGTATACACAAGGTTGTCACAATGGCGGGATGCTGAGGTTTGTCTTCTGAAATCGAAGGTTATCAATCCTCATTCTGCTTCTAGGTGGCACTCTACAGGTACATTATATTTCATTCACTACTCCTGCCTTCTTATGTCCAGTATGATCTGCACTTCCTCTCTTCCTATGGAAGATCAGTTTTCCATTACATTCTGGAAGTTCACTTTCCCACTTAGTTAGGCAGTAGAGCTAGCACACTAGGTTTGATGCAAACGAAATCAAGGGATGGATTCATAAGAGAGATAAATCCCAAAATGGGATATAAGGAGCAAAGCTCTCTATTCTTTTATCAATACATCAAAAAACTAACTAATGAGGGCACAAGACACCTATTTATAGACTCAAAACCCTACACACTAAAGACACTAAAACAACAACAATACCCCTAAATCCTACTGCGTCAAGGTTCTCCTCACTTCACATCTTTTGAGTATATTTCTACAGCAAACTTATTGGAGGAAAAAAGTAATTGAGGCTCATTAAGTTTTTTTTTTTTTGATAAATAATTTAATATTAGAAAAAGGCATTAAGGGAATGCCGCCCGTATACAAAATAGGCCATAGACAAAAAGGCCCGTACACCACTATGTGAGATAAACAATTCAAACCAATCTAGAAATTGATCAAGGGAAGGATTACATTCTCACTTGTCCCAACTATACAAATTACTAATGATTCTCTACCTTCGGATCAGGTTATCAATGGTAAGAATCTTCCCTTGCGTTGCACACCAAACAAAAAAAACTCACTTTCAACGGTGCCGATGTTTTCCAAAAAACTCATTAAGTTTATGGGTATTATACAGTATTACTAATGTTCAGTTGATCATTTTTTTCCCATTGGTATGAAGAAGAGAACTTCTGTACCTCAATTTATTCCGGAGAAAAATTTGCTCGGAACATATCCCAATAGAAGAAGTATTATGTTATGTTATCTGAGTTAACATCTTGGTGCCCTCTCCTAGTGTTGTTGGCACTCATCATAAACCCAGTCTCTCATGGTTTGCTTAATAATATTTACACTTCCAAATTGTGAGTACTGTTCAAAACATGAGCTTGTTCGGGAAACTTCGAGAACCATCACTCCATCAGATTCTAGTATTATAGAAGGGAAACGAAGATTAATAAAAATATTGTGCTATAAATTCTGAGTCACACTTTGAAGGTTACTTAGAAAACTTCCCTACTTCTATTAACTACACTTTTAGTTAGAATCGTGCATAACCCTGTAATTGCTTTAAACCCACTGGCCGAACCATGATCCATAACCTAAGCAGTTTTACTATGGGAGTTCAGTTCAGTAACAACTCAATTCTCCTGGAGGACACTTTAAATAAGTTATGATTTTGTATGGTTAGTTCATTTTTAAACCATGTCTCGTTTTACTGAATGAAATGTTAAAAAAAAAAAAATCAGCATTATGTCCTAGACCTTTATGCCTACTATATAATCCGTGCAATGTATGATTATGCAAATTGGATTTGTACAGAATTGGTATCGATTTTATTTTTTCGAGAAATGGCAAGAACTTCAATAGAACAAGGATAAAAGTTCCAATGACACAGGATACAAAACAAGAAACTAACTAATATGGACAACACTGACTAAAGCTATGAGAATCATGAGCCCATTAAAAACGTTGAGAAGGTATAATAAAGTCCTTGAGAGTGAGACCATGTACAGAAGTTTTTTAAAGCAAGAGATCAACAACAATAATAACAATAACAGAACCTATCTAGTCCCCAATCATTGGGAAAGTAAGAGATACTCGGAAAATTAATTCTAGTTGTGAATTTTAGAGAGCAAGTTGAATTTCTGAAGAAAAATGAATGAGTTGTTGAAAAGTAAAAATACAGAATTGTGGTTGCCATGGGTGTCAATAATGATATGCTCTATATTTACTTCTTGAGCCTCCAAATGGCGAATGGGCACTTAGGTTGGAATTGCTCTTATCGTTTTTGTGTTTTTTGCTTCCTCTTGATTTTCTTTAGGTAAACTGTATAAAGCAAAGGGCCTCCAAAAGGAAGCACTGAAATCATTCGAAAAGGCACTGGATGTCGATCCCAACCATGTTCCAAGCTTGATCTCGACAGCCATTGTTCTCAGAGAGCTAAGTGATCAATCACTGCCGATTGTGAGAAGCTTTCTTACTGATGCGCTGCGGCTTGACAGAACAAACCCTTCTGCGTGGTACAATCTTGGACTGCTTTACAAGGCTGAGGTTGGTGCATTGACACTAGAAGCCGCTGAGTGTTTTGAGGCTGCAGCACTTCTCCAAGACTCTGCTCCGGTTGAACCCTTCAGATAAGGCCGGTCCCACTATACCCCACGATGATGCACGTAAATTATTTCTCTTTAACATAGTATATGTATTCATATCTTATAACATATTGTAAGTTGATTAAACAAAGACCCGATCCTGATATATAAGTATGTAGTATACCTATTTTTTGGTGTCTAGTAGCTGCAGTCTAAATTTCAGTCTCAATATTAGACAGAATGAGGAGGCAGCTTTCGGATTGCACTGTGGATTGTATTCAATTTGTATTGTAAATGGCATGATTCAATTGTCAGCTTCGCATTATTCGGCGGTTCCAAATTCATGTGCCTGTCCAAATTGTATTCACATATATCATCGTATCGTATTTAATAAAGAAATGAAGAAAAAAAAAAAACGATATTCTGGAGATGCTAAAGAATTTACTGGCAGTTCTAGGAAAGAAGATTGCTGAAGAATAAGTTTGCAGTAGAAAGTTAGTCAGGCAGTGCAGAAATGGTTGTAATGCCATATTGCCCTACTTGGAGCATCTCCAGCCCTACTCTTTATTTTGCCTTATAAAAAATACTGCAAATGTACATGTATTCACTTATAATTTACATAACCGAATCATATTCTCTATTTTTGCTGCTTGGAATTAATTGAGGTAAAAAATAAATTAAAGTCAAGGTTGAATTTGTACTTTTGTACCCTAAAAATGAGACAAGATGGGCATCACAGTAACAATTTGTAGTCTCTCTTGAAAAGGTTGTGATGTATTGTGAGAGAATGATTTGTCTCGTAAAGCAGAAAATCAGTACTTAAAAAATAAAAATCTTAATGGAAAGGGGCCAATTATTTTAACTATTTTTCATTTCCCACCTGTTAAAATTACTTGCGGATAAAAAATTAAAAAAAAACCTGTTAAAATTACTTACATAGCTTCACCAACTAGAAATGTAGAAATGGTCCACCAACTAGAAAAAGATTACTTGGCTTCACCAACTAGAAATGGTCCACTCTATCTCACTTAAAACCCCCCAATATAAAAACACATGTGATTAGTTGGACAGAATGATTAACCTATTAGCCTTCATCCTTTCTCGATGTATCCTTGTTGTGTTTAATAAAATTTCATTTCTTTGCCGATTCGGAAAAACTATTAATCCAACAAATTTCTTTATTTATTATTTTTGCGTTGAGTAATTCTAACATTTGGATAATTTAAGTGTCATGCACTTACAAAAACTCCATGCGAATGGAGTTTCTGGTTTAATAACAGAATTTTGAGAAAAAAATAACTTTTTGTGTGACTGCACAACAGTAGAGAAAACTTTTTATTTATTTATATGTTTAACATGGAAGAAAAGAAAACTTGTTTGTAAGTTTTATCTTCCATTTTACTGGTTCAAATTGCTCCGAATTACTCGCACGAGGAATTGGCAATGTGGTCCTACTCCTAACCCAATCCCCTCGCCGTTGTTTCGGGGTCCAATCATCTCTGTCCTCGAAAACCCTTGAGTCTCTATGCCGAGGGAGAGATTTCTTGGCCATTAGATTGTGTGATTCTTTAATGTTTTAAATCCAACAGCTAAAAAATTCTTCGACACTCCTGATCAGTCCTTCGCGCTTCTCTCTTAAAAAAAATTGATCTTTGCTGCAAACATACACACACCACATATTCAATCATACCACTCTCTGGTATACATGTGGACCCCATCATATCATATCACGTAAGTCTCACATATGAGACGCATGTGTATAGGAGAAGGGTATGATTGGATTTCGGGTTGGTGTGGTGTATACCAAACATTTTCCGTTGTTTCCCTTTCTCTCTCTATGAAAAACAAAATTTTGGGATTCCCAAAGGATGCATGAACAGGGAACAGATGACATCGCATGATGCATCCCTGTCAGTGTCAGATAAATAAATACTCCTCTACGTAAGTATATTGAGGTATCTCTTGCTGTTGCTCTCTGTTACTGGCTTTCTTCGTAAAAATATGCTAGTCTGCGCACACCTCGACTGGTTGGATTAACATACGAGAATCGATCTCTCCATCCATTACCTGGAGTCAAATTAAAGTCGGAGCAAATATCTCTCTGTTATCTCGTTTGTTTTGCCCATTTAATTCCTTTATCATGCAACTTTGGAATCCCCTTTTGTTTTGTGGTGGCCCAAGTGTGTGTTCACCCTTGTTTAGTACTCTTTTTTTTTTTTAAAATAAGCCGAGACTCACTAGAAAACCACATCTAGGCTATGCCGTTATCGTATATTACATGTCGTTTTAAGTACGAAGTAGTAAAGGTTAAGGTATTATTTGACATCTCCGTCTATTTGAATTGATGTATTAGCTTCGTTTCGCTTTGGAAAATGAAAAAATCGGAGTAAGGTTGTGTACATGTCTCCCATGCCGCGCTTGATGTACAGTTTAAGTCCAATGTTGACTGTTGAATGCCGTGCAAAAGTACACATGAATTTTTTTTTTTTTCCCTACTAGTTGTACAAATGGGTTGAGGATAGATTCTTGTGTCAAATCTGGACATCAATATGGAACATTTAAATCTAAACAAGGGTTGAAACTTCAATACCCGGGTGTTGATGAAGCACACATATACGAGTACTAATACGATATGGATACATCTATGCTAAGAAAACCAAAAAAGGAGGAGCAGAAACTGAAGGAGTACTTGAATCATGATGAGAAACTACTTGAAATTGTTGCTTGAACATGTGGATAGGGTGAGTAGTGGGCTTGAGAAATTAGAATGTGATGCCTACATCTCTTGTGCAGAGTAGAATGAGCTTTGTGAAGCATGATTCATTGGCACTTTGGCAGATTACATATGGTTTTGAGATTACCAGAATAAGCAATGTTCTAAAAATTGTTAGGTGCTAGTTAGGCAGAAAAGGGTCACCTAGAGCCTAGGTAGGGACTAGGCACCGACTAGTTGGCTGCCTAATCTAGGCGTTGGACCACCGCCTAGCACCTAGGCAAGGATTAGTCAGCCGACATTTAGATCACTGAGAAGAAGTAATATAAAAAATAATGCCAACAACAATGTTATAACTTTGGCATTACTTAATTTTCATTACTATCAGGAGTTTAGAATTTCAAGCTTTGCAGCTTGTCCAATGGAACTGAATATCACCACAATAAAAGCTTTTGCCAGCAAAGGCTACTACAGAACTGTGCTTTGTATAGTATTAGTGCCACTAAATTCACATCATTTCCAATACTGAAATTTGACATGGTGTTTGCAAATGCGATAATTCTATGTGGAATTCTATCTCATTTTTTTTTTTGGGTAAATAATTCTATCTCATTTCTTCCTACAGGGACTATAAAACGTCCGGAAACAAGATACCAAGCTTAAAGAATGGCGGACATGATTTGTGAAACCGCTCCTTCACTCGTTGAAGGCAGAACAGGTTTCAATATTAATCAGATTCCAGATGTGAAAGCTTGGATTGAATCTATATTTGATGCCGCTGGTAAAGATGTTCCGGACTTTGAGTACACACCTCAGATCATTTCTCATTTGCATAATCTTGCCATCCGATCGCAAGCCAACACTCAAGCTGCGTTGATAGTTGCAAATGATCTCCATCAAAAAGCAGCTGAGTATAGTTTCCAAGGTCATCCTCCACATCTCCATA
Source organism: Rhododendron kiyosumense (assembly GCA_019656275.1). Lineage (NCBI taxonomy): Eukaryota > Viridiplantae > Streptophyta > Magnoliopsida > Ericales > Ericaceae > Rhododendron > Rhododendron kiyosumense. Next base: position 5,633 of record BPLS01029926.1, on the reverse strand, counting down.
TAGTTTGGACATTTTTTGCTCTTACTTGTACGGTTCTTGTTTTTGTACTTCCATTGACTTTTATCTACGGTCACAAATGCAGCTGCAAGGATTAGAGAAGTATTGGAGAATGTAGGATTGGCGCTAGACACTTTGCCACCGAGCGTGGTTTCAATATCACAAGTTCTTGCGAAGGTGGCAAATTTGTTGGACGTTAGAGATACAGAATTAAGTAGGTGGGTTGCAATTTCTTCATGAATATTCTCTTTGAAGGTTCCCCCCCACCCCCCCCTTTTGTTGAGCTCTTATTTGAGGGACATTCAGTTTTCTTATAGCAATTGGAGATATAAATTTAAGAAAGACCAAGGTTGAAACTAAGAGGACTCGAATCCAAAGGGAGTCTAAAACACTTCTAGATCACACTCGAAAGGCAATAGCGAGGTTGACTTATTTCAAAAGGTATGCTCCATCCTAATTCATATTCTAGTTCTATTATGAAATGACTCAAACATGTGGAGGGGATTATCCTTTCTTCATTTCTTTTTCTCGGTAGAATCCTTCAACAGCTGGAGGATGATGTATCCCATTCTGAGGCTCGGAGGGAAAAATGGAAGACAAACTTAGCAGTTATGGATGCTAAACAGCAACAATACCTGCAACAACATGCTAACTTCAAGGTTTATTCCTTTGTTATGGGCACATTTGACAAATTCGCATTGATCATTTCAAGTTTCTATCACGGGAAAGATTAAAAAGAGACAACACATTCAATTTATTTTCCTTATTGAGGTTCAAAATAGATTGTGGGAACGTAAAATAGATTGAGTTACAAACTTGCAAGCAACAAGTTATAGATGTGCATGCTATTGTATAGGATTGATGCGGACCACAAGGTTATAGACATTTGAGGCCAATGGTTCTATTTGTAAAGCTGGGCGTAGAGTCAATGGAATTTCTTTGCGACAATTTTGGACTTTTAAACCATGTATCCTTTCCTGTTGAGTTCTGTACATTGTAGATGAAGATATATACTTCCTTAAATCCTAAACCTTTCACGTTTAGGAAATGCTTCAACAAAACCCCCCCTTAAAAGGGCGTATCGGGTGGATTCTGGTGGTCCAAGTTATGGATTAATACGGGTGTTTGTGGTCCCAAGTCCTGAGTGCTAGTGGTGTAAGTTGGTTCGCCAAGTTATGAATGCTAGTCCTCCAAGTTATGAATTTTGCATTTGGTTGTGGACCTTGTGGTTACAAACAAGAGTGTCCAGAATTGATGTAGTCAAATCATTGTTTTGCTAGTTTTGTGGTCATTCTGTGGTCCACGTGATGAATTTTTATGGTCCACTTCATGAATTTAAATGGTGCATCCCAAAAATGGGGTCTGTACTCTAGCCGTGTCCATCATATGTTACAATTGAGAAAGGCATAATGACACAGTAGGGTTTTACTGATATCTCTGTCTTTGCCATAGTTTGAAAGTTAGTAGCTTCTGCAAAAGTAAGTGTCCTAAAGTTTCAAATTGGAGTTATTACCTTATTAAGTAGTTGCTTGCGACAGCAAACTATCATACGCAGTGCGTGTATATGGTACTTTTATTTTTTGATTGACTTCCTTCCACCATGCAAATTGACTGATATACTTTCGCCTGTCCTCTTAAGAGTCTGATCTCACGAGCTCCATTAATTCTCATCCGAATCCATATCGCACATGTCTCATACTACCATATTTTCATTTTCCTCTTTTTGTGTGCAGGAGTTACTCAATCGTGTGGGATACACTCCAGAGATAAGTCACCGCGTTCTGGTTGAAATGGCTGAGCAAAGGGCAGAGTTGGAGAAGAAAACAACACCCATAGTTGATACTTTGAGAAGCTACCAAGACTTGCCTCCAGTAATTCTTTTTGTTCATCTACATGTCTGGTAGTTTGTAGGCATCGGCTGCTGCATGTCTCTCTCCTATTTTATGTCTCATATATCGTCAATGTTTCTTTCTATGAGTGTAGGATAAAGCCCTGGCTGTTTTAGCCATCGAGGACAAAAAATGCGAATATGCTGCTGCCGAGAAGTATCTTGAAGATGTACTGCAGTCAGCTCTTGGGACAACATAGTAACGTTCCAGTCTCTGTGCTTTTCACACCATAGTGTGTAGCCAGCCATATTTATAATATACTCCTATATGTTTGCATAAGTATTTTCTTTCCACTAACTATGTCTGTTGAGCAAATTCCAGTTTCCATCTCTTCTGCGCCTTAGAAATTTGTAAATGCAACATCTTGAGCTCATGTGAGATAAATTGTTCTACCCCTTCTGCGCCTAATAAATTTGTTTCTTCGTTTTATGATTTTATGTGTGGTTCAAGTCAAAACCTTCAGAGTGGGCAATTAGTGGAACAAATCCTTTGTACAGGTGCAAATCAATGAAGCTTCAAGAGACGGTAGCGAAGAAAAAAGAAAGAAAATAAGGATTATACTTGAAGGGGAAGGAATATATAGAGGTGTTTGGCACTGATTGATGGATAGCACCAAACAAAATGAAAGCTATACAATCATGTAGTGGTTTCACTTCATTGCCATATTATCCAATATTTTTGTTTTGCTTTTCCAGATTGGTTTACTTTGCCTATTGGCTAGATCAACTCCTCCTCATATGAATTTAGGTGAGAAACTCTCTTAGATGTTAAAATTTAGAGATGGCAAAAATGGGCAGGCTTGGGTGGGTTTGGACGGGTTACGTTTGGGCTGACTCCCGCTAAGATTTCCCTTTTTTCTCTGATTGCAGCAAATACTGAAACAGCTTTTGCTCGGATAGAGAGAAGGTGGATTTCCTGACTGAGTTTCGCGTGTGACATCAGAAGACTGGTGTACTACAGACAGCAGTGCCTAAAACCGGTAGTGTTCAACTGGTGTACGTAATTACTAGGCAGCATGAAAGCCCAATTGACTGACTAGCTGCAGACTCGGCAAGATCCAACTCTTTGATTATGGTTGCATTCTGTCTTCTTATTTCCTAGAGAGAACTCAACCTCCTTGAAAAACCCTTTGCTCTAGCCTCCAAACAACCGCATGTTTTTTTTTTCCCCGGGCCCGAGTGAGGTAACTAGCTAGAGGCTGCTTCTGGCCTAAGGTGGTGTCGGAGTAGCCTTTGATAATTTATTGAGCTCGTAGAACTTTAAGAGCACTATAAAGGTGGTCCGCTCACCTATTGGAAGGTGAGGCTGCCTTGATCACTAATCTGGAAAGTCGCTTAGGAGGTGAGGCACTCAGACGCAGCCTTGGTTACCGAAAATGAAAGCTCTGCCAGCAGTACCATTTGACGAACAACTTCCAGATACCCACAATTCATTAAAGAGCCGATAGCTTAGGGTGCTTACGTAACTAACAGATACAAAATAAATGTACTGTACGGAATTCAAAATAAGATTAAGACTGGATCTTCCCTAGGAGACCCGGGATCAGCTGGAATTGATGGCTTGATTAGAGATGCAAATGGATTTTGGTTTCATGCGAAAGTATAGGTGATGCTGCTGCCCTCCATGGTGAGATTTGGGCTGTTTATTCAAGCATGAAAGTGGCATGGGATCAGGGATTTAGAAAGATCAGTTTTGAGAGTGATTCTCAAGATGCCATGCAGTTGATTAGGGAGCCGATAGCTACAACCTAATTAGACGTTAATTGGCAGAAGATGGGAGTGTATGTGCAATATGTTTGGCGCGACGGAAATGAATGTGCGAATCAGTTGGCTCGGGATGCCATCCACACGAATAGGGATATCCAATTGCTAACTCAGCCACGGAGAGCAGTTCAGCCTGTATTGGTTCAGGATAACTTCGCTTGGGGAACAGAAAAATGAAAATAAGCTTGAAACCACAGCCCTGTCCGACTAGCCAGAGCATCATCCAAGTCCCAGGAACAGAAAAGCAAAAACTTCCATCTTCGTCCATCGGTCCTCCACCGGTCCAAATAGTGTTAGGATGAAACTCTGGCTCAATTTACAAATCGGCCATAAATATATTGAAAATTGGACTCTCTCCCTCTTCTCTCATAAATTGCATAGTAGAATTAGTTGAAATTGCGTGCATCCAGAAAAGAAACAACAGAAAGAAGATACCATTAACGGGGCTTTTCATTCACTGAAAAAGAAGAATTCAACAAAGTAGAATACCACAGGAAAGCAATATCATGAAAAAGGGCATGCAACGGGTGGTGCTTTCTTCTACCAACAGAATTCGGCAAAACAAATAAACACACTCTCTGTCATTTCTTTCTTAGATCGACCCCAGCTTTCTTAGCAACAGCATCCAGTCCATTCTTCTCTATGGTCTTCAATGCCTTGGTCGACAACCGCAGTTTGACCCAGCGTTTCCCTCCCTCCCACCAGATCCTTTTATACTGCAGATTCACATGCTGCAACTTTTTCGTCTTGGTTTTTGAGAAAGAAACATTGTTTGCTCTGTTGGTTTTCTTCCCGGTGAAAGGACATATTCTACCTGAAAATCAATTATACTGATGTAAATCATGTAATCCACTTACATTTGCAACTAAGACCGCATTTATTGACTAAATCAATTGTAAACAAATAAGCAACAAGCTGGCCATTGCTGTTGAAAGTTATCATTACAGGTTTTTCAAAGAAACACAGCGCTTGTGTTTCTAATTGATAAGTTATCCTCTATAATTAAAAACAATGAGAATAAAATCATAACTCAAATACAGAGTGCCCAAGGTTCCCCGTGTATAAAAAAAAAAAAATGCATGTTTCAGAAATCACAATGCTGACCTTACATGGTTATGAACCCTATCCCACCAAATAAAGCAGAAAATGAAATATAAAGAATCAACCAGATAATTAAATAAAAATGAGAACCCATACATCAAGTTTCAAGATGGAAACTGGAGAGTATCATCATCTCCTTTATTATTTGCTACAGGAATAGCAATAACAAAAGAAATTAATTATTCTCAGATCTCTGCCTAATTCTTATCCTTGTTATCTAGATTATATAATACGGTTCCTAAACCTAATCATTGTAATTAGAATCTACTCAAGCAATCTTAAAACATCAACAAATCTGATTGTCAAAGTAGCGCGAAATGTGAATCACTAAAGCCAATCGTTCAGCAAGAAAATTTCATCCACAATGAACAACTTTGAACGGAGGAATTTTAAAGCTTTCAATACTTGTGTAAGATGATTAAGGCATTCAGCAAGAATTGCAGCCGCTATAGGAGTCTCTAGGGACCCTTTGAAGGTTCTTGAGCTAATTGTTCCAGAGTTACGTATTGAAAGATCCTAGAAATGTTTGAAGTCCACACTTGATTGTGAGTTTTTGAAGTTTTATAGTGTGAACTTCAATTTTGAGGCTGGCTCACACTTTACCAAAAACTATCAATCAAAACTAGTATGGAATGTTTTTGGCAAAATTTTCAATTTAATTCCATAAAAGCTCGAATGACTAGATTTACTCTTGAAAAATCATCGAAAAAACATTTCTTTCTTAGTTTGACCCCATCTGACTTCGATTCCTCGCTCCACTACTGTAAATACATACGAATACATATGCATATACGCTGTGTGTGTGTGTGTGTGTGTATATATATATATATATATATAGAGAGAGAGAGAGAGAGAGAGAGAGAGAGAGAGAGAGAGAGAGAGA
>BPLS01029922.1:0-14423 GCA_019656275.1 Rhododendron kiyosumense | reverse complement strand
CTTGAGCATATGAGTAATTAGCTCGATAGACTCGTGAAGAAATATGTCTTTCCATAAATTATTACATATATAGGGTAGATTTAATAAATGTCCCAAAATATGAGATCAATGTCGGCCTCTTATATAGATATTTTCACCAATTTTAAAGTACCAAATAGAAAATATCTTTTGTGAGATATGGAAATTTAAGAGTTTGAGGGTTTAAATTTAATGAAGGTAGCCAGTAATTGAATTTTATGTTTACGAGTTTTTTTGCCAAGCTTAATGAGAGTAGTTCTTCTTTATGGCCGTTGGTTCTCACCCACTTGTTAATCTCAAACTCATGTGGGCCCCAAAGAACTCAGGCACAGCACAAGAAATGAACCGAATCGTTTGTAAATTGTTCGAGACTCGATTCTGTTGAAGCTCGTTCGAGTTTTAATTGATTCCTCTATTAAACGAACCAAATATGAGCACTTCAATTTTATGCTCGTTTAATGAATGAGGAAAGCATAAATTTAACTGTATTAATTTGCCTCGATTAAGCTCGCAAACCTAAACCATAAATGTGTCATGAGATTTTTATATATAAACTTGAATATGTATAAACTTGTGCATCAATATAGTGAAAATTTTATAACTTGCACAAGTGTAAACTTATACAAGTAATGTACACTTATATATCTTTTTTTTTTTTTTGAATATGGATGAACTTATTTAGTACGTAACAAGATTTTTATACGTAGCTCTAAACTCGTAATTCATAGAGGCCAAGAGGAATTTGATGCTGGCAAAAGCAATTCGTAGCAGCCAAGTGCAATTTGAAGCGACAAAGAGGAATTCGATGCGGCCAAGTGCAATTCGATGTGGCCAAGTACAATTTAAGGCGGCCAAGAGCAAATCAATGCGGCCAGGTGCAATTCAAAGCGGCTAAGAGTCGAAGCGGCCAAGTATGTAGTTAAATGCAGCCAAAAGTAATTTGATGCGGCCAAAAGTAATTCGTAGCGGCTAAGTGCAATTCGAAGTGGCCAACAGTAATTCAAAGCAGCCAAGTATAGTTCGATGCGGCCAAAAGTAATTTGATGCGGTCAAGAGTAATCCGTAGCCGCCAAGTGCAATTCGAAGCGGCCAACAGCAATTCGATGAGGCCAAGTTCAATTTGAAGCGGCCAAATTCAATTCAAAGCAGCCAAGTGCAATTCGATGTGGCCAAAAGTAATTCATAGCGGCCAAGTGCAACTCGATGCAGCCAAAAGTAATTTGATGTGGCCAAGAGTAATTTGTAGCGGCCATGTGCAATTCGATGCATCGTTAAGGCTCGTGAACAAGTTCAAGCTCGACTCAAACCTAGGCAACCTCAACTCGATCGAGAAAGCAATTTGACCTCTCTTTCTTTAGAATTGTGGTCGTTACAACATTCTGCATCCTCTTTTGCAATTGGAAACACCTTAGCCAATGCCAAAAATCTACACTCTCTCACCATGACTCAAGAACTCATTTCGGACAAGCGCATTTGTTTAGTTGCCAAAGCATGTACTTGGTTAAGAAAGCTCAAACTTCTTGGCTTCAATGGCTAGTATCTTGAAATCCATGGGGGATTAAAATTTCTTTTGCAGGCATGTGAATTGACACTGGAAGAGCTAACCCTGAGAAATTGGGCCCTCTCAAACACAGATATAAGCAATTTGGCTTAGTATTTATCTAATTTAACTTCTATAGATCTTGATGGACAACTCAATATCGATTGTCTTCAGGTTTCAGATATTTTTGGGAGATATTCAGACAACTCTGTAGTGAATTTGAAGATTTGAAAGCTGGTGGGATGCAAATTAATGACAAAGGAATGGCAATGAGGGGACATGGGTGCCGAAATCTCCAATATTTGGATATTGGATTCTGCAATGAAGTGACAAATATGGGGGTAATGGAGGTGGTGAAGAACTGCGAAAGATTGAGGGATATAAATCTAATGGGGGTGAAAAGGTGGACAAGCTTTCAATGAAAATTATTATGTACGTCAATGGGTCTTGATGTAAATTGGACAAGCTTTCTAACCGTTCAAACCACACGCAAATTAGAGTTCGGGAGTGTCTCAGGCAATTCCGCAAAGTTTGAGAACTTATGCAGCATTAATGCGCCCAGGCGCATGTCAATGCGGCCCGGGCGGATCCTGAACATTGCACAACGAGTCCAACTTTGAGAACTCTTCCTAGACACTTTCATACTTCAATTTGCGCATGATTTGAACCGTTAGAAAGCCTGTCCAATCTACTTTCTTTCCGAATTGGTTTCGATGGAAAATATTTTGTCCATCAAAATACATGACCATTTTACGCTCAATTGGTCAAAAAATAAATTATTTCAGTAAAACGCTTGTATCATTCTCATTTTAAATCGGATTAACACAAATTATATAATAAATAAGGTTTTCACTGTATTAAAATATGATGGAAATGAGCAATTAAATTAATGAAATTGTATTAATGAAAAGTTGCTCGAAGGGAGACCGATTCAGAGATCATTGGAGCCACAAAGGCTAAAGTATGTTTTGGCGTCCATTTACACATTCTAAGTTTCATTCGATGTACACTTCCCTACTTCTAGGAAATCGCTCATTCTATAAGACTATCCACAAGGTTCATAGGTTTCTCCACACTCCATTAGATAATCAGAAATTGTTTCATCATCATGACACGCAAGGCGAGACTTTTTTTTATTTAATTGGAGGTGAGACTTGTGGTGAGGGTGAGAGATAACCAGAGGGAGTTAGCTTAGAGGGGTGCTCCTCTTCATCAACATCTTAGTACTTCACCCAAGGTGAGACTTGTGGTGAGGGTGAGAGATAACCAGAGGGAGTCGAGCTTAGAGGGGTGCTCCTCTCGAGAGTTTCATCATCAACAGTTTTGTTTGAATCACCATGAAACAGTCTGTTTTTCTTTTTTATGTTCTTGCTAGTCAATTGTCTTGTTTGAATCACTATGAAACAGTCTCTTTTGTGTATCTATTTACTTTGAACTTAAGACTACAGTCAGTTCCATACATATCATGCATTACAAGAGCGCTGCTCCTTATTTCACACTGACGACATTGTGTTCCTCTGCAAATTTTTGTTTTCTGTTTAGAAGAAATAGTACCTTATGTTATTACCACCTTATTTTCATCGCGTTGGGACGTTGCTGCAACTGATACACTAGTAGAGATAGAATACCATTTGACATGTGTCGGCAAATACTGTTAGAAGCTCTGACATGGGAACAAATCCGCTATCAAAATCAAATCGTTGTCTTGCACAGAGATCAGGCCACCAGAGCAATCCAATACCTTCAGATTGTTCTTTATATTCTTATTCAACACTGCCAGTGCCTTAAAAAGCATCTTGCAGATCTCTTCTCGAACACCAACGAAACTTCATGGCTTGGAGATTCAATAAATCAGATAGTGAAATCTGATCGACGAGTCCATCTATGTCCTTGCGGGCATCAGTGTCAATGACTATGGTTTCGATGTGTGGAAACCTTCGAAAAAGATTTGGGAGTAAATAGGGTGTCTTGTCATTTACCTTTAAGCTACGCTTCACCCGATTAGATATTGAAAAAAACAGCTTTGAGACCAAAGATGTGCAAGGCCACTGGCCCAAGTAGGCACTGCACAAAAGAGGGTCGATTGGCTTCAACGATTTTTATAGTGATCTTGTTTCATATCAGTTTTCATGAACAAAACCCAAACAAATTTATGATTTGATTCCACCATCTTTTACAGTAGTACTTTTAAAACATTATTTATTGATATATAATGCATCTTGATCTGATTGGAAATGACGCGTTTTACCGAAATATTGCATCATTTTTTGACCCATTGAGGGTAAAATAGCCACTTCTTTTGATGTGGAAATGATTTTGATCCAAACTATTTGGGATAGAAAGTAGATTGGACAAGCTTTCTAATTGGAGTTCGGGAGTGTCCGGGGCAAGTCCGCAAAATTTGACACATTGTGCAGCATTAGTGCGCCTCAGGCGCAATCCAATGCGCCCAGGCCCATCTAAATGCGCTCCAGGCGCAACTTCAACATTGCACAAGAAGTCCACTATAAAAATTTTGTTTCCACTCTTATTTTACATTCAACATATGTACGTTTTCTCTGTTTTCTGAAACATCTACTTTCTTTGTTTTAAAACAAAGAAACTACTTTTCAGATGATTGCTGGGAACTGAGTAAGAAGAAGAAATTTAATCTCTTTTTTCATTTCTCGAACTCATCAATAATGGAGAAACAAGGACATGGTTACTTCCCAGATGATTGCTGGGAACTTATATTCCAAAAACTGAGAGAAGATGATGAGCGGGACTTGGGATCGATATCTTTGGTCTCAAAGCGGTTCCTTTTGATATCTAACTGGCTGAAGCAGAGTTTGAATGTGAATGCCAAGAAGTGCCATCTACTCTCGAATCATCGTAGTAGATTTCGACACATCAAAAGCATAGTCATTTGTTTTGATAAAAAAAATATGTAGATGGACTCGTTAATCAGATTGCATGGTCTGGAGTATTGAATCTCCAAGACATATGGTTTCAGTGTTCCACAGAACCTCCGCGAGATTGTTTTAAGGCACTTGCGTTGAATAAGATTATAAATAACTATTTGAAGGTATTGGATTGCTCTGGACTGTGCTCTATGCAATACAAGGATTTGGTTTTGATAGCAGATTTGTTCCCACGGATAGAAGAACTCTGGCTTAGAACAGATGCTTATATCTACAAAGATGCTGCGGCACGCATGACAGATGATGGCGTTGATGTCTTGGCATCAAAGCTTATGGAGTTGAAGGAGATTGTGTTTACAGATTATACTTGTTCCATTACTGATCAATCCCTTATTTCTTTATCCACAAATTGTGCGAAACTGAGGAAAATTAGTCTTGGCATATACAGTAGCTGTCAACATTATGTTACTGAAGATGGCATTGATTTTGTGGTACGGCATAGTCCCAATTTGACCTCTCTCTCTCGCTAGAATTGTGGTCATTACAACATTCTGCATCCTTTTTTGCAATTGGAAATGCGTTAGCCAATGCAAAAAATCTGCACTCTCTCACCATGACTCAAGAACTCATTTCGGACAAGCGTATTTGGTTAGTTGCCAAAGCATGTACTCCGTTAAGAAAGCTCAAAATTGTTGGCTTCGGTGGCCAGTATCCTGAAATCCATGGGGGATTAAAATTTCTTTTGCATGCATGTGAATTGACACTGGAAGAGCTAACCCTAAGAAATTGGGCTCTGTCAAACTTGGGTATAAGCGATTTGGCTCAGTATTTATCTAATATAACTTCTATAGATCTTGATGGACATTTTGGGTTGACTAGTGTCACCTTTTACACCCTCACAATGAGTTGCCCTTTACTTGAAATACTTACGATGGCATGCGCTAGGGGACAAGAGATAGATACTTTTTCTCCAGATCCCATATATAAAAACTACCGACATGCGACATCTTGATATCTCGAACAATATGTGGATGAATGATACAACGCTTGACAACTTTGGGCTGGTTTGCCCGAATGTACAGTTCCTCGGTGTGTCTGCGCCTCACCAATCTTGGCATTGGAGAAGTTTTGAGGGGATGTCTTGAAATAAGACAATTGAATATTGATAGTCTTCGGGTTTCAGATATTTTTGGGGGACATTCGGACAAGTCTGTAGTGAATTTGAAGACTTTGAAAGCTCGTGGGACACAAATCAATGACAAAGGAATGGCATTGATTTGAAATAGGTGTCGAAATCTCCAATATTTGGACATTGTTGGATACTGCAACAAAGTGACTGGTAAGGGGTAACGGAGGTGGTGGAGAACTGCGCAAGATTGAGGGAAATAAATCTAATCGGGTGTGCAAAAGTGAGCACCTCTATTCTACCTGAGAGGCTGAGATGGTGTTTTCAAGGCCCTCCCTAAGGAAAGTTGAACAGATGCAGATGATTTGATCTCAGTGAATTGATGGTAAACACAGTCTTGCCCTTCGGCTGCCAGATTAGCGTTCGCCCATGACTCTGCTTTGTTGTCATCCTAATTTACGTTGAATTCATATGCTTGTGATCTCCGAGAAAACTTTGTTTTATTACCCTCATGAACTTCTAGTTCTTCCATTGTTTACCTGTTTTTCTTTTTTATGTTCTTGGTCAATTGTCTTGTTTGAATCACTATGAAAGAGTGTCTTTTGTGTATCTATTTACTTTGAACTCACCACTACAGTCAGTTCGATAAAATATCATGCATTCCAACAGCGCTGTTCTTTATTTCACACCGACAGCACTGTGTTCCTCTTCAAATTTTTTGTTTTCTGTTTGGAAGAAATAGCAGCTTTTGTTATCACTACCTAATTTTCATCGCGTTGAGTCGTTGCTGCAATTGATACACTAGTAGAGATAGAATAACCATTCGAAGTGTGTTGGCAAAAACTGTAAGAATCTCTGACATGGGAACAAATCTGCTATCAAAAGTAAATCGTTGCCTTGCGTAGAGATTAGTCCAGAGTAATCCATCACCTTCGGATTGTTCTTTATATCCTTATTCAATGCCAGTGCCTCAAAACGATCTCGCGGATGTCTTGTCAAACACCAACAAAGCTTTATTGCATGGAGATTCAATAAACCAGACAGTGAAATTTGATCGACTAGTCCTTCTATGTCCTTGCATTGCGGGCATCAGTGTCGATGACTATGGTTTCGATGAGTGGAAACCTTCCAAAAAGATTTGGGAGTAAAGAGAGTGTGTCGTACGCTTCACCCGATTAGAAGGGTCCAATGAAGCCTATAAATAACAATGTATTCTTAGCCAATAGTACCTCCCAAATCAAACCTTGACGCAGTCTGCAGGACAACCAGAGGAGTCAAGAACTGGACATGGATAGAACTGCCCTTGTTAGCAAATAACATCCGTCGTTCCAGGTGAACCGAAAGCTACCAGCCGACCACCTGAGACAAGCTGGGGCATCACCCCCAAAGGTTGCTCTAAAGCTCCCGGCTGCTGGCCCAAGTAGGCACCACACAGAATAAGGTCGCTTGGCTTCGACGATTTTTATAGTGGTCTTGTTTTTAATTAGTTTCCATGAACGAAACTCAAATAAATTTATGGTTTGATTCCACCAACTTTTAGTACTTTAAAAATATTATTTATTGATATATAACGGGTCTTGATCCAATTTGAAATGAGGGACATACACGCATTTTTCTGAAATGCATCATTTTTTGACCCATCGAGGGTGAAATGGTCATTTCCCTTGATTTAGAAATGATTTTTGATCCAAACTACTTGGGTTAGAAAGTAAATTGGACAAGCTTTATAGCGGTTCAAACCACGTGCAAATTGGAGTTCGAAAGTATTCGGGGCCAGTCTGGGAAGTTTAACACATTAAGCAGCATTAATGCACCTCAGGCGCATCTAAATGCGCCCCAGGAGCAATCCTATGCGCCCAGGCGCATCCTGAACGTTGCACAACAAGTTCAACTTTGCAAACTTGACACAGACACTCCCGAACTCCAATTTGCATGTGGTTTGAACTGTTAGAAAGCTAGTCCAATCTAGTTTCCTACCGAATTCATTTCGATGAAAAATATTTTGCACATCAAGATACATGACCAATTTACCCTCAACTGGTCAAAAATTAAATTATTAAGCAAAATACTCGTATTGCTCTCATTTTAAATCGGATTAAGATAAATTATATAATGATAAGTAAGATTTTCACTGTATTAAAAGATGATAGAAATGAACAATTAAAATATTGAAGCTTTATTTATGAAAAGTTGGTCAAAGGGAGATCGATACAAAGGTCGTCGGAGCAACAAAGGTTAAAGTACGTTTTGGTGCCCATTTACACATTTTAAGTTCCATTCGATACACACCTCCCTAGTTCAAGGGTACTTGTTCATTCTATAAGAATGTCCACCTATGAATATAGTGCTCTCCATAATTCATTAAATAATCAGAAACCATTTCATCATCAGGATTCACCCAAGGTGAGACATGTGATTAGGGTGAGAGATAACTAGAGGGAGTCGAGCTCCTCTGTTCTTTGAGAGATACCATTCGACGCGTGTCGGCAAAAATTGTTTGAAGCTCTGACATACAATTGAGTTGTATGCGTATTCACTAGTTACAGATTAGTAATTACTGATTCTGTAAAACAGACTTGCAGAAAATAACGTACGTGGAGTACATTATCTCTAGTTCAACTGGAGTTCTTGACTCGACAAGGAAGGTAAAATTCAAATGCTGCAGAAACAGATGTCCTTGCAAATTTTGAGAAGCTCTCACGTGAAACTTACTGTTGGACACTAAGACCTTGTATAGTTGTATGTATGTATGTATGAAGGAAAAACTTTCTGTCAAAAAACTTACAAGTGAAATTTAGCTATACGCGCGTTTACTAGAGTAGTGGCAAGTTCCGGTATCTAAGAGAACTCTGCTCAATCATATAGTTGTGTTTGTCTTCCTTTGATGAGCCCTACAAAATTAACATTTTGCCGAGATTTTGCGAAACGGCTGTTCTGATGGTTTTTCTTAATGGAGGCAAAACCCAAGTCCATGTGCTCCCAAAGTCTTAACTCTCGTGTTTTTTGCGTTCAGGTTGTGTCACTCTTGTTTTTGTTCTTCACAGACACACAGACACCCACGCACATAAAAGCATTGGACCATGACAAGATTGTTGAATTTGTATTATGGGACAACTCCTCTAAGAGGGCTGCAGCGGCTTGGGCGGCCTTTCATGAGCACATGTAAAATTGGTTATGGCAGGACGCATATGGCCATGACGTCGCCAGTGACTAGGGCTATAAACGGATTGAGTTGTTCGTGAGAAGCTCAAGGCTCGGCTCGGCTTGATTCATTGAGTAAGGGGCCGAACTCCATCAAAATTTTTGGGTCGTTAGTAAATGAGCTAGCCGAGCTCCAGTTAGCCATTGCTCGGCTCATTTAGTACTCAAATCGATTTTGCGCTCTCAAATTCTAAGCAAGCTTGAGCTCGATCATGTGGGCTCAATCTCACTGAAAATTAAACGAGCCGAGCTCGAATACCTAAATCTTGGCTTGTCTGGACTCATTTGCACGACTGGAGGCTTTACGGTGGGGGTGGACTGGGGTTGATGGAGTTGGGGCATTTACACTAGAACAGTTGTGTTTAAAATCGTTTGACGTATATGGGCCGGTTCTAGATTCAGTTGTGTTTCTAGCGTTCTTCTCTTTTTTTATGCATATGATTGGATATCTAGGCCAACTCACTCGGTTTGCAAAATATGGTGATTTCCGAAACAAATTATGCAAATTTTTATTATGTATCTTTTTAAATTTTAAAAACGATAAATAATTTGAAGGATATGGTGGGGTGCACCACATAAAATGTCCCTTCAAATTGTGAAATAGGGTAGCAAAATACAGTTTCGAAGATGCTGTAAGAACCCTAGAAATTGGGGGTGCAAACGAGCCGAACTTTGTAGTGTTCGAGTTCGGCTGTTTACTAGTCAAACAAGCCTAAACGCAAGCTCAAACTTGGCCGAGCCTGATTAATTTACGAAAGGAGCAGAGTTTTTCAAGCTGAGCCGAGCCGTGCTTCAGAGTGTACGTTGAGCTTGACTGGTTTAGCACACGATCCTAAAACTCAAGCTTGACCTCGGCTAGATTACTAAAAGAATCGAGCTGAGCTAACGCCGAGCCCTAACGTGCCGGGCAGCTCGGTTCGTTTGCATATCTACTAGAAATGAAGCAATCCATCTCTCCCTCTCTAGTACGTTTCCTATTCCATCGGGGGTGTGTCGGGTGTGGATGGGGTTTGTCTGGTGTCTACGTTAGTGCCTTTTGTGTCTGTGATCATTCGATTTGCTATTATCATGAGGTGGTTTGGTGAGTCTTTCTGGGGTAGTTAGAAGATTGTCATAGTGTTTCTTCACAAAAGTGCAAAAATCGAATTGGCTTGGAATGCGGGCGTGTTAGGACAGGATTGCTGTTCGAGTTGTTTTAAGGCCTTCGTACCTCAAAATCTGACTTCTTTCAAGTGATTGTGCTTGGCCCAAAGGGTAAGGCCTCGTGATGGTTCGTTGGTTGCCTTTGCGAGCTAAGGACTTTAAAATTTTTCTAATCGTTGCTAAAACAGTGGAAAGAGAGATAACGAAGCTAAATTTGGATCAAACGAACTCCATTACCGGTTTAATGAAGCTTGGGTACAAGAAACATGATAAAAACTTAAACTACTTTGAAGTGAGTACAAGTAATGTTTGAAAGAAATGAAAATGTAGGTGTATAACCTGTGAGCTTTTGAGGTTGTGGACCTTTGTCAAGGCCTTCAAAACCATAATTTATAGGCAGGAGCTCCAAGCATTTAGCTGCTTCAAATGCTTCAATGCATGGCTGCCATGTGACCCTCTTGAGCTACTTCAAAATCTCCAATGAGAGGCTGCTCCCTAACCAAAGCGTGCCCTTCACTCCAAGATAACGGCCAAGGCCTGAAAAATCCTTCTTTCTTGCATAAAACTTTGCAAAAGGGCAAAAGAAATTTTTGTTCCTTCAGCATCTAGGCCTTTTTGACCTGCTTTAACACTCAAACTACTACTTGAATGGACGTCCTCTGGGCCCACCAATGCTGAAGACTAAGACTTTTTCAGGCCTTCCCATTATTATATTGGTCCTTGCATTTCTTGTGGGCCCTTAATTCTTCTAAGCTTGATTTCTTATGAAAGAAGAATTGAGAAACAAAGGATCAACCAGACCTGGGTGAGTTGCTTGTGAGCAGCTTGCTTAGGTCTGCGTGAGTCCTTTGCCAGCAGCTCCAAGGGTTGCATGTACGCCACCTGTCCTTAGCCTTGCTTCATGCTAAAGGATGGTGGCCACTCAGACCTTGAGTTGTTTGTGAGCAACGTACTTGTGTGATGTTAGAGAGAACCTTCTAGGCTTTTGAGTTGCTTGCAGCTGCTTGGAATGTCTCCATGCATAACTGCCATGTGTTCCAAGCCTTGCTTCATGCTGAAGGATAGTAGAGACTCATTCCTTGAGCTGCTTGTAAGCAACTTACCTAGACCTGCCCAACAAGAATATTCTAGGCCTTTGAGCTGCTTGTTCAGGCCTTTTCCCCAGCGAATCGAAGGCCATAGGTGACGTTTTCTTTAAGAAGTAGGCCCGTTTGTTATTTGAGCCCGAACTCAATGTGAATCATGGGCCTTTGTCCATTATAAGCCTTTTGAGCCCAAGTCTGGTGAGAAAACCCAGGCTAGCTTTAACTGATTTGGACTTATTTGTAGGCCTTGTTACTTCTAAGAGCTGGGCTAGGCCTGGATAAAATGCTCAGGCTTAGTGGGTCAATTCAAGTCTTTGGCCAATCTTGGGCTTAGGCTTGTGATAATGAAATTTTAGACATCAATTTGACACAAGCCCTTTGCAAAATTTCATTCAGTCAATGGCTTCCAAACTGGCCCAATTTCATGGGCCATTGATTGTAAAAAAGGCTTTTCATGGCCAAAGACGTCAGGCCACCTTTAAACGGGTGTAAACACATAGCCTTGCTTACAAATGTACTAAGCTTAGTCTTTTGTTCTTGTAAACTCATTGAGGCCAATCCTAATGAGGATTATTTTCATACGTTTATCTTTTTGGGTTGGTATCTTGCCATGTTTAGCTTTGGGTTCAGAGTGGCACAAGATTGTCGAGTGGTTAGGTGTCAACGTTGTTGGGATGCTTCTTTCTCATTGTGATGCCATCATGCTTGCAAACCCTTTAATCCTCATATTATTTCGAAGGTTCATAAAATCCTCTTCTAGCTGTTCTCAAAAAAAAAAAAAAAAAAAGCCTACCTCTAATACCATGTCAAATTATCCAACTCAAAATCAATTGGCAATTAGAGAAGATGCTGGCCAAACTCATATCCCAGTTTTAAAAGTTATATATTTAAGCATTGCTGACAAGCGATAACATTAAAAGAAAAACTTGAAATGTAAACTTAAACAAGTAATGTACACTTATATATCTATTTTTTTTTTTATAATTTTGAATATAAATGAACTTATTTAGTACGAAACAAAATTTTTATATGTAGCTCTAAACTCGTAATTCGTAGCGGCCAAGAGGAATTCAATGTGGCCAAGTGCAATTCGAAGCGGCCAAGTGCAATTTGATGCGGCCAAGAGTAGTTCAATGCGGCCAAGTGCAACTAGAAGTGGACAAGAGCAATTAGAAGCGGCAAAGAGCAATTAGAAGCGGCCAAGTGCAGTTCGATGCGGCCAAATGTAATTTAATGCGGCCAAGTGTAATTCAAAGCGGCCAAGTGCAATTAGATGCGGCCAAGAGCAGTTCGATGCGGCCAAGTGCAATTCAAAGCGGCCAAGTGCAATTCGTAACGGTTAAGTGCAATTTGAAGTGGCCAATTCCAATTCGATTCGGCCAAGTGTAATTCGTAGCGGTCAAGTGCAATTCGAAGCGGTCAAGAGTAATTCATAGTGGCCAAGTGTAACTCAATGCAGCCAAGAGTAATTCTTAGAAACCAAGTGCAACTCGATATGGGCAAGAGTAATTCATAGCGGCCAAGTACAACTCGATGCGGCCGGCCAAGAGTAATTCATAACAGCCAAGTGCAACTCGATACGGCCAAGAGTAATTCGATGCGGCCAAGAGTAATTCGTAGCGGCCAAGTGCAATTTGATGCATCTTTAAGGCTCGTGAACAGGTTCAAGCTCGACTCAAACCTAGGCAACCTCAGCTCGATCAAGATAGCAAGTCCAAACTAGGTGGGCAGCTTTCTGGGTTGCTACAAAAAAATGGTTGGCATCTTTACTCTACGGATTATTTTATTTTTGGACTTAAGAAGTATTGTGGAGTCTTTACAAGTCATGTGGGGTGTGTTTGGTGTGGTTGGGGTCTAGCGTGGGCTAGTGAGTAGGTCTGGGTTGAGTGAGAAACATACTTTTGGTTGTAAATCGGGTATCACGTGGTACCTGTGCAGCACATTCGAGCCCAGCAACCGACGGTTCAGTTGCATTTTTGGATGGCCCGGATGCGCTACATGCGTAACACGTCAGCAATACTCTCTTTGCATCCAAAAATTTCTCGAGTTGAGGAGTTTTTGATGGCGGGTTTGGTCTTGGTCCATGTTGGAGTCTCTTCTGTGTCTGTTATCATGATCTTTGAACTATTTCAGAGGTTATTAAAATTCTCTTCTTGTTATATAAGTTGTATGCAACAAGGGTTCAGATCCTCATCACAAAAAGGATACGGAAAAAAGGGGAAACAGAGTAGTTTAGACTTTGTGGAGCCCACGCAATTTAGTTCTAGGGTTAATAAACGAACCGAATGATCTTAACGGTTAACCTTAATTGTTTAAGATTGGTTTGAAAATTGAATGAATTTCAAAAATGGTTCGGCTAACAAGTGCCCCTGAGGCTAAGGGCACAAGTTAAGGTGTAATTAATATGGAATGTTCTCCAACATTTAATGTCATATTCTGAAATACAATTAACAAAATATAAATAACAGATACTTACTCCACTATTTTAGGGGGGCGGATCCCGTCCATTTGCTTGGGGTCAGTTTGGTCCATTTGGTGCATCTAGGCCGTACAAAAGTTTTTTGGACGGCCCAGATTTAAAGGGGTGTTTTTATTTATATAAAAAAAAACTCACTTGTCGTTTTCCATCAGACGGCTGTTCCCGTAACTCTACTCTCGACTTGGATTATATATCCAAAGACGGCCCGGATGCACCCAAATGGACCAAATTGGTTCGAAGCAAATGGACAAGATCTGAGTCCTTATTTTAGCATCTAATTAAATATCTACCATAATAACAGATACTTACTCCACTATTTTAGCATGTAATTAAATATCGGCTTAAATACTTAAATGGTCCTTACAAAATAGAGTCGGTTTCATTTTCGTCCTTATAAAAATTTTTGTGTCAATTTCGTCCTTCCAGTTTGTGACTCAGTTCAATGTCACCCTTCCCGTCAATCAGTAGATGGAATTTGCCTACTTGGATAACGGAAGCCTTCTTTGGTACTTACCTGGCCCACGTCTCTTCCCTCCAATATTACCCACATCGTTTTCTACCAAAAAAAAGGCACACAAGATCAATCTACCATTCAATTACATTATGAAAGTGCGAGAAAAAAATCACAAACGATATAGGTTTAGAGAAAATGCTCTCTAGACTCTTTTCATTCAATAATAATCAATCACTAGCTTGCCCCGAAGGCTTACAACTTGTTAAATAGGTAGAAAAATCCTAACTCTAATTGATTCGCTTCAAAACGGACACCAAATCAATTAATAACGGAAATTATCAAAAATAAAAAATTTTGGAATAATAGCAAAACTAGAAAATAGAAAAAATTCTAAGACTTCTTCCAAAAGAACAACTTAATTCGGATTTTCCTTACCCTAGTTATTAGCAAGTCAAATATTTCCTTAAACGGCAAATT
>BPLS01029918.1:0-10142 GCA_019656275.1 Rhododendron kiyosumense | reverse complement strand
CATTCATTGGTGCAATTAACAAAAGGGAGACTTAGCCAAAGATCTCTTGTATTTTTATTTATCCTGTCAAATAAACAAGTCCTCAAACTTATCATTCATTGGTGCAATTAACAAAAGGGAGACTTAGCCAAAGATCTCTCGTATTTTTATTTTTTGAGTTCAAGGATAAGCACTTTTTGCAATCAAACATAAGAATAAATGTGCATATAAAAGTGTCTAAAACCTTACAGTACTCTATGCATAAAAGTGTCTAAAACCTTACGGTACTCTATGCATAAAAGTGTCTAAAACCTTATGGTACCCTATATATGAAAGTGTCTAAAATTTTAGGGTACCATATAAAAATGCCTAAACCACTAAAACCCTATAATAGGAAGTGCACTTTAAAATCCTATAAAAGTGTCTAAACATGTTTTGGCCTTATGGCTAAAAAGCTCAAAAAGTTGAAGGATCTCTACTAAAAACTATTTTACCGACATCCTTCCCGTAAATAAAAACTATTTCCCTAAACAAAAATTATCGTGATCACAGTGAAGAGATTTCCATATAGCTTTAATGCAAAGATAATTAGTACTGTTATTTTCTCCCAGCTAGCTAGATTGCCCAAAAATTCGAGGGAAAACAAAATTGGGACAAAAAGGGCATAATGGGTTGCGATTGATCGACTTAATTTCTTCATATTTATATGGAAATGATGATAAATAACCGAGGACGGTAGAGAATGTATGTATATAGAAAAATGCCTGCTTAATTTTGTGGAATTGAATCCTACTTAAAATTTCAATTATTTTTATTTAACGAATGGAGCGAACAGAAGTGTTTTTTGCATTGCTAGAACGTATTTTAAATAACTAAAAAAAATAATCTGTTCTGCATGAGCTAGCAATGACTTGGCTAGTACACCTTTCATAATAATAGACAAGAATTAGAATAATATCTCAATCATTCATCATTGATGTTTGCATATTATATTTAATTCCAACCGTTTTCAAGTTTCTTATAACGTTCTCAGGGTTGTTCTTATCGAAAATCACAATGTGATACTATATAGTATATGTTCTATAATATTTGATTCCATCCATTTCTACTCAACTAGCTGTTTCAAGGCTCTCCTCATGCAAGGACGCCATACAACGCCACAGAGTGTACTGATTTCATATTGTTAGTAGAATACTTTCCACAATTTACTAATATTGAAATTGGAATGGCAAAATCAAGAAAACATTGATTAAATTGGAACATACCTAGGTTATTCTCATTATAAGTTCGAATGTGAATAAGATATTCAATTCATTGAATTTGAATTTTATTTTCTATTCCAACCATTTCATGCCTCTTGATGATATCTAAGGCTAGTTCTTCACACAAAAAGCTACCGATAATACTATGTAGGCGCAGTACATGTTTTTTTATTCCAACCATTTCATGCCCCTTGACTTTATGGGGGTTCTTCCAATGAAAATATGCCATGCAATATAGTAACCTCCATATATGATCGGAAATGGCTAGATCCAAATAATTTTTCATAAAAATGTATTTATAGCATTTTTACAAAAAATAACTGCTCGGATCAAGCTATTTCTAGTCATATTTTTTTGCCGATTTCTTACGAGTACCTTTAAAATTATATTTTAAACACATTGAATGGTTCGGATCATCAAAATTTGATCAGAAACAATGTCAAATTCATGAGGCAGCAAGTTAAGGAATCCCTCAATGGAAGCTCACTGTGTGTTAAGAAAATAGAGTCCCACATTGCTTGGGAGTGGAATGAGTGATCACTTAATAACATCTGGGACCTCTCCACTCATTGCCAATTGGTTTTGAGATGGATATAAAGTTTCTACATGGTATCAGAGCGGGGCCCGTTCCACCCCACATTTTATAAAATTCACAATCCACACCCCGCGATGACAGACCAGCGAAAAGGCTGCACGATGATAGGACCCAAAAAGTGGCCACACGTGACAGACCTCAAACGCGGCTGCACGTGAGGGGAGATGTTAAGGAAATGAATCCCACATTGCTTGGGAGTGGAATGGGTGATCACTTAATAACATCTGGGACCTCTCCACTCATTGCCAATTGGTTTTGAGATGGATATAAAGTTTCTACATGTGTATATTCTAACAATTTCATGGCACTTGCGCTCTTAAGATTTTCCGCACAAGAAGTGGTCATGCAATACGATATAGTATATAAATTGGTACATTGGTGAATCTCCGCTCAACTTTTGCCAAGAGAAAAACAACAACATGGAAAATTAACATGATGGTGTCGGAGAACAACATGAGTGAAAATGGGGAGGGAGAGAAACATGAGCTTGAAAGCATCAAATTCAAGACCAAGAAGAAGGTTGGAGGGATCAAAGCAATGCCGTTTATCCTTGGTGAGTTAATTCGGGGTTAATTTTCATGTTCAAACTACTTAATTCAAATACTTGCTCATTGGTTTTGTTTTCTTGATCGACATGAACTTGAAAGAGATAAAGTTAACACACACACACACACACATATACACATTCTCTTGATCATGATTCATAAGCATATATTGAATTCACAGTGTCATCACACCTAAGTGCAGCTACATATACAATTGTTGGCCAAGTGCCCTAGTCAGTCATGATTTTTTGTTTCACCATACAAAAATTAATGCAATAATCGTTTCTGCTGATGTGTTTGTACCACTCATGTATAATACTATACACACACATTTATATTGTAATAATTTGCTTTATCGATCAACACCCGCAAACCTGAAAAATTAAAAATAAGCTAGACACCATACGTAAAAGTGAATTTTTTTGTAAAAGGAAGCAAAGATTACTAATATTTTCATTTATTTGTTATGATAGACGTCTCAAAGGTAAAATAAAAGTATGAAAAGTTTGAATGAGATTGATTTTAGCACTCCTCCTAACATAAATTTGCTAATTTATACCACCCATGAAAAGTTTTACACAAAAGAGTTTGAACTACGAGAAAGACATCACTGATCCACATTCGTCATCTCCTACCATTTCGCTTCCATTACGGGAGTGATTTTTATTTAAATGTTAAATCAAATTTTATGATTAATTTTTAAAATATATGAAAACGTACTTAAAAATTCATGTAATCATGTCAATACATGGAATTTTTGGTTTTATGTTTCGGCCTCTCTTCTGTGTAAATCCTAACTCCGTCCATGTGTGCCTGTCGTACTTGACTTCTTCTTCGGCTGTTAGCCCAAAACAACCAGAAAAGCTGTAACTGTTGAGTAACTACTCCATTTTGAGCGTTTGGATTTTGATTTCAATAATCAGCTTTTAGCTCAAGTAATGCTACAACAAAAAAAACCCATAAATATGTATTTCAACTCAAGACCTTTTATTCAGTACATAATACCTTTCATGATTGGTTAAATTGACAATAAACTACTTTTTGGTTGAAAATTAATTATCAGAAGAGAAGCTAATCCTGTAGTATGAGTTAAAATTCTTTCCTCCTGTGGTGACCACAACCTGAGCCCCACCAAGCCCTTTTTGTTATAATCTGAATTGTTCATCTTGTAGAGCCCGCAGAATAATATATGCACACAAAAAATGAGTCTGGTTGGACATCAATAGGTATATTAAAAATTGAATTTCGGTTTAGAAAATAGACAGTCATAAACAGTTTAACTTCAAAATATATGACCCTAGCCTCCATTCTATAAACCAAAATTCAAGTTTTGATATACCTATCGATATCCAATCAAGCTGAATTTTTTCATGGATATATTTTTCTATGTGCTCTACAAGATGAATGGTCTAGCTCGTAACAAAAAAATCTTGTAGAGCCCACATGCGGTGGTGGAAACCTCATGATGGATAGAATTTACTCTCCTATAATATATACTCCCTCTGTCCCAATTTGTTCATCCAATTGTCAAAATTCGTATATTTTAAAAATATACTTATATCTTACTTTTTTATAATATTTTTTATGATTTTGAAGATTTTTTATAATAAAACTAATTTTGATTTATCAAACAAGTTCCTTATTGTATATTAAAAATATTACGAATTAAAAATTATAGACAATTTTTTAAGAGGTCGAACGCTCATAAAAAGTCAAAAGGGAACAAACAAATCAGGACGGAAGGGATCCGGAGTAGTTTCTTGTGAAACTTTACCCAAATGGTACACTATTTTT
Source organism: Rhododendron kiyosumense (assembly GCA_019656275.1). Classification (NCBI taxonomy): domain Eukaryota; kingdom Viridiplantae; phylum Streptophyta; class Magnoliopsida; order Ericales; family Ericaceae; genus Rhododendron; species Rhododendron kiyosumense. Next base: position 5,967 of record BPLS01029918.1, on the reverse strand, counting down.
CCGATAGATCATAAGAAATAGCCAAACGTGTGTTAGTACGTACGTACACTTCAAATTCTCTTTCTTTTACTAGTGATTCGAATTAAAGGATTCTGCACTGTGGGATCGATCCACTCTGAATTTCATACAGATGCGTACCGAAGCCTTTGACTACGTATAATTTGATAAAGTATCATTGTAAAATTCAACTCAATCAAATATTAGTAAATACTTCATCGATTCATCTTCTTCTCTTTTATAAATTCTGAACTGTGAATTTGGATCGGTGGCCTTAGGATTATTTAATTTGCAAAGCAAAGAGTGACATAATTTTGTGAAGAGATGCCACGTACCCTCCTGGGCTGGCATTGATTGTGTTCTTTGAATTCTAATGATCAGAAGAAAACTACAGGAAGTGTTGATTACCCGAGCTTGGAGAATGACTATGAATTGTTGATTATACTTTGAACTGGATTTTGTGAAGAGATTTGTTTGTACAACTTTCAAATAATTGTATGGGTAAAGATTGATATATATCTTGTGTAAAGCGAATGAAGTGTGAGACGATTGATCGAGCCCATGAATGTGATTTATTGTGTAAAATTTGCCAGCAAATGACGTATGCGACATATTTGCGTCCGTTGGTTGGCGATCAAACATGATAACATACTTGACAATGGTGCTGAACATGCCACTCGTCAAGGCTTCCAACACCATCTCATACTTTAGTGGCGCCGGCAATTTCACGCCGCTCATCGGTGCTTTCATTGCTGACTCCTTCGCCGGACGGTATTGGACCATCCTCGTTGGTTCTATCATCTATGAACTGGTATCTGCCCCCCTCTCTCTTCGTGTGTGCAAATATGAACTATTTTTTGTTTTTCATTATCCCGAACTGATTCCACGAGCTGTGCGCAATTTATTTTCGATTATTTGGGGTGGCCGTGAAGGGTTGAATACGCCAATTAAATGTAACTACTATATAGTAGGTTATAAACACTAAATTTGTATACCAAAAATACACTATCACTCATAAAAGATGACTCTCACACCAAAAGAGTTAGTAATTGGTACAAAACTCACTATTAGTAAACTTTGACACTAACTCTCCTGAGAACTTTAGACACCTCACACTTCACCCTCAAGACTTTGAGTCTCAATCTCCATCTTGCATAACCAGGATTTTGAATGGAGAAGAGAACACCCATTTCGACAATTGAAGTTAAAATGCCCTGGAGGTATCCAAGATATATCCAGAATGAAGTTCTTGGAGACATAGTTTTGCGTTTTCTTAGTGCAGTTTCTAACCAAGATAATACAAATTTACCAACCGCCAGAACGAGGGCAAACCCGTCCATTAGTTTTCACATCATCATTTCGGCACAGCCCAATAAACAAGAAGCTTAAGATAATCAACCTCATCCAACATTAGCCACACCCTAACTAATGATACTAACAGACGAGAGATTTTTCAGTGCCAAGCGGGTATATCCCATGTGGTACCCGCTCGACGCATCCGAGCTATCTGATACACTTTTGGACGACTCGGATTGAAACCCCCTCTCTCCTCTCATCCAAACACTTTCTTCTTTTTTCTCTCCAAATCTAAGCCGTTCAAAAATAAAATGGGCGGCTTGGATGCGCGAGAAGGCACCACATGGATCCGCTCGGCACTGAAAAAAAATTCCTAACAAATTAACGGTTGGTAGGATATCTGACTTATAGGTTTTTTGTTTGTATGTAAAGCAGATTCAAAATTCTCTTTCATTTCAAAGACATAACATGTACTCAGGCATTTCATATTGGCCCGGAGATTGTCTATCTTTAACAATGAAGAAAGTTGTGTAGAGTTGTATAGATCTCGATCAAATCTATATATGCCAACTCTTTTGATTGTATAAATCTCCTCCACGTACTTCATACTGTGAGGATCCTTTATGATCATTAGAAAATCCTTGATGGTATAGATCTTTTCTTCTATGAGGAAATTCTAGTTATTAGGGTAGATAATCTCAATTCTGAAATAAAGAAAAAAGCCGGATGCATAAGGGAAAGATCGATAGGCAGCCGGCATACATTATATAAAGATTGATAGACTGATGTACATTATTCGACACCGACTACGCACGCACAATATGTCACCATAATTCAGTCGACTCCCACGTAAATTATAAGTCCGAAGTAGGACGGATGTACTATATTGAAACAAGAAAATTCTCATGGTCAGTATAGCATTATGACACAAACCAAATAAAAGGGATTGAAGCATTCGGGGGTATTTCAAGCGGCATACCTATCTCCAAAGGTGGAAGAGAATAGGCAGTGCAGGAGTGAGTCATAAGAAGTAACCTATTAAAAGTAGGGTTGTGATATTAGCCCAAGATTTGCTAGTAAAAAATATACATTAGGATTTATTGTGCGCAACAAAGAGAAGTATTTTCTGAAATTGTCTTCTTTTGAGACTTGCCAAAATGATTACATCGGGATCTCTTATTTTTAATTGATGGTACATCTAGATAGGACTAACTCTTGACCTTCCAACTTCTTGCTAGGACTAAATAACTCCAACAAATTCTATATCATTATACAAACTATCTTGTGGGAAGACTCTTCAAACTTCTAGAAAAAAAACTGCAAAACCCATAACTTAGCTTTAAGGTAAAACCCCTTTGATTATTTGGCTGCCAAGAAGACTCATGCATGAAGGCCAATGTTCCAAACTTTGCGGCCACAAGAGGTTTGCCGGATCGTTAACTTCATGGCCCGAGAATAATTGAAGTGCGCACAAGATGACCCGGTTACCAAGTTATTAGAAGAAAAAGATGCACATGCATAGCTCGTTGACATCTCCATTTACCATGACATAGAGTAAGTCAAACAACTCCCTCACCTTAAGATTACCAAGATTTGCCTCAAGAGGTTTCGATACATGGTCTTGCAACAAGAATGGTGCAACACAATATCCAACCAAACTGATACCATCTCTTTTAGCTCCAATCTATTGCATAAGTACTACTCCCTCCGTCCCTTTTTAAGAGTTCTATTTCGTAATTCCAACTTATTAAAAAGACATCATCATTACACCTTTCACATTAATTTTTACCTCCACTTTCCATCCTTACCCTCTATTAAAATATCATAATTACATTTTTACTTACTAACTTTTCAAAATGAAATTTGCTTTTAGGGGCAACAAGAAAAATTCATCAACTTTTACCCATTAAATTTACAAAATGGACACTTATTAAGGGACAGCCCAAAATGGAATACAGGACTCTAAAAATGAGACAGAGGGAGTAGTTCATAGTCGACATGACAAGAATACCACGAAGATGAATGACCTTTAGAGGGTGAAGAAGTATAATGACCATTTCACCCATATACAAAAGAACACAGAGAAACTGAAACATAACTTGAAGACAGATTTAGGCCTTGTCGGGCCTGGGAGAGGACCAGGGGTTTCTCTGTTGTGAGAGTGAGATTATTGAAATAATACCTCCCCTACAAATAATAAATCTGCTTCCCCTCTGTCGATGTAACCCAAATTTGAAGAACCACGTAAATTTCTTACTTCCAAGTGTGCTTTGTGTTTGTTTGTTGTTTGGTTTACAATCCCAAAGCACTACAGGTTCTAATTGAGACACGGCCAAAAAGACAAAACCAAACAAACAAACAGGAGAAGATTTAGAATTTGGTAAAGTTATACCGACATTTTGGAAGGACTTGTAACCTGCGATTCCGAGACATTCCAATACCCATATAAACAATTATATTTACTAATTACAAATTTGGAATCAGTTTATACTTATGATAAATAATTTGCACAGGGATTGGTGAGCATCACCATATTTGCAACACTACCCCAGCTTCGCCCCCCTGGCTGCCCATCTCAAGAAAATTGCAAGGAAGCATCATCCCAACAGCTATTGCTCCTTTACCTTGCTCTCCTCCTTTCGTCAATCGGTTCAGGCGGAAGGAAGCCATGCGTGGTCACATTTGCAGCCGATCAAATTGACATGTCCAAATCGAAGGTCGAGTCTCGAAAGTGGAACTTCTTCAACTGGTACACTTTCTGCGTCGGAATGGGATCACTAGCTGCTCTAACAATTGTGGTTTATGTCCAAGACAATGTAGGGTGGGGACTTGGTTTTGGCATCCCAACAATTGCTATGACTATTTCCGTAATAGCCTTTGTTGCAGGGTCTCCTCTCTATAGGAAAGTGAAACCAAAGGGGAGTCCTTTCGTCAGATTGGCGCAGGTGGTTGTCGCTGCTGTGAAGAAGAGGAACGAAGTTGCACCAAAAGATGCAGCCATGCTGTACGAAAATAGAGAGCTTGATGCTGATATTTCCAACAATGGAAGGCTAATACATTCAGATCAATACAAGTAAGACATTGCATGAAATAGATACTAATGCTCTTCCAATGTATTAATGGAGAGACCCTCTGGTGCTTCCATGTGAATAGTTACTATTCTTAACTTCATTCAGAGATGTCGAGCGAGGACGGAGTCAGGACTTTCAGATAATGGCTAGGGTCAACAAATTGCTATGGAGAAGTTAAGGGTTTGAGACAATTTAAGTGTTTAAGTGGAATAAAAAATTATACAGAATATATCCATAGAGGATACTCATCTGGTAAGTTCTTCACCCACCAGTACCCATGTCCCTTCACCTTGATGTCGAGGGATTTATGGTCTGTTCTCAAAATTCTTGATTTCTTTGTCACAAAGGCTATTTTGACTGTGTGATTTGTACTCTTGAATCTGAGCAATCATTGTGTCACAAAGATGCATTAGAACGCCAGACATGAATTTTGTGGCAGAGAATCCTGTGCCCTCAAAGATGGAGAATTTTCCAATCTGGCTTTAGCTTTTAAGTAGCCTCTCCGCCACATGTTTTGATTCCAATGTGTAGAAAAGCTCGGCTTGACCAGTTTCGCTCTAACTTCCAAGATGACAAGAAATAAGGTTAAAAATCAGAGAAGCCATTAAGAAAAACTAAACGCAGGTTAAAAGCTTGGTTCCAGACATCATATTTTGTTTAACCACTGTTTAATTTCCTATAAAAAAAGAAAAAGAAAAAGTAAAAGCAAAAATAAGAATTACCTATTAAGCTTAGATGTTTGATTTGTTGAAATGCTTCTTATTCTCATCTTTCAAGGTGGTTCGATCGAGCTGCTATTGTGACTGAAGACGATGACAAAGATCTAAACTCCCCAAACCTCTGGAGACTAGCCACTGTCCATCGAGTAGAGGAAGTAAAGTGCATCATCCGGATTCTGCCCATCTGGGCAGCCGGAATATTAATCGGAGCATCCCGTCAAAGTAGCTTTGTAATAATACAAGCCAGCTCAATGGACCGTTACCTCTCTCCATCCTTCCAGATCCCTCCAGCTTCCATGTCTATCTTCGCTAGCCTTACTTTGGTCATTGGCCTTATCCTTTATGAGCGCCTATTCGTTCCCTTTGCTCGTTGGTTGACCAAAAATCCCACAGGCATCACATACTTGCAGAGAATAGGGATAGGCCTCGCATTCCACATTCTCGCCACTATAGTAGCAGCCCTTGTCGAGATCAAGAGGAAAAAAGTGGCTGCACATCACGGCTTACTTGACAAGCCAACAGCTATCATTCCCATAAGTGTTTTTTGGTTGCTCCCTCAGTTTTGCCTTGAGGGAATAGGCGAGGTTTTCGCATCCGTTGGGCACTTGGAGTTTCTCTACGATCAATCGCCAGAGAGCATGAGGAGCACGGCTGCTGCGCTCTATTGGATAGTAACGTCGATAGGAGACTATACAGGTTCCTTGATTGTGTCATTAATTCACAAATTTACTCTGAAAAATGGGGAATGGTTGCCTGATAGGAATCTCAACAGGGGAAAACTGGAAAACTACTATTGGCTGGTGAGTGGTATACAAGCCTTCAATCTCGTCTACTATGTAGCATGTGCTTGGTTTTACACTTATAAGCCACTAGAAGAGGCAGCA
>BPLS01029914.1:0-17363 GCA_019656275.1 Rhododendron kiyosumense | reverse complement strand
TAGAATTCGAGGGCCCTGTAGGGAGCAAGGTTTAGTGAGTAATCAGTCGTCCAATAGTATTTTCAACCATCTAGATTTAAAAGAAATTATTTCCACAATTTCCTGAAATAGAGCAACCAAAATGGAATAACCAAATCTAAAAGTTTGGTTTGCAAATTTAATGAGCTTTGAAATTATGTTTGCTTTTTGGCTTGTAGAAAATGTGAACCGAACAGGCTTTAATCGAACTGATTAGAAGCCAATTTCTAATAGTTTGAATTTTTCAAACACCATAAGTCGAACGAGCTAAGTAACAATACAACGGTTATTTGCACGCTTCTCTTATATGGGGTGAGACTTCCATACACATGCACCCAAAAAATGTTGTATCCAACATTATTTTGTAGCAAAAAGTATAAGTATGAATACGTGTGAAGTGATGTGGGTGGAAGGAAAAGTAGTAAAGTATTATGATTATGTTTTAATAAGTGTGGTAGAGTTATTAGTGTGTTTGAAGAATATGTGTGTTATGGAGTATGATGTAAGCAAGATATATTCTTGCCAGGATTCCCCTCCTTATGCCTATAAAAGGAGGGCTCCTCCCCATTGTAAAACCAAGTCAGTGTGTTCTCAATAATAAATCCCTTGTTGTGTTCGCTCTTGTATTCTCTCTTTAATCCTAACATACTTAGTGTTTGTAACCACTTCGTGTCTGGTCAATTTGGTATCAGAGCCATGTTCTCCATTCGAGCTTAAACACCTTACTTCAGTTCCAAAATTACTCCAAATCTTTTTTAAAAGAAAATTGAAGCGTATGCTCTGTGATTGTCTTCTAAGAATCTTCCACATCAGAAACTTCATTAACTATTTTGGTTAAAGAATTTTGTATCAGTGAGTTAAAAGTACCTTGAGACTTTAGCCTTTGTGTAAGCGGTGTGTCTCTGTTTATCTACCTTAGTATACAAAATTTCATTGATAAAAATAAGTTAAAGATCTCACATTGAAAGAAAAAGATTTGTTGTATGAGGAAACGAAGAACCCAGATTTTTACCTAAAAATGAACTATTTGTTTTCTACCTATTCCTTTGCTACCTCATCTCTTGGATCATCCACCAGCAGAAATTCCTCTGCTTCTTCTAATCTTGAGTACTTGTATGAATTTGAATATCTTCCTGATGATAGCAAGGTTTCCCTTACTGATCTCCCTTTCCTAAATCCCTATAATGCCTTTGTTAGATCACAAACCTCTATAAAAAAGACCATGTAGAGACCCGTAAAATTTTAATTATTTAAAATGTTTATTAATTGGCTAATTAGGAGAATATAGTTTATTTGGTGGCTATTTGAATTAGGGATTGAAATGAGGGAATTGAAACTTGAGGGAGTGGGTGTATGATTAAAGGATATAGGAGTATATATAGGGTGTGTAGGAGATTATATATCTCCCATTCTCTCTCTCTCTCTCTCTCTCTCTCTCTCTCTCTCTCTCTCAAAACTCCCCCAAGACCTCAAGAACCTCAAATATCAACCTCCCTTCGGCCTTCCAATTGTGTTCTTAAGCTCTTGGACTTCGATCAATCGCTTGGGTCTTGTTCAAACCACTTTAGGTGGGGATTTCTTACTCTCTCTATGAGTTTATGAGTTGATTATGTACCTTGATTGTGCCTTGATTTGTTGTTGGGGTTTCGTTGTCGAAAAGCTGAAAATTTGCAAAAAAACTCAGTGGTATCAATACCCTCAAAAGGGGTATCGATACTTCACTCTTCTCTGGACCAGATTTTGGCCAGGTATCGATACCTTCATCAGGGGTATCGATACCCCCCTTCTGTTTCGGGCAGATTTGGATCATTTGTTTCTTCTCGTGCTTGTTCGAACCCCAAACACCTTAAATGCCTTTTGAATAGCTTCAAATCACTTCCAAACTTGATTGTTCGTACCTCGAAAGATTCATTGAGCAATCGATCTCATTGGACTCTCCTCATAACTTAGAAAAGTGTAGAATTCAATGATTAGGATACTCGTACATTATTTATGCTTTTAGTTGATTGAAGTAGATGTTGTGGCATGTCTCAATGATCGATATAGACTTGTTAAGCGTTATAACATGACGTGATGATAGGTGAATTGAGAAATGTACTATGGAAGCGCTATTGAGTATCGTAGGCCATAAAGTATATCGTAGGGTGCATAGTTGGTCGATGGGGGTTTTCCTAGCGGTCCGGATGAGAATAGGGTAACCCGTATCCTCATGTCTCGTCTTGTTGATCTTCCTAGGTTTCTTTGGCACCTGATCTATAAGATTCTCATTTAGAACTTAGCGGATGGTGTGTCGTAGAGTCATTTTTTGGTTCGGTATGTGACATAAGGCGTCGTGATAAACTTTGAGGGATAATGTGAACCTAAGGTATTTAATAATGTTCAAAAGGACATGTTTGTGAGTTTATAATACATTGAATGATGATGAATGAAAGACTGTGACCTTGGGAAGTGTTGTCTTCTTGTATTCGGATTGTTAATGCTTATGTGTTTGTGTAAGTTGTGAATTTTGAATTGAGGGTCTTGCAACGCAATGTGTGGTAATGTGAAAACCCAGGTGGAGAGAATTCACTGTAACGCAAGGTGTGGTAATACAGTTGAATGTCTCGCATAATGATAGAAGTTATGATTGTTTATAGAAGTTTATGTTGTAGTTTGGACTGTGTATTGCTCGAGATTGTAATTGTTGAAAAAGGGAAGTAAACGATTGATTTCATCAAAGTTATTAAAGGAAAGAATTCGGTTTTGAAAAAAGAATTTTTATGAAAAATCCTCCAGTATTCCCGAGTGAATCAAGGGTTCTGGTATTTGGGCACAAATCAACGGATTCCGGTATTCAAGTGAATCAACAGAGCTTAACCCGTAAAGGTCGAGAGTTTTCACAAGTTATTTTTGTAGAGACCTGTAAATTTTAGAAATTATTAAAAAGATTCAATAAATGAAAGAATGAGAGGGAAATGTTGGGTTTATTTGAATTTGAGGCTTATATGTTAAGATTATAAGATGAGGGTGTGTGTGTGTGGTTTATAAAAATGCTAGTATATATAGATGTGTATGTATATGTGGGAGAATAACATTTCCCCCCTCCCTTTTCAAACTCATGCCTCTCTCTCTCTCTCTTTTGAAAACTTCACTTAAGGCTTGAAACCCACAAGGTTCAACCTTCATTCCACACTCTAGACGCGATTATAAGCTCGGGGTTCATTGGTTGAAGCTCGGAAAGAAGCATCCTTGGAGGAATTCAAATTTCAAGTTCTAGGGCTCGATTGATTGGGCTTGGATCTTCATTTTTGTTCATTGAGGTAGGAATTTCTTGCTCTTTTTATGCGTATATGAGTTGATTGTATACTTAGATCGTGCCTTAATTCGTTGTTGTTGATGGGGTTTTGTCTTTCGAAGTTTGAAAAATCGCTGAAAAATTTCAGGGTATGGATACCCCAGCCTTCTCTGGACAGCAGTCGTTCAGGTATCGATACCTTATTTTGGGGTATCGACACCCCCTTATTTTCAAGACAGTTTTGACATGCTTTTCTCTTTTCATGCTCGTTTGAACCCCGATCTCTTCTAGCACTCTCTAAACATCTTTGAATCACTTCTAGACTTGATTGTTGGTACCTCGAATGGTTCTTTGATCTCTCAAATTCTTTTGGCCCTCGTTGGAAGATAAGAACATGTTGAACTTAATGAACTTGGTATCCATTGGTCGCTCTTCGTCACGACCCAACATAAAGGGTACATGACTGGCTAGTGAAATGAAATCACCCAAGGCCTTTTAAACTCCCAATTACAAAAATCTTTATAATATATTGAAAATTTATAAGCAAAAGCGTGAATTTATTAAAATACATTCAGAGCTGGCTACCGTGCATACCGAATACAAACTTCACCAATGGCGTTTAAATGACTACAATTATGGATCCAAATCTTGGCACTATTAAATCTATCATAGCGCGAGTTCCAAATTGCCAGTATCAACACTATAGATCAATTTGAATCCCATTGTCTATTGTCTGATAGCCACGTCAATAAAAATCACCATCATTGAAAGAGCCACCTTAACTCACTGTGATCTGAAATGGGTGGCCACAAAACCATTTCAGTGAGAATTACGATATACAAAGGTTACATAATCGCAAGAGAATAATCAAATAAAACATGGTATAATCATGAACCTTTCAACGAGCAATATGAGTTTCCAAACTCAATAATTATATACTTTCAACAACGCAAGCTTCAAATTTGCATATCATAAAATTCAGAATCCAACGACAGTTTTTAGGCTCAAAACTGTTAAACCGAAATAGATCCATCATGGGCAGTATATCCGGTAGCCCGGAGAGCGATCCTAGCATGCGCAAAAAAAGGAAATGATCAAATCCAAGGAATACCAGGACGTATCCTTATTCACAATCGATAGGCGCCAAATTACACATAGCTCATCAGAGCTCTTTGCCCAGATATCACATCAAAAAGGTTTAATTCACTTTTCCTTTTTAGATTAATCTCATGCTTGTTTTTAAATCCATTTTGCAAAATTTATATATAACACATATATCTAGACTTATTCAACATAACATTTTAAAAAAAACAACAATATTCACAAAACAATTTTGAAAGAATATTATGTAACCAGAGTATATTCATAACTCACCTTTTTGGATCCGTAATTTACCATATCGTACTAGGTCTTTTATTTTACTTTTCTTCTCCTCCTCTCATGATTTCCTTGCTTCCCTTTCTTTCCTTCTTTCTCTCTTTTCTTTCCTCTTTTTCCTTAGCCGAGTGCTATGTATGTAGTGTGTGTGCCGTGTGTGCAAGTGTAGTGTGTAGGTGAAGTAATATGGAAGCCTATTTATATTTGTGGGCTATAACATCTAGAATGTTCTAACATATCTAATCATATCTTATTATTATCTAACAAAATCTAGAGCAAATCTTACATTATCTAATAATATCTTAGTAGAATCTAAAACAAATCCTAATGAATCTAATCAAATCCAAGTATATCTATTTAATATTATCCCATAAGATCTAGAATTATCTAATGAGATCTATCCATATCTTTTAATATCTAGGATAATCTTACATAATCTAATAAAATCTAGAGAATATCCAAGTATATCTAGAATAATCTTCCAAAATCTAGGTGTATCAAGATGAAATCTAACATTATCTTTCACAAAATCTAACCATATCTAACATTATCTTTCACAAAATCTAACCATATCTTCTAAAATTATCTAATATAATCTAATCATTATCTTATATAATATAATAATATCTAACAAAATCTAATAAGATCCAATATTGTCTCACAAAATCTAGGAGTACTATCTAATCCGATTCTTTTCGGATTATACATTGAACCTTATGGCTCTACGCCTCGTTGGGACTCGTGCCTCACTCCCGTGTCGTGATGCTATTAACAGGGTTGGGGTGATATATGTAGAGTTTAAAAAATTGACACATAGACAGAAAAATACTCTAATTTTCTTGTAAACCTTGAGTTACGAATCAATATACTCTCTAAATTCTAACGGAAAGCGGCCCGCTAAATATTAGCTTCTTACTCTTATTATTATTTTCTTATAATTCTTCCAAGTGTCTTATTCTTATTTCTAAAAGTTGGGGTGTTACATTCTTGCTTTAGATTGACTTAGAGAACATATTTGGCATGTTGACATGATCGTATTAAAGTTGATATGTGTCGAACTTGAGGTTATTAAAGATTGAGAAATGGTTAACATGAATGAATACGAAGGAACGATATGAAGAAAGCCATGGATCTACCGTAAGGTGTGATGCTGGAAATGGGACGCATGGGGTTCCGAATGCCTAGAAGTGAAGTGCACAAGAAAGCCACGGATCCATCATAGGGTGTGATGCCGGAATGTATATGGGATGCACGGGGTTCCGAATGCCTGGAAATGAGATTCAAACACATAACTTAATGAATATGGTGAACTTTGGAGGTCCTTACGCTACTTGTAGTTGAATGGAGATGTTTTCTTTCAAGACTCATGTCATTATTGTCGATCTTATGGAAATCTTGTTGTTGCTTGTGTTCCTCTCGGTGCATTGATCATCTTATTTGCTTATAGCTTGAGCATAATAATCTCCACTGGGCTAGTGTAGCTCAACCTATCATCTTTTCAGGTACACTGTAAGGGCATTGATTTTGGAGTGCATGGAATGCTTGTTTGACATCATATCTTTTGAAAGCCGACATCGAGGAGTTATTCTAACATCTTTTGTATACTCCCTTTTGAAAAGATGAATTTGTAACTTCATATGAACTCTTTTGACTTGGGAAAACCATGTAATCGCTTAACTTATCATCTTTTGACTTATTCTGGAAATTTGGCTGAGGTGCCAATATTATAACTTCGTTTAAATTTGATCTTTTTCTCTCGGATGAATTAAGGGAAACATTTTGGGGTATTAAGATATATTATTGCGTTAGACTTTTATTGGAAATGCTATCATTATTATGTTGAAAATCCAAGGCGTGACAATTTTGGCAACCAAAAGGGAATGTTTTCTTTTTATGAAAAGAGGCTTGATGTTAAATGGTAAGAAATGAGGAGATTAATGATGACATTCATTTGTGGGGTCTTAAAATGGTATGAGAAACTATCGTGGGTTATTTAGATTGATATGTGCTTAATGCTGCTCCTAGTTAATGTACGAATGATTAGGGATATCTTTAAGACGTATTGAATTCCGTAGTCATAGTCCGTCGGTTCATTATGGTTCCCCTTTGTATCTCTTGCTCATTTACTGGAAATCATCCATTCTCATTGCATGTTTCACCGCATTTACATATAACTTAAGTATAAAATTCTCTACTGGGCTAGTGTAGCTCAACCTATTATTTTCAGGCTCGACCTATTATTTTCAGGTAAATCTCAAGGATTTGACGCAGAGTGCATGGTGTGCGTACTTGATTTCATGTCTTTTGAAAGCCGTCATTGGGAAGTTGTTCAATCATTTTTTGCTCGATCACTTGAAGGGATGAAATTGTAAATTTGTTTGAACTCTTTTAATTTCAGATATTATGTGACCTATAAATTTACTCTTTTTAACTAGCTATGGAGTTTGGGCCGTAGTACCAATGTTGTAAATATTTAAACTTGGGAGCTTGATTTGTAAATGATCATTTCGAACTCTCTCTTTTGGGTATTATCTATACTATACGAGGATCATTTAATGAAATAAATTATTTATTTATGTTGAAAATCGCGGGCGTGACAGACCGTCCAACTCTTCTCCACAAAATGACTAACTTATGTAAAAGAGTATGTTCAAGCCTCCAAGTTTGATCAGTGTTTTATATCAATTACAGAAGTTGAACAACTTTTACCCTTGGAAATCCTAATTGATTTGCCTTATATTTGGCAACAACAAGGATTTACTCATCTTCACTTTGGAGCAATCAGATTGGCTATCACTTTTCATGGCAGAAAAGGTTTACCTGTTACTTATAGACTTGCTCTGGTAGATATTAGGTTTATACAGTACCAGCATGCATGTATTGCCACAATTTAAACCACTTTAAATGCTGAAACTGTAATCTTTACTTTCTATCCCAATTTCAACATGCCACTAGCAGATCCACATCTGCTAACAGCTTTAAAGGTGTAAGTTTAAATTGGTGGTGTCTCCCAAATTTCCATACGCAGCAACCCCCGACCACCAAATGGCCTATTGCCTTTAGAACCATGCTTTAGACATGTCATTACCTTCCTCAACAGATGAAGCCCTTTTTCTAACTGTCAACGCACCTCACCAAGCTTCCTGTGGCCATGTTCCACGACAGATTTCTCGATCTGAGTTTCTCAAGCTTCTCCCAAAATCTTGGGTTACAGCTTATGAGATAAATCAACAAAAACCCATACCTGTTCAATCCTCAAGTCCACTTTTCATCCCAAAACCTGATGGCACCGTGGAAATCTCGTTTCCAAAAGAAACCTTTGCCTCATCTTCCACCCATTCTATCATTTTTCCCACAAGGATTGATATGTTTGTAGATGGTTCCAGATTTGACTCTCCAATTAAATATTTTGGACCCAGTGGCCTTCCAGTTTTCTATTTCAAAAATCTAGAAACAGGCCATTGTTATTTTGATGCATGTGACTGTGATGAGTGTCTAGAAGACAGTCTTCTAGAAGATGAGGAGGATTCTGAAGATCCATATCCAATATGCACTCCTTTACCTCTCATTCATTGTAAATCTCCATCTCCTCCTCAACCTCCATCTAATGATGGTCCTTCGGTTCAATCCAGTGGGTGTTTTTTGTTCACCTCATCTTCTCTTTGGATTGAAGTGGATTTTCCTCCTTTGAAGTTCCATAATTCTCAAAAAAGGATGACCCACCGTCATAAAATTATAGATTCTACTACCATTCTCCCTAATGGAAGCACCAAATCAGTGTTAGCAGTAGAAGCAGCAATAAATTGGTAGTTAGCAAATTCTCTGGCTTAAAACAAAATTCTCCAAAAAATTGCTAACTTTCAGCAAAATTTGGAGAATGTTGTCCATAAGAAGTTATCATCTTTGGAACTTCTTATCAGAGATTTGCAGCAGAAGATTCAAAATGTTCATTAGGAACTTTTCCAGATGGCATATGACAACCAGGCATTTTCAGCAGTTTTTTTACCAAAAGGATGCTGAAATGAAGCATGTAAAGAATCAACTTCAATCTCTTCAAGCTCAATAGTATTCTCAGCAAAAAAAGCCCATTTGACATGTTCGCATCTTCCTCTCAATAAAGTTGGGTATCCTCAAATGTTTCAACCCTTACCCATAAACCCTACCTCAGAATTTGGTGAATCAAGCTCCAATATCTTTGGGAGCTCATCAACTTTTCTTCCTCCACCAAAAAGACCATTTCCACCAAAGCATCCATTCCCAAAGCCCCAGATAAAACCTATCCGACCTCTAATAGTCCCATCTCAACCATCCAACTCTACCTCTGCTCCAACTACCTCCACTCATTCTAAACCATTTTATCCAAATCCAAAGTCACCCCAGTTAATAGTTCAGCTAACCTCTAGTCCTTCCAAAAATCCAATCTCAACTCTTCTACATACCTTAGCCACTATACCCGAAACCCCATCTCCTGAATCAACCATTGAGTTTAATTCAGATACTAAATCCACTGATTCTATGCCAATTCCTCATGTTTTCATGATGAACCCAGAAACCCCAAAACATTCTCTAGAGGAACATATTGAAGATCCTATCATTGAAGAAGGTCTCGAGTTTGACACACCTCTTGAAACCCCAACCTTTGACTCCTTCTTACATTCCAATATCCATACTCAAGGTTTCTCTTTTGATAATATTCCCCCATTAAAATGATTGGATAAGCTTTATGAGATTCATGCTTGGTGCACTGTTGCTATGCTCTCTCCAAACGTTACATTGAGTATCGTCATTACTAAGTGTACAACAAAATTCCTTGGCTGTCTTCGTCAATGGTATATGGCTCTTGGTGAGTACCGATAACTACAGCTTAAACAATTGCCGACACTTGATCAATTCTTCTCAGTCTTACATACTGAGTTTCTTGGAGATCATAACAACACAAATGAGTTTGTTTGAGAGCAATATCTCAGCATGAAGTGTTGTTCATTCAAAAGAAAAGACTTGAAGAAAATTCATTATGACCGTATGTCTTAGAGATTTTATCTTCTCAACGGCATGGATGATGTCAATCTCAAGCAAGCTTTTCTCAATTCTCTTCTTGAACCATTGGGAAATGAGACAACAAGGTTACTTCAAATAAAAGGATTGACGTTGAATGCAACATCTCTTGGCAGTATTTACCAGCACTCTTTGATTACCTTGAAAAAACTGTGCAATCACCAGAAATTTCTTAGAACTCTTGAAGAATATGGAAAACTTCTTGGTAAAGCATGT
Source organism: Rhododendron kiyosumense (assembly GCA_019656275.1). Lineage (NCBI taxonomy): Eukaryota > Viridiplantae > Streptophyta > Magnoliopsida > Ericales > Ericaceae > Rhododendron > Rhododendron kiyosumense. The sequence goes on along the minus strand of BPLS01029914.1, from coordinate 7,423 downwards.
GACCGGTTAGACTTATCTATAAAGTGCAAAGACAAGAAGTGCACTTATCGTCCTTCATATTAGAAATTTAAACACTTTCACAAATGGAAGTTCCAATCTCATGGTAAGTTTTCACGCCAGAAAAAGTGGAAATTTTTCAAGAAGAAAAAGTTCAGAGGGCATCGAAAGTCTGTTCGCTGCTACATATGCAGAAAAAAGGGGCACTATGTCAAACAGTGTCCAAATAAAGCAGCAAGAAACAAAATAGTGAGTTTTTTGGCTTTCATTAACAATGATCTTGAAGATACTGATGTCGAATCCCTATTTTCTATTGATGATGAAGCAACAGCTAAAGCAGTCTTAGCATTTACTTTTGATGATTCATATGATTTGTTAGAATCAAATGATTCTGACTCATTCCCCTATGAAATCCAGACATTTGGGTTCTCAAATATCATGCTGGCTCAACCCTGAACCAAGGTCAAAATCTTGCTTGGGAAACACATACCAGTTATTGCCTTCTTTAATACTGGTGTTGCAGCCTCCATCCTCAACCCAGTAATCCTCCCTAGATCGTACTGGCAGTCATGTTTCAGACCCTTTACATGCAGCCAATGGAGAAACTTTTGTCATCACTCTAATCAGTAAACCTACTACCATCCAACTTTTCCCTGGATGCATGATCGGGTCGTTTCCGTACCAAAAATAATTAATAAAACAGAATAATTACTACTACCTAAAAGATAGCGGTAAGTACTCCGAGTTTTGTCCTTAGGGATTACGAAGGCTAAATTGCAATTGTTCTAATTAATTTCTAACTTAATTCGGAAAAGGATTTGATTGTTTGATTTCTAAAATTATGCAAACTAATTAACATAAAGCACTTAAAAGTAATGCAAATTTATGAGAGAAAAGACCTAGGGTTTCGAATCCACCCGATCCCTTGCAATATAGTTTATACTAATGTTCAGAGCTAACTATTCGAATCAAACCGGACACCTTAGGGTTCGGGGTGTTACCTAAAGATAATAGCAAATCACCGAATAGTATGGGATATCGCCGCCTAGCACGAACCGTCTTACTAGTACGACCCGTCTCTATGGCACGGATCGTCTAATAGCACGACGCGTCTTACGGAGCATAGCCCATCTTACCCAATTATTACGAACTAATAAAACCGTTGTATGAAGTGCTTGAATTCCGGAAAAAACAAACACAATAGATTGAATGGAAAGAATTACCAATGAAATATAATCCTTAATTCATACGACCATTGTTTGAATAGAAAAAACTCCAAACAAAACTTAAACTATATTACTCGGAGATCGTGTTTCATCTACCCCTAGGAAAGAGATTTAGCTGGACATGGAATAAATATAAATGATCACGAAACAATAAAACTCCATGCAAGAAAATAAAGGTTTCGGTAAGTATGAACCAATCCTTAACCCTTTATTGCTCCTCTGTTCCCAGCTGTGAACACCAATTGTTGGTTCTGACACGTTGGAAATTATGCGCAGCTCTCTGTTCTCTTTTCTTCCGAACGCCTCCTCTGTTCCGTTCTCTCACAGCGTCCAAACACTGCCTCTTTTTTTATTCTCCTGTCATGCGTTCGTTGTCCAGACTCGTCCTCACTTTATATATGCTGTGATAGCCGACCTCCTCCTTTTTAATTGTAAAAGCCCTAATACGATGGTATTATAATATCATGGCCCATCCTTGGTCAAAGCAGTACGAGTCCAATTTCTGATTTAAAAGTCCAATTCCTTGGCCAATTAACTTCGGTTAAGTCCAGTGCCAAACTCCTGACTTCGTATTGCGATTCGGACCTTCGGACATCGTTTAAATATTTCAACTTCGCACTTTTTTGTATCAAGCTCTCCAAATACCTACAATAAAAATAAAAGTATAAATCTCCAAGTAATAACATATAAATAACTTAGCAAGGATAATTTAGGGGGCGCGTATATAAACATTTACGCGCCCATCAATGCACCATAAAACACCAAGTCTATGGTTCTGATCTTGCAAGAAAAGATTTATTTTTAGGTTTTGATATTCTCCAAAATCTCAGCAAAGTCTCCTGACTCAAAAAAAGCTTGGAATACAAAAACTACCTGTTACCCTAGACCACTCAACCAAATCTCTTTTCCATAGAAAATTTATCTTCCATTAAATAAGGCATAGTCCAAACTTCTTGTGCTGAATCCCATTCTCAGTTCCTCACTAAATGCTCCAACCCACTATGGAAAAACCTAGAATTCTTCATTTCTCTTCCCTTTAAGAAAAATGAAGATATCAACCTCACCAAAGCTACCCATCATAGAATGAACCCAGAACACTACCAGCTTGCTCTTCAAGAGCTCCAGCAACTCCAGTCAGAAGGTTTAATTGAGACCACAACCTCTCAGTGGGCATGTGAAGCATTTTATGTAAACAAAAGAACATAACAGATAAGAAGAAAGCTTTGCTTGGTCATCAAGTACCAGCCTCTTAATCATTTTCTGCAAGATAACAAATTCCCTCTTCCTCGGCAGAGTGTTCTTTTTGCAAATTTGCTTAAAGCTCAAATTTTCTCAAAATTTGACTTGAAAGCAGGTTTTTGGCAGCTAGGCATCCATTCAGATGACCGTCCCAAGACTGATTTTTGCATTCCAGATCACCACTTTCAGTGGTTAGTCATGCCTTTTGGATTAAAAACAGCTCCATCATTGTTTCAAAAGGCCATGATTCGAATATTTGCCCCAATTCTATCCTCAGCACTCATCTACATTGATGATATTCTACTTTTTTTCTCCAGATATTGAGTCCCATGCTATCTTACTACAAACTTTTCATTCCCTGGTTCAAACTCATGGTATCATACTCTCAGAGAAAAATACGTTTTTTGCCCAACCAGAGATTGATTTTTTAGGGATGCATATCTCTAAAGGTCAATATACCCTTCAGCCTCATTTAGCCTCTCAGCTTGATTATTTTCCAGATGAAAATCTCACAGTCAAATAAGTTCAACAGTTCCTTGGAATTGTTAACTATATGGCTGATTTTATCCCCAACCTTGCCCAATATCGCACTCCTCTCTCAGCTCTACTGAAGAAAAACCCTCATCCTTGGTCAGCCCATTGTACCAAAGTTGTCAAAGACCTCAAAGCCATAGCCAAAACCCTTTCTCTATTAACCATACCTTCAGATGGAAAAAGAGTACTTCAAACATATACCTCTGATCTATATTAGGGAGCAGTTCTTTTGGAAGAAAACAAAGATCAAAAGCACAGAATCTGTGGATACAAGAATGGTGCTTTCTCTCTAGCAGAGCTTCACTACCACTTTACTTACAAAGAGATTCTGGCAATTAAAAGAAGTATTGAGAAGTTTGAATTCCATCTAATCGGTCATCATTTTCTAATTGAGACTGATATGATGAGTTTTTCTAGCATGCTTAAGTTCAAACAAAAGCACCTTTTGAAGGCATAGTTGCTCAGATGAGCAAATTGGTTTTCCAATTGGAGTTTTGAAGCTGTTGTACATAAAAGAAAAAACAAATGTCTTCCCAGATTTTCTGTCAAGGCTCAAAAAAAAAATCAATCAGTTTTCAAAAACAAAACCTCATTAATTTGTTCCTGGTTGTTTTTTAATGATTTCTTGTCTTCACCCAGTTAATCTTCTTGTCCACCTTCAGTGTCATATTTTGGAGTTAACCCTTCTTTCCAGGTATATCAAAATGTGTCAAAATTTTCAACATTTCTGCATTTTCAAGTATGATCCCATAGGAGGTTTACCTTTCCATCCTGTTTACCCCTTTCTCATCCAGTTTGAAATATATGACCGTAATGTCTTTTATTTCAAAAAGGAAGCCTACCTCTGTAACGTCCCGACTTTTCGGGTGTAAAATAAAATAATTTTCTTAAGAAAATTTGTTAAATAAATATGATTTTTCAAAAGAAATGTTTAGCTATTACAATCTCAAGAAAATTTATTGATTCAAAATACATTAACTTCAGAGCTGACTCTAGGCTTGACACGAATTCCGAGCATACTAGATCTCCATTCCTGATGTTCTCTCTGCGTTGAACTGCACCGTCCTTGAATCCTGCGCCATCTGGCAAATTGATCGCCGAAGCAAACGATTTGCCAGGATACAGACGTATCCGTGAGTGATAAATCACCCAGTAGAATAATCCAACCCAACTACCCCTCTTACTTTACAGTTAGCAGGCAACAATACGTTGTTAAAGCAGAAAAGTAATATAGAAGCAGCACACATAACCTTATTCATTATTGTCCAATTGCCTAACAATAAGGGGAAGCTTGTCATGCCCGGACATCACAACTAGGGTTTGTCTACCTTAATCACCACATCAAAATCACCACTGAACTCCCACCAATTCTATCATCACAAAATATCGCTGGACCACATGCCAGGTTTTATCAAAATATCGCTGGGCTTACTTTGCCAGGTTTTATCCGCAGAAAACATCACTGACCAACCGTCAGGTTTTATCATCGCAAAACATCACTGACCAACCGTCAGGTTTTATAAAAATATCACTGGGCTTACTTTGCCAGGTTTTATCATCAGAAAACATCACTGACCAACCGTCAGGTTTTATCAAAATATCACTGGGCTTACTTTGCCAGGTTTTATCAAAATATCACTGGGCTTACTTTGCCAGGTTTTAAATCATCACTGGACTCCCGCCAGTTTCAATTCATCACTGGGCTTACTTTGCCAGTTTCAAATCATCACATCCAACTCATCACATCTCAAAATCCTACCTGCAGGCAGATCTAAAAGTAAACTTTCCAATTCATCCATTACTTAGCACCGTCTAAGTAAACTCTATTTGCATACCATCTCATGTCTCTAGATTTCAATCCAACGTATCAATCACAAAACGGAGCAGTGTACAAATAATCACAATGATAATTGAACTAAATAATAAGCATAGAATTCACGTAACTTTTTATGAATGGGCCGTTGCCCTTAATCTTGTATGACCAATAAGTTAATAATAATGGAAGAAACTTTTATCTAATAAAAGTTTTTATAAAAAGAATATATCTAGGTTTGTATAAATTTTATTTAAGAAATTAGATTGATTTAAAAACTAATTTAATTAGGTAAAAATATTAGAATAATTATCATGACCTTCGTAAGAGTCTTAAAAGTCTTATGCAACATGTTTGAATGTCAAAAGTTGGATTTGGAAGGTCTCGGGATTATTTTTAAATGAAGACGTTAATTAAAGTGGGCGAAGTGAAGTAAATAGATAATAAATAATTTACTATTAAAAATATGTTGAGATTAACAAAGTTTCATCTTCGGAGACTAAGGAGTTTAAATAAAATTACTCGGGTATTAATAATAATGTTTATAAGGTCGTAAAGTAATTTTGATTGGAATTACTTTAAAAATAATAATAAATAGTGAATTAAATAAAATAAATATTTAATTTAACAAGTTATTATCTTTGAGATGCAAGGAGTCTAAAAAAAATTAGTTTGGATGTTAAAACGTTGGTTGGATGGTCGCAAAGATTTTTCGTTTGTAAAATCTTGAATGATAACGAATAAATAATTAGTAAATAGATAAATAAATAAATAAAATATTATATTAACAAGGTATGAACTTTGAGGCGTGAAAAGTCTAGAAAAAATAGTTCGGGGGTCAAAAATAGTATTCGGGATGTCGTAAAACACTTTCGAAACATTTAAAGTTACTAGATAAATTGAATTGATATAACTAAAACGTTTTATACTAAGATGATATTATACTGTAAGAAAATAATATCAAGTCAATAGTTTTTTATAATATTAATATCAAAAAGATTGTAAATTAAATATCATAAGGGTCATCTTCTACGTAAATAATTACAATTAAAGTGTCGGGCTCAAAAATAATATCAAGATAGTGAATCCGGCAGAAACATTCTTTTTTTTTTACGGTTTTCGATGCATGGGTCCATTTGGGCTATTGGGTTACGCATAAAAACACTTAATATACTTAGAGAAGTGTTCGAGAGAGATTATAATACCTCGAATCGGATCGAATTGATTTTTAATCGAAACTTGAAACTTTGAGAAGAAGGTTTCGAATTCTTCGATCGGGAAGCCTTGGGGCCGAATTGAATGATGTTTGGTGATGCTTGGAGTTGTAGGAGGTGATTGGAACGTGGGAATTGGGTTTCGGTTGAGCGTAACTAGAAAACCCACTTTTCTCTCTCTTTCTTTCTCTCTCTAGGACTCCATTGATTGGAGCTTGGTTTTCTTCTATTTTTCTCCTCTTTTCTGGTCGGAGGAGTGTGGGAAATATCGTGGTATTTTCGTGGGTCAATGGGGTGGGGTATTTATAGGTGAATTTGGAGTAGGATGATAAAAATCGAGTTCAATAAGGACTCTAATTCTTGGGTCTAGAGATGGACGAAAATAAGGCGAAGATACAATTAAGGAGGAGTTAGAGACTGAGTAGGAGAGGGAGAGATCGTAGGATTTGCATGCATGCAATTTAAAAGAATTAAAAGTAGGATAATTAAGATTATATTAATTTTATTTGTATATATCTTACTAGATAATTAAGATTAAGATAATTTTATTATTACTAATAATACTCTTTAAATGATATTATAATTGATAAAAAAAAAATTACGGGTCGTTACAAGTTGAATTAAAATTTTACTAAAGAAATTTTGGGTATGAAAAATTATTCTAGATTCTGGTTTAATCTAATTACACTTTTAAATAGTTAATCAATTACTATAAACTATTTGATTAAAAATAGTTTCTCATAAAAAAAAAATAGGGCAAAAATCCGGGACGTTACAACCTCCTTTTATGGTATTTAGTATATGTTTATACCATAAGTGTCTGTTTTAATAAATCAGCAGTATTGGTTTATTTGGCACATGTAGCATTCAATCAGGTTCATCCTCCAGAAGATTTTTTTTTGAAACTCCTCTTGCTCTTTGGAAGTATACCCTTCTGGCAACAAGCGATCAAAAGAATCCCTAATAGCGTAGGTGGGAATCTCCAATTTGCTTTTTGGATAAGTCGCAATAACAGGTGTTTTCCTAATCTAGATAGTTCTATCACTTAGCGAAAAGAATATCACACTGTATTTCTCTTTACATATCCAGAGTCTCAGAGAATCCAGATCAACAGTGGAAATTATCTTGTCATGACTCAAACACTATGTTCACTCAATGGATTGAAGCCTGCAGAGGTTCCCTCATCTCTCCTCCATTATGAAATTGCAAATTGAAAATTCAATGATACATATACAGAAGAATGGTGCCAGAATATTCCCTATCTTTTGGACCAGTATTACTTGACTGACAGAACTGAAGGAGGGAGTGATTTAGAAGATACAATCAATTATTCGGAGTGATGACCATGTGCTAATGCCAGCTGTTTCTTTTGTGAGGTGAAAGAAAGTAAAATAAGGCTG
>BPLS01029903.1:0-26546 GCA_019656275.1 Rhododendron kiyosumense | reverse complement strand
CATTCATTAAACTATTGTATGTGACTACATTAGGGTCCACATCTCTTGCAATCATCACTTGAAGTACCTCCTCTGCTTGCTTCGCCTTCCCTTCCATGGAATGTGCATCCACCAACATACTAAATGTATGGACATCTGGATAAATGCCAACATTCAACATCTCTCTCAACATTCTTTTAGCCTCCTTCCACTGGCCAAAATTACAAAGGCCATGAATTAAAGAGCTATAAGTTACCACAACTACATGAATACCTTTTTCGATAATTTCTGAAAGGAGCCTCACAGCATTGTCGACCATTCCATCCTTGCAGAGGCTGTCAATGATCATATTATATGACATGGTGTTAGGTTTACAACTTTCCTCTTCCATTATCCTGAGCAACGTAATAGCTGCAACATTGTTTCCCGTTTTGCAAAGCCCATTAATAATCGTTCCATACTTAACCATGTCAGGCTCCATGTCTCTATTCCTCACTAATTTCTTAAATAACTCCATAGCTTCAGGAGTTTTATCTTGCAAAATAAGTCCATTTAATAGAGTGGTGAGGGTACTTACGCTAGGCGTACAACCGCGTTTGAAGAGGCCGGCCACCTAAAAGTGAGAAACCAAAATCAACTTGATTCAGACAGCAATAACAGTTAATTGCAATGTTTACGGTAAAGAGATCTACCCGCATGCCTACTAACTGTAACTTCTCCAAATGACGTAGAGTAGTGGTGTAATCACCCGTTTTCGCAATGGTTCCTAAGAGTTTATTGATTCGAGAAATGGGAGGAAAAGTTTTCCCAATGGTTGAACAACTCTAGAGCATCTTGAACATCATTGGGTTGCTTTCTCGGCAAAGTTTTCCTGTTAGGTTGAGAGTGAGAATGAAAGAGAAGTAGAGTCCCAATGGTAGAGAAACACAAAGAGGGTTTAATGGGAGAGAGAGGAGCAGTACCACCTTTTCGATGAGTACCAGCCCCTCCGATTGTTGCAAAAGCACCAATCTTTGCCATCTCTCTCTCTCTCTCTCTCTGTTGAGGATTTGGGTTCAACGTTTCGGTTCAGTTTCGGGGGATTTTTTGAAATGACGTTAGTTTGGTTGGTTGGATTTGGCTTAAAAGTCAAATACTCCGTAATAACTTGGTAATATTTTTGTAACTTATTGATTCGTCTCAGCGAAAAAAATCGGAAAAATATGAAACTTTGATCAAAACTCATAATTTTTTTTAAAAAAGACAAAAATAAGTATAAAAAAATTTATCTTTTTGATTTATTTTTGTCTTTATTTAAAAAATTACTCCCTCCGTCCCACTTTGTTACGCCTAGTTTGACTTGCACGAAATTTAAGAAAACATTACAATTAAATTGACTTTTCATCAATTTTCCATTTTACCCTTTTAGAAAATAGTATTGGAATACTAAAATTTTGTTAAAAAATAAAAATTGAAAACCCACCAATTCCCAAAGTACTTTCCTGTCAGATGGAGCCAAATCAAATTCTTGCCCGTACTTTACTCCATTTACTTTCAAGCCATGTTTAAAATTTAAATTTAGGAGGGAGAAAATTTCTCCTTAAATGTAAAGAAAATGAGGGGTAAAATGGTAAAATTGACATCCAAAAATAGAAAGTTTTGAAACAAGCGTATCATTTTGGGACATCCTAAAAAGGAATAAGAGCGAAACAAAGTGGGACGGAGGGAGTACTAGTTTTGATCAAAATATACATTTAAAAAGTATAATAATGCAATGTTGTCTCTTTTATTTTTATTTTTTCACATATTTTTCCTCCTACTAATCTTAATAAATGCAAAACATGACAACGGTGTGACTCACATACTCAATGCCCAAAGTTATTTAATTTCAAATGCCCCAAGACTTGTGATCTTATCGGTGAAACTACGGTGCTCTCAACATTGTATTATTATACTTTTTAAATGTATAAATTCAATTCAATTCTATGAGGAAATTGGATATAGTACCTTGACAGTGAATCGGATATCCCCTCTCTCTCTCTCTCTGGTAAGTAAAGTGCATTCAAAACAAATCAAACGAATGAAACGATTACATCTCATCTCGGGTATTTAATAATACGATGGAATGTAAAGATAGATATGGAGATCTCCCACTTCAATGGGCTTATCAATAGCCAATGCATCCCCACACTTGTGTGTCTCACAGTATATGTGTTTGATCGATCGACGAAGCTTCAAATTTCTCGATGAAGAACCTGCAATTATCACTAAGAGGATGGTTATGATGAACATTCGAATCACAAAGAAGTTGAGTGACGACCATCGCATCCACTTATTATCCTATATCTTCTTGAAAAACCAATCCGTCGAAAGCCCACAAAGCTCATCCATGGTGCTAGAAATTGCCTTTTTATCTCACGGTGAAAACCTCTGACCCACCGCCCGCCATGGCCACAAATAGCACCTCCAGCTGAAGCTCTATCCGTGCTAATAAAATTTAATTGAACCATTCGTGTTGAGTTCAACAAATCTCCACACATGTGGAGCACAACCCACAAGAATACCGTCCTTACTCTTCCGAGGATGGCTATTGTCAGTGAAGAACCCAAACGAAATGCTGGATTCTCGGGGTACAAGGCAATTTCCAAATCCAAGTCCATTTCACCTTCTTCAAGGCGAAGGCGAAATGCTGTTATTTGAGGTGAGGAGATTATTGGCCAAGCAGTGTGCGAATTCTCCGCTGCTGGTTAAGCTAAGTTTGGATAAGAGAATGGGGCAATAATCCGAATGAGAGCAGGGTACGTAGGTGGTAAACAAAAGAGCCGTGGTATCATACCACATTCCAACTCGAGTTTGACCAACAACGATCAAGTCATTCCTAATGAGACCGCAGTAGATCCCGTGTTAGTCCTAGGGTACCGAGGCCTAGCAGCTTAGTGTCACCAAAATCCAAACAGTCGACTGCCACACTTATCTTCACCATAGGGAGCATATCCTATGTGGTTAATTTTGACAAAAACAAGACTAATTTCGGGTTCATCCCGGACTCAATTAATCATCGAAATTGTTTAACATTGTAAAGCTTGTTGAGATGTTAAATCATGCTAAGATTTGCATTAAACATGTGTAAGTAATTGGACATTTTTATCTAGGAATAACTAAATTCCAACTCAATTTGTCAAGTGTATTTTTTCGCCATAGAATTTGTTCCAAAATCATTTGCATTGGTGTATGATTAACAAATTTTTTTGGGAATAATTTAACTTATGGAAAAATTTCAAAATAGCCCCCAACTTTTACACCAAAATTCAATTAGACTCCCAACCTTTTAAAAACTTCAATTTTACTCCCAACGTTATATTCCGTTAATCAAAACGCCCCATTCCGTCCGAATGACTAACGGATTCCGTTAAATATCGTCCCAATCGAATTTCGATTATCCGAGCCGCTCAATGTGTTCAAAACGTGATATTAAGGGTACCCGCAAGAAATCAGCAAAAAAAAAGACCGGGAAGGGCTTGATCTGAACTATTCAATAAAAAACTGTTCAGATCAAGCCCTTCCCGTTCTTTTTTTGTTTTGCTAATATCTCACAAGTACCCTTAAAATCACGTTTTAATCATGTTGAGCTGCTCGGATCATCGAAATTCGATTGGAAAAGAGAAGGTGCGGATCGATCTGGATTTTGTTCAAGTTCGGACGTCTGGATTTTGCTTCGGTCTGCACCTCCCATTTTCTGATCGAATTTCGATGATCCAAGCCGCTCAATGTGATTAGAACATGATTTTAAGGGTACGCGTGAGAAATCAACAAAAAAAAATGACCAGAGAAGACTTGATTTGAACAATTTTTTTATTGAACTATTCAATAAAAAACTGTTCAGATGAAGTTCTTCGCAGTCATTTTTTTTGCTGATTTCCACAAATGTACCTTAAAATCTCGTTTTGAAAATATGGAACGGCTCGGATCATCGAAATTCAATCGGGACGATATTTAACGGAATCCGTTAGTCATTCAGACGGAAGAGGGCGTTTTGATTAACAAAATATATCGTTGGGAGTAAAATTGAAATTTTAAAAGGTTGGAAGTCTAATTGAATTTTGGTGTAAAGATTGGAGGCTATTTTGAAATTTTCCCTTAACTTCTTGACGAGCTCTAAGAAATCAGTGGTTTAAGTCATCTATGTGGATCCGAAATGGATTGAAAATTCAAAACTAAACCGGTTTGGTTTTTTGCAAAACTTAAGAGCATCTGAACCCATACCTAAAATACCTTCAGAACAAAAGCAGAGTAATCTACTAGCATACAACAAACTCCTGTCTATATTCCAGTTGAGTATTCCAGTTTTCAACGATGTCCGAATTCCTATTTGGAAATTCCAATTGCAGAAGCAAAGTGTTTGATATGAAAATCAGCTTACTCCAGCCCATAAGCAACTAAGGAGAAAACGTCATTTCGGAGAGCTAAAGCTTCAGCAACATTTGAGCTTTGATGGCATTTAAGAAAATTTACAACCATTTGAAGAGAAATGCTACGCATTTCCATATCCCGTTGCGCTATACTCAGCTAACAGAGAGTACAGTTCCAGCATTAATAGAAAGAATATACTAACAAAAACCAAGTCCACCTCCAAAAACATGTGTTCGACCGTGTAAAGATTGAAAGCTACAGCCTGAATAACAAGGTTATAAGTGAAACCATTCACTTCCATTTTCACAACACCTGCAGTAAAAAAAAAATACTTCACCGGCTTCCAGTGGGCCGTTCTAAAGGACGCTGAATCATCAATTATTGTAAGTAAAACTTTAGAAGTTGATATAGCCTTCAAACTACTTACAGAATCTGACAGACTAATCACCATGGTAAGTATCTGGGCGCTTTAACAAATGCCCTCACCATTCTCAGAAGGGCCTCTCTTCAATCTTTAACTTTGTGAAGCATCTAGAATATTACTGTACAGTAAACTGCAAAAGATACATGTCAACCTACATGCCCATTAAATTGCTATAAACGTGGCAGACTAAATGTCTAAAGCATGATAAATACCAGAAATAAGATTTGCCCCCTTGAACCTTCTGAAAACATTAATAAGGGAAAACAATGTGGGGACACCATGTATATCTATGAATTTTAATTCTCAAAAACTAACAAAAAAACAAAGGAGTAATGAGGCAATAATTGTATATGATACTCCCAATGCACATAAAGAAAGAAATCGACATTGAGTTTTATAACAAAATCCCAAGGACATGGCCATACCACTAGACAGAACATCAAAAGGATATACTATAATCTGCAACATGTCAATTTCAATAGAGCAAAGAGACTTAGAAACAATTTTTACTCATATTTGAATTTTGGTTCAAATTTGGTTTTGCATTTTCCTTGAATAATTAGTTTTCATGTTAAATTGACAAAAGAATAAGTTCCTCGACAAAACAATATATTCTCTTTTCACAAAACATACAAAGAACTATTCATTTGTTCGCATTGGCGTCATTTATTAATGGAAGTGAATTCTTTAAAGAGGATTGATATGGTACATGAAAAATATTCATAAAAGTGTATTTGACATAGAAATATACAGTTCAAATTCACAGGTGTCTCTCTTATTTACATTTTCATGAATACCTTTCATGTATTGTAATATTTCTTAAATTACTTTTCTATTTGTACATTTTTTTCTTCCAACTTTTTATCCTACGAATTTAAACTCCATGACATGACAATGGTGCAAGGCACCTACTCTTTTTTTCTCTAGAGGAAAAGGAAGACAAAAACAAGAGGAAAAACACACAAAAATTCGGTTAGTTATTTAAAATGATTTCACAAAAAGCATAGTAATAAATTTAATCACAAAGAGGGTTTAAATTTTTACATACTCACTTTTTTTTCTACTTCACTGCCTTAGTCTAATAGTAATTTTTTAATAGGACTCTTTGCTCGTGCTCTAAATACTCGTTCTATGATCGAGCTCTCAATCCGACTCTCACAAAGTATACTAAGTAAGTTTAAGATATTTTCAAAAGACTCTTTTACGCTCACATTGCTGGGCACGGCCTCCTGCACACGCATATTATGCGACTTAGTCCACTGCAACCGGGTCCTCTTGTGGGCATTGTGGGCATTATACCACAGTCATTTCCAAAGCCCAAACCCAACAACTCCTCGAAGCACCTCTTTATAATTAGAGAAAATGACGGTTAGGACGTGTTTTAATAATTAATATCTGTCAACAACATACTGAGAATATTTGATTATTTGTTAATGTTAAAAATATTTTTGACGGATTTTAATTTTTAAAACACGTACTGATCGGTCATTTTCCCTTATATAAATTATACGAACTACTGGTCCTAGATCGGACGGTCAAGAAAGCCCCTTCAAATTTTTCTCAAAAACCCTAGTAGTTCTCCTCGCCCATTTCCTCTCTCCATTCCTACTCCACCCGCCTCCCTGGTTCTCCGTCGGGAAAACCCTACCCCAAAATGGTGACTCTCTCTCTCTCTCTCCAATCCATGTATTTGGTTGTTAATTGATTGGATTTTTTTTTTTTTGGTTCCTGCAGCCGTTCAAGCGTTACGTGGAGGTCGGGAGGGTTGCCCTGGTGAACTACGGCAACGAATACGGGAAGCTTGTCGTCATTGTCGACGTCATCGACCAGAACCGAGTAATTTAATGTTTCTCTTTTGTTTGTTTTGCACTTCTAGAGATCAACTCTAGTAAGCTAGGGACACCCTCTTATGAATATGCCTTCGAATGATTAGTGTTATGCTTTTATGTGGTTAACATTATGACGGGAGACACCGTAAAAAAGTGAATTTAAACATATTAAAAATGAAATGCCTTTGAGTGGTTACGCGATAGGGTTTCGGTATCCCTAGACAAGAGGGAGGATACCACAGCATCTCCCAGAGTCCATTAAGCTATGTATTTTTCTCATGGAAGCTTAATTGGATAACTTAAATGATTTAAGCCCTGTTTGGATTAAAAAATACTGGAAAAATTGTAGTTATTGTATTTTAGGTTTCGTTTTCCCAAAATATTGTGAAGAAAAAAAGTCAAGCAAGCTATGTATTATTAGAAGCTTAATTGAGTGGGTTCAACTATTTAGGCGCCAACATCTGAACAAAAATATGAGGGTTCTTTTGGCGGGCGGATAAGGTTTTTTGATGAGGAAGAAGCGGATAAGAGGTGGATATGGCATAAGGGAGAATTAGTTGAGAAGGAGGGATTACTGATAATGGATTTGTTTGGTAGTTGAAATGTATGGCTAAGAGTGGGTGTATAAAGAAATAATGTGGGAATTCTCATAGTTTCCCTTATGCAATCGTTGTGATGAGAATACGAAAAGAGTTTGAAGAGGTTCGAGGGCTACACTGGTAAATACTTATACGCCTACCCGGATAAACTAATGATGGGGGTGGGGTGGTTTTTGCTTAGACCCTTTGCAGGGGTTTTAGCTTATGTGCCGGAGAAGCAGTCCAGGTCCAAAGGGGAGAGCCAAACTCCGGATAGGAGTGGGCCTGCATTAACTAATCCCCCAAGGCCCTTATCTTCCTCCCTTCTTCGCCCGCCAAACGGGCCTTAACAGGCTTGGATAAGGTAGCTTGTGAAACTAGAATGGAGATGAATTAGAGGTAGAAAAGCTATAGAATTTATATTTGAGCGGTTCTTATTGAAGAATAGTGTCAGATTCATTTATTTGATATCAACATATATCAAACTGGACCCTAGATTTTTTTTTTTTGAACCCTTCAGTTATTACATCATTCTGTTATATTTTGTGGTTTTAGCTTATGGAAGAATCTATAAGTTGATAATGGATCCAGTCAATCGGGCCGCACAAATATTTATTTAATTGTCACAGCAGAGTTGTTACACTACCACCACCTGTTTTTTAGTTTTTAGTTGTAACTATGCGGTAACATCCATCAATATCTGCAAAAACCGACTTGCCAGATTTGGGGTGCAATTTTAGGTATGATTCCGTAGTAGAACCATGGGAGCTTGCAGCTTTTTTACTTGGGTGGTATAGACATGATATAAAAAATTTCTTTATCAGCCCTAAAATGAGATCTTATTCGAAAGTAGGCATGATAAGTCTTAGCTCGTTTATAGTTGTTATAAGTAGCAATGCTTCTTTATATGCCATTAAAAGGAATTCAATCTTAGTCCAGCTTCTTTCCAGTCCAATGCAGGGACTGGAATCCTGGATGGTGTTGCTTTTGGATTGTTTGGGCCCATCACAAAGCCCATTTCGATGATCTAGCTACTTTCCTTTGTTCGGTTGCCTTTTATTTTTAGTTTTAGTTTTGGAAACCAATCATTACCCTACTTCTTTCCCCAATCATTACCCTATTTCTTCAATTATTACTTTCTCATCTCTCTCTATCTCTCTCCAATCATTACTCATATTTTCAATCATTACTCTATTTCTCTCTCCACCCACTACCAAAACTAAACTAAACTAAACTCTCAACCAAACACTACCTTTGTCTTCTGCACGTGTGTAGATCATTTTTTTTGGGAAACAATGAAGATTGGCTTGATATTTGTAGCCATGATTATGTCACATTAGTCCAAAAAGTGGATGGCAATTATGATCTCAAAAATCCCGTGGCTAGGATTATTTGGCTTATCTGATTGTTTTCATAGATGATCTTAGTATGTGGAGCTAAAAATGGAATGGTTTGGTAATCGAAGTGGGCCTTGTGGTGGGTCCAAACTGCCCTACAGCACTGCCCGCAATGGAGTGAAAGTTTGATTACTATTTGTGGCTATAATTCTGGTGTTGAGCCAAAGAAAAATCACGTTGATAGCATCTTGGTTCTCATTCAATTTCCCTAGGCCTCTCTTCTAGCTTCAAACTTTTGCACTTGCCTTTGGAACCTGCAAAATACTGACACTTAAAAGAACGTGAGGCATGTCTGGACTCCGTCATGTGTTGGACATCAACACTTCTCGGATTTCTTGAACACGTCTGATACTTTCTTTCATGTCTATAGTTAGAAATAAAAATGTTAATTTGGACACATGTCAAGACAATCTTTTCGCAACTTGTCCGACTCTTCTTAGATGTCTACTATGGGCCTATGGCTACAAAATTAATAGGAAGTTGAAACTTCTTAGTAACATGAGCTTACCTAAATTTGAAATTTGGCTTATCAGAATTGTAAACAACATCGAGAAATATCATTATTAGATTAATAATTTGTACTTTTATGAAAATCAAGGATTTCTCGAGTTTTTTTTTTCTTCCTTGTGTACGTAAACGTAAGCTTATGGTCATATCTTGACATAAGTAATGTAATTAAAAATATAATTCAACATACCCAAACCTGCCGGTGTGCTCCTTTTTAGAGGAATAAGTTATGCCGGTGTTGTGTTCGTGTCCCGTATCTTTATCCGTGCTTCTTGGTAGTCAACTATCCATCTTACTTGGGAATTTTTATGAAATATTAATGCAGGCTCTTGTGGATGCCCCTGACATGGTGAGATGCCAAATGAATTTCAAGAGGCTCTCTCTAACTGACATCACAATTGACATCAAAAGGGCCCCAAAGAAGAAGACGCTGATTGCAGCGATGGAGGCTGGAGGTAAAGAAAGCGGAATAGGATTTTGAAGCTCCTTTGCCTTCTGTTTAGTGTTTTTGTCAGATTTAACTGTATTCCGGTAATGGCAGATGTTAAGAACAAGTGGGAGAACAGCTCCTGGGGCAGAAAGCTGATTGTGCAGAAAAGAAGGGCAGCTCTCAATGATTTTGATAGGTTCAAGCTTATGTTGGCAAAAATCAAGGTTAGTTGGTCTAAACAGATTTCCCAATAACCTTTTCAAGGTCCATATTTCTATCTGATTAGCTAAACCTTCTTACATTTTGAACTAGCTAATAAGACTTGATAAGTTTGAATATGCAGAGGGGTGGACTGATCCGACAAGAGCTTGCCAAGCTTAAAATGCAGAATGCATCCTGAGCATTATTTTATATGCAACAGCAATTTTGTTATGAATTTTTGCAAGCTATCCTGGTTGGGAGTGTTTTTTTTTTTTAATCTTTTTTCGTTTTGCTTGTTGGTTGGGAGCTTGATGTTAGTTTCTTTTAGGGATAAGTTCAGGTTCGGATAAAAAAAATAAAGTTCAGATGTTGTATGAGACTCCAGAATCAAATTTTTTGTTCTCTGGAAAATTTCTTGTGCGGTCCTTTTTTGTGTTAGTTTCACTGTCTTTTGTTGGCGATTAAGAGATGGTGCGTACATCATGATTGATTTTGCTGATGGTAATAGGCACGACTCTTGATGAATGGCATAAATGTTGAATCATTATTTGGGCTGTGTTATGATTTCCGTTGTCCTTTTGAACGGTTTAGGTTTAGGAATTAAGCTTGGTGAAAGAACTGAACAGAAGTATCCGCATAAATATCTTATTACCCGATTTTCCGAAGTACCAAAAAATAATAATCTTGTTACCCATTTAGATTGAGCTTGCATTGCATTTCTCTGGTTTGAGGTTTGTTAACTTGTCTCTATTGTCAGAGTTTGGAACCAACTTGTTTTACCATAAACCTGGCTGTTAGCAAGGAAATATGCAATGTTTACCAGTGGGCTGGGTTGAGCCAAAATACACCAGACAGCTCGAGTCCGGTAAATGCAAAATTAGAGAAATAGACCCATGAGCATGACTATACAAACACCCTAGAAGCCAGCACTTAAACTAACTGTCCTCATTGTTTGTTTACAAAAACAAAACGCCAAATCGTGGATAGACCTGGGATCTTGTATCTTGAATTTCTGTCCATGTACAATGCACTCTCAGGTTGCACTAAATATATGAAGGAAGCTTCGGACGTGTAGTCAAGACATAGATCCAGAAATAGACAGCTCTGGGTATCTCTGTCTGTAGTCAAGACATAGATCCAGAAATAGACAGCTCTGGGTATCTCTGTCTGTAACGCAACACCAAAATTTGTATTTTGAGATTTCTCGCGCATGTTGAGAGTGAATTACGACAGATGGAAAGACTTTACGGACAGGATCCTTGGCCTTGTGGATTTAGTAGCCCACTCTGCAGTGATTACAATTACAAATCAAGGGAACCAGAAGTCAACAATTTCATCTTCTACAACTAAAAGTGAACAATTTTTACCAAAAGCGAACCTCAGGAGAACCTCATCTTCAATTAACTTAATCACACGCATAATTCTCTACAGTGTAACATATCCAAAACTGGGCAGAGACCATTCTCTTCAAAACAAGTGATGTTAATTAATGGAATCAAAGTTCGTAAAAGTTCATTCATTCACAGGATGTGCCATAGTATTCATTTGCCATGGAAGCTAACCCAACTTGATGAGCAGTAGGATACTCTACAAGCTTTTGCAATGATCTGTGAATCTGTGTTTTCAGATTCCTTCTTTCATCTGGGTGATTCCAAAGAACATGAAGAACCTCTGGAGGGAAGACAGGTGCTGGTTGAGCTATCCATTGGCTATTGTAAACTTGCAATCCATTCAATCTAAATATGGAAACAAAAGCAAAATTAGAAGTCTAATGCAGGAGGAAAGAAAATGAAAACGACTTCAACACTTGCCTTTTGTGCAACCACTCTTTTTGCTACGCGAATTGTGAAATAACCATTCATTTTTTTAGCTCCAAATACAAATAATTGCAAATGCAATGCAATATTGTTAATTCAGTCAAGTAAAGACAAAAACAAAGGAGTGTGGTCATACAAAAGGGAGTGCTAAAAATATTTCCTAAAAATTCTTAAGAAAACATGCATCACTCACCCGTTAAGAATCCTCAACATGTTTGGCCACTCGGTAATATTGAAATGTACATCCACAATGTCCTTGGATCTCACAACTACATGCTTGACCCGCCCGTAAGACCCACATATGCCTTCAAATTTATTTTGCACTTCCGGATAGCAAAGGTTCGAAATCCTAACTACAGTTGTTCTTGGTGCATCTATTCTGAAGATTCGTAACAGCTTTCCTGATACGATAATCGAGTTCCTTTCAAGTGCCCTTTGTTTGGCCTCTTCTGTCTGTGACAAACACACGTAAATGAGAGAAGCAACAAATAAAGACGTCCAAACTTCTCCTTGCACATTTAGAAGCAAATTCAAGAACTACTCACTACTCACAATTCACAAAGCTCAAGTGACTACATAATTTCTTCATGTAATCAACTCAAAATTACTCAGTTTTCTCGCATTAGCTTAGGAACTGGATTAGGTTTTGTAATGCCTACCCCACAAACTAGTAAGTTAGAAAGCTAGTCTAAGCAGAAATACTAATGCCAGCATTGAATATGATATTAAAGTCAAAATAACTGCAAAAAAAAGAGAAAGGAGACGAAAATAAAGAGTACTCACCGCTAATTCCACATAAGCAATAGAACTTGAAGAACCAAAGAAAAAACCAGATATTTTGCTTCCACAGAAGGCAAGAGCTTCTCCAATGTCACGAGAGTTTATGTCAGCAGTCAGCTCTCTGATCATCACCGTTCGGGTTGGATTCTTCACTAATGAGGCCGGAACCTCAGGATAACCAATCAGGTTAGGAATTAAAGTTTTTCTGGGGATGTTATCCTTAGAATGAGCTGCTTCAACAATGAGATTTATATTTCTCAGTATCAGACCAGTTTTTTTAAGAGCATTCTGCATCCCTTCTTTCGTCTGCATTAAACCAACATCAACGGTTACAAAAGGTTGAAGTGAATAACCGTAGTCCTATACCTCTAATGCAGATATCACCCACAAAAATTTTCATTGAGCTGTCATTCATTGTAAAGACATGTATTCTATGCCACCCATGTGGCCAGGGTATTAATGGCATTCACCCCTAAAGTCCTTTCTGTCCTTTTGAGATATCACCCAATTTTCATTGACCACTATAAATGTTAACTTGAGACCAATTAGACAATAAACAAAGGGGACATAAGTTCTACAACTGAAATGCAGGTAAATACACACATACCTCAAAGTAAATGCATGCAATTTTGAATAAGCCTCCTTTAGAGTGAAAATCAATCCTTGTAATGCACCCACAATGATTGAATAGTGTCTCTATGTCACTCCTTTTGACCGATACATGCAAGAATCTCACCAACACTTTGTTGGCATCAGCTTCTTTTTCAGCCAGAAGTGCATTCCAAGTCTTTTTGAAGTCATGTTTGCTTGTTGGAAACAGAATTTCCTGGCTTGATTTTGACTTTATGGAATTGAGGGCAGCAATATCTGCACCACTTCCTTTACTATCCTTCCTCGTGGGATTCGTATCAAAAAATAATTCGAACAGAGAACCTTCATGTATATTACCCTCACTTCCCTTGAAGCTGTTGGTCTCCTTAACCATAGTGCGGCCATGCATTGGACTATTTCTTCCCCTACTGTCAGACCTTGGGGAATTAGCCTCACGTTGCATCCCTTTAATTGCACTTTTATTGCTGGTTTGATCATTGTTATTGGATGTAGTACTGTTGTGGGATCTAGGATTTGACTTCCGTTCAGGCATCTCCTTAACGCAGTCAAGTAAACCCAATATATCGCAACCTTTTTCTTCACCTCTTCCCATTGCTTTATTTAAAAAGTCAGGACTACTGGGTGTCACACTATCATTCCTTTCACTAGTCGTCTCCCCTGTCCTCGTTAAAAGACCTGCTATCCCCATTGTCTTTTGAGGCCCACCAAATGGTACAGAATGCTTTCCACCCACCTCAGAGCTCACATTCGGGGTTGGGCTTGCAGAAGTCGTCTTTTCAGTTTCAGGTTGATTGTTTTGGCGTCCATTAACATATTCATTGGAAGCTTCTAGAATGACAGAGTCAACTGAAGAAGATTCTTCCAGTACGTGAGAGGTTGAATTGGTACAATTCTTCTCATTATTGCCAAAATTCGGCAAGGATGTTGATGATTGAACTATAGTCTCAAGTTTAACAGTTTCAGTGTTATCAGAGTTACTATGTGTTTGGACACTCTCAAAATCTGGTACATTAATCATGTTCTCAGATGAGTACTCCCTCGGCATGCCGGATGTTGAACTTGACAATGTGTTGTCATTATTAAGTTCAGAATTCATCACTGTACTTTTGACCTCAACGAGTTCACTAGTAGTTTCACTTTTTTGAGCTGTAGTGACCTCTGTAGCTGTTACATCAACTGTAGAATCTGATGTTTCACTGGTAGAGTGATTCTGGAGTTGAGGATTTCCCACCATTTTTTCCTTTAGGTAGGTCAGAATTCCTTTGACAGTGTTCCATGATCCTCCCACGTTGCTTTGTACGTGTGTGGTCTTAGGGAAGGTCCCTTGATGTGTTTCCATATATCTGTAAATTGAACAATCATGGGGGAAAGGGCTTCAGAGAGCATATACTTTGTAAACCAACTGAAATTACATGACTCCAGCTGCGGAAATTAGAAACTACACATACACCCACCTGGGCAGCTTCTCGCCCGCAAAAAAACAAAAACAAAACATAGACACAAAAAGAGCCAATAGTCGTGCAATAGAACCTCAACTGAACTTGTAAGCAGTTGAACCAGCTGATTGCTGGGATATCAAAAGGAAAGGTTTAAGATGAAACTTTGAAGATAGAGAAATTATCATGCCAAAACAAATACAAGTCAATTCCAAAGGAAATCATGAAACGTAGGGTGCCGTAGCATAGAAACAGATGCAGGGCACAGACACAACACAAATGATACAAATGTGGAAACAAGAAAAAGGAGTACGGCACAAGCAAGTCATTCACCATTGACATAACAATCTGGAAATGATTTATGCCTTGTTTGGATTGAGATTTGAAAAGTTTTTTGAAAAATAGTAGGGGTAATAAGTGGAGAGAGATAGAGAGAGAGAAATGTTGAGAATAGGAGGAATCTAGGGGGAATTTTTTGAAAAATGCTTTTTAAAAAGCAAAAGGAACAAGGCATTAGTAACTTCTTTACATGAAAAACCCCATCTCGATTTTAGTAACCATTTGTACCAATGGTGAATGGTTTAGAGGGTGAATGGTTGAGAGAGAGAGAGAGAGATCATGTGGGTGGGTCCCACTTTTAACTCTAACCAAACCAAACCGAGTCTTGTGTCCCAATCAATTGGGGTCAGCTACATAAATCCTGTTTTTCATTGAGCTCTGTCTAGAGTTATCTCTTAACTTAATTTAGAAAGCCCAAGTCCCTCCGTATCACGGTGTATCCAAAAATAGTTTAGATTTTCCTCTTCCCTTAGCCCGACTATCCACCACTATCATGTCACTCTTCTTGACTAGTGCAGGTCTACGGTAAATATGTCCAAACTACCTTAATCTATTTTCTCTCAACTTATCCTATATAGGTACGACTCCTAATGTCTTAGGAATAGTTGTGATTCTAATTCTATCCCTCCTAGTCTTACCATACATTCACCTCAACATCTTCATTTTAGCTACACTCATCTTACTCGTTGCTTCTTGATTTGCCAACACTATGTCCCGTAAAGCATTGCTTGTCGAATAGCAGTTCTACAAAAAATTTCCTTTCAATTTGTTAGGTATCTTTCGACCACACAATACACCAGAAGCGGCTCTCCACTTAAGCCACCCAACTTGGATCCTAAGGGTTACATCATCCGTAATCTCTCCACCCTTGATATAAATTGAACCTAAATATCTAAATGCTCACTTTGGCTATTTCCTGATCCTGAATCCTCACTTTTTATGTCTGGTCACTTCTATTGTTGCTAAACTTACAGTGCATATACTCGGTTTTACTCCTACTTATCCTAAACCCTTTGGACTTTAATGCTTCTCTCCAAATTTCTAATTTAGCCTTAACCTCATTGCAGTTTTATCCACTAAGAAAATATCATCTGCAAACAACATACACCATGGAATATCGTCCTGAATATGTCTAGTTAGCTCATCCATAACTAAGGCAAAAAGGTAAAGGCTCAAAGCTAACCCTTGGTGTAGCCCTACTGTAATTGAAAATTCACTTGTTTCCCCTATTGGTGATCTAATAGTAGAGGACGCATAGTAGTGACAACACCTTCATACATGTCTCTAACCATATCGATATATCCTTTTGTCACTTTTGCTCCAAAACCCACCATATGATATCCCTGGGCAACCTATCATAGGCTTTTTATAAGTCCATAAAAATCATATAGAGATCTCTCTTCTTCTCCCTATACTTTTCTACCAACCTCTTTAACAAATAAATTGGTTCCATGGTCGATCTCCCCAGCATAAATTGAAATTTGCTTCTCTGACACCGTTGTCACCATTCTCAAGCGATGCTCAATAACTCTTCACCACAACTTCATTTTATGGCTCATCAACTTAATGCCTCTATAGATGTCGCAACTTTGAATATCCCCTTTATTCTTAAATATAGGTACTAAGGTGTTTCTCTTCCACTCGTTAGGCATCTTCCTAGTCATAATAATCTTGTTGAATAACTTTGTCAACCAAGACACCCCCATTGCACCTAGACTTTTCCACACTTCAATAGGAATACGATATGGCCCTATGGCCTTACCCGGTCTCATCTGCTTCAAAGCATTGGCCACCACTTTTGTATCCGATGATAGAATTCGTATTCTATAACTCGTATTCTAGACTCTCACCAGGGCTACAAAATCCCTCCTCGCCAAAGCCGTCTAAGTGTTTCTCATTCAAAAGCTTCTCAAAATACATTTTCCATCTATCCTTGATCTCCTCATCTTTCACCAACACCCTCGAATCATTCCTTTTATACGTTTAACTTAGAGAAGTCCTAGTTTTCTTTTCTCTTAGCTTGACGAGTTTATAAATGTTCTCTCCATCTTTACTATTTAATCTAGCATAAAAATCATCATAAGCCCCCAGCTTAACATCTGTAACGGCTCTCTTAGCTTCCTTGCAGACTTGTTTATAGCTCCTATAAGTATCCTCATTCTGATCCTTTTGCCACTTTTCAAAGCATTACTTTTTTTGCTTTTACAATGGTTTGAACCTCATCATTTCACCACCAAGTTTCTTTAGATATAGAACCTTTTTCCTTTGACTCTCCAAGAACCTCTTTTGATACCCTTCTAATAGTGTGAGCCATTGTATTCCACATACTATTACCATCACCATCCAAAGCCCACCTTGCTTGTTGAAGCATCTTGCCCTAGAACATCTTTAGTTTCTCTCCTCTTAGAGACCATCAGTTCGTATGCGTCTAGTCTCTTTCGTTGTTCTATGTTGTCCTTTTAGGCAAATATCTAATATCATAATCTATGTTGTGATTGCATACCAAACGTTCAATGCATCTAACAAAAAAGTAATCTATCTGACTTCTATTGGACCCGCTCTTAATGATAATTAGGAGTTCCTCTCTCTCCTTGAAGAAAGTGTTCACAACTACAAGATCAAAAGCCACTACAAAATTTCTATCCAAGATACCCTTGCCTACTAACTCCTACACATTGTTCTAAAACTCGCTAGGCAGCAGTAGTGTTCTAAACTTCGGAAATACTCAGCTAAGTACTCGCTACTCGATGCTTGGCCGAGGTGACTAAGGCCTAGTTGGCGGGCATTACTCGGCCGGAAGATTACTCGGCCATTAGTCAGTGAGTAATCGATGAGTCGGGATTACTCAGTAACTCAGGGTTACTCGGCGAGTCTGGGTAATTGGATAAAGTCGGGGTAAAATACGAAATATGCTAACCCTAAGTGATACGTATCGATCTGTTTGAATTAGAGACTATTGTTGTTCCTCTCTTCTTCGACGACGAAGCCTCGACTCCTCGATGACGACTGCTGCTCTTCCTCTTTGACGACGACTGGTGTGGTAAGCTCGTCTCTCTCTCTCAGATCTTCGCTATCTGATCGTCTCTCTCGGCTCTTCCTTCTCTCTCTACTAGTGTAGTGGTGTTATTATGTTATAACTTATACTGTTAGATGTATAAAGTATTAGGTTCGTTACTATGTTAAGACTGTTTTCCCAATAAATTACTGTGTTAGTGTGTTACAGATTTACAATAGTGTCATTAAGTTTTTAATCAATGTTACAATTATTGACGGATATGGAGAAGAAAAGGAGTAATTGACTACTAATTTTGTACCTGGTTTCATTTGGTTTGAACGTTGAACTTTGTAATTGACTAGTAATTTCGTACTTGGTTTTATTTGGTTTGAACGTTAAACTTTGTAATCGACTAGTAATTTCGTACTTCTTTTCATTTGGTTTGAACTATAAACATTGAACTTCTCATTATGGATTATGGATGTCATTTGGGGAACATTAAAAAAAAATCTAAGTAATTGCTCCTAAGTCCTCGCCAAGCAATCGCCAAGTACTCGGCCTCAAAGGTGGAAGGTGGCCGGCCGCCCGACTACCGCCCAGTGTTCTAAAACTCGTTAGGTGGTAGTAACTTCGGCATGCGGTGGAGTAGATTACAATCTTTGCAAATCAAAACCTAGTCAAGAGCCTTAACTCTTAAGCTAACACCACACGGACATCTCTATTGTGCAAGGTTTTCATTTTATATCTTTTCGTGCCTCATTCTCTTTCTTTAATCGTTTGTTGACATACCACTAAATAACTTACCTTCTCATATGATGTGACCTATGAAGCACCAACATGCCTAATTGGTTGACGTATCTGTGTTTGACAGGCAAGTGGCTTGTCCAATTAATGTTATAATTTACAAGTCGAGGACACAACAGAACATGCTTGGACATGTGTGTTTTAAGTCAGAGACCGGTGGGGATACGACCAGGGTCAATTTAAATTCTAAAAAAATTAAAATAAAAGGCAAAAATTGCAAGAATTTCTTTGTCGTGTCCCCCATCGTGCCTGTCTCCATTTTTTACGAATTGCAGTGATTCGTATCTGTATCCTTGTTTCTTATAATGCTATCATATTTGAGTTCTTTAGTGACAAGAAAAGGAACACATTAGACAAGAGTCATGTTCCCATAAATTGACCGATTGAACAATTATCAAACACAAAACAAACAAATCTAAACCTGCAAAACTTTCCAATTTATGAAATGTCAAAAGAGTTTATTTCTCAAGAAGGAGAAAAGTGATTTACATCCTCAGATTAAGAAGGGGTCCAGCCTACTGAAAGAGGTGTCATTCCGATATGAATCGAGACAGTATCAAAGGCGGTATCTGAACAAGGAATATTGATTTTGGGACTTCTGCACTCATGATTTTCATCTGATCCTATGCTAACCCTAAACCTGAATCAACACATTTACCGCTAGGTAACCAAATGTCCAAATCACCACACTATCTACAAAGTACAAACCCAAACAAGGCCATATATTTCTTTTTGTGCTAATCATATATATGCACATACGTTGACTGGACTTCTAGATCTTTAATGTCTTAGAGCATCTCCAAAGGAGGAAAAAAAGTTTACGCAAAACATGTACTTTGCTTACCTATGTGGCAAGTTTAATAGGCATGATAACTAGTACGCCAATGTTTCATCCTCTCTCTAGCTTTTTACGGACCCAATTTTAGTTGATAATTTATTCCTCATTACATTGACAATTATTTGTCAATTCTCTCTCTCTCTCTCTCTCTCTCTCTCTCTCTCTCTCTCTCTCTCTCTTCACAGTTGTGCAAAGCAAGCTAAACCAAACCAATGTTGCTTTTTGGTTACATGACTCTCTGACCTTTAATATGAATGCCAGTTTGTCACTTCCTTTGAAGATGCCCATATCTTAGAAATAACAAAGGAAGAAAACATACCCACTATTTGTTCCAATCAACGAATCTAATTTTCTTGTCAGACTTCAACCATTGAGTATAACACTAATAATATCATAATGGGATATTAAGGGGGTGTTAGGTGCTTGCTTATTTTATTGGATTATGGATTCTGAATTCTAAACAATTCATAATCATAATTTGTCCAAGTGTATGGTGAATGTATGAAAAGTAGATAATGGATCTTGAAAGTGTTTGGTGATGTAGTCAAATTACTAGATTCTGGGTGGACATTTGTAACATAATACAGTTACTATTGCATGTGATATAATGATTATATTTGTAGACTTTGAAAACAATTATATTTGCATAAGACACTATATAAAGAAGCTCACTTGGCGACGAATGATTCCACAGCGGCGGCCTTTTGTTCCTTGGCCAAAATGAGTTTCTTTGAATGCGATGATGACTTCTGAGCCTCGCCCCAATCAAACCTGAATCAAGACTCTTAGAGGTAAAAAAATCACCATAGTATCAACATTTCCTTCTTGCACGTTCATTGTACTTCCTAGATCTTCATTGTTTTAGAGCATCTCCTTGGGATGAAGCCAATGCTTACTCAAAAAATGTACTTTGCTTACCTCTAAAGCAATGAACTCTGACGTGCTCTCAAAAATTTTGTTTTTAACCATTTCTTATTGTTTTAGAGGCTCACTTTTGTCAAAGAATTATGATCTATCCATCGTTACCTGGGAATATATTTGTTGACGAGGTAATTTTGAAGATTCAATTATATCTTCCTTCAAACTTGAATAGAGAAAGCAAAATAAAAACAGTGTGGGACTTTTGCTACTTTCCTTGAAGTGTTTCTCTACGACATAACACTTTCAATTTAAACTAAATGGTCAATTTATTACTTTCTGTGGAGATGCCTTTGTATCCATACTCCATATCATTAGAAACAACATGGGACAACCAACTAGGCTAGCTCAGTTGGCCACCCTTGTGCTGTTGTACACTTCCATTGCAGAGGTCGGGGTCAATCTTTGCCAAAAGCAAATATTGATTATTTCTTACCCTAAATGAGCCCCTAATAGCAATGTTCTAAAAGTCGGTCTACGTGGTCGATGAGGGTCCAACACCGAAATTAAAATCGGCCTAGGCACTAATTAGCCGACTGCTAGGCACCCTCTTCCGCCTGACTAGTGCCTAGCGAGTTTTAGAATACTGCCTAATAGGGTTTAGCATGATTGTGGATTTATGTCGATGTAATTCAGATACTTGTATTCTTTTACCACTTGTTATGGGAAACAAACAAAAAACAAGGGAAGAAATGAAAAATTCCTTTCTGTGGAATCAAAATGAAGAATACCCACTATTCGTTCCATAAAGGGAATTCAAACCATTTGATAACGGGGACATTAAAAACAAAGGCGCTCACTTGGCGGACTTCTGAGCCTCAGCACTGGAAGAGGAATAGGTGCAGTAACGCCACCACCACTTTGGTGGGTTCACAAGCCCTGCAATTGAGAGAGAGAGAAAAAAGAAAGGAAACTTTTTGTGTAGTGTAATCGGAACACCAAACAAGAATTGAGTATTGAGCGGACATTTGATTAGGAGATAGAGTTTTTACCTCGTCTTTGGAAAAGAAGTCTTGATTTTACTTGAAGAAGACGAGAGAGCGCCATTTTTGCTCTCTCTCTCTCTCTCTGCGTTTGAGAGTGTTGGGAGATGGTGGCAAAACCAGAGAGAGAAGGAGGGAGGAAGGTTTTAAGGAGGTTTTGGGGGAAGTGTCGTTCCGACTTCGTGATTGGTGAATCAAACCAATAGCACGGACCGGGTCGGGTCAGGTGGGAATTTGGTTCGTTCTTTGTTTTGTTTAAATTTTTTTTTTCGGTCGATAGGAAATTCACATTCTTTGTTTACAAAAATGCTACTTGCACAACCATTGTGTTGGTTGTGTGCATAATTCTGACCGTCCAAATGTATTTGGACGGTCTAGATTGTATAAAAACTCTTCTAAAGAAAAGTTTCACTTTTATGGAGAAGAGTTTGCGCGAATTCTGACCATTTATTACAGCAATGAACTGCATCGTCGTAACTCGTCACCGGTAACCCTCATTGTCCTTAGGGATGGCAACCGGCAAGTGGGGCGGGACAATTTTGCTTTATCCCGATACCGAAAATATCATATGGCTTCGATCCAAATTTCGACGGGGTAATTTTTGGATACCTCTTTTCTCGTCCTAGGCAATGAGCAGATTTAACGACTTTGACCCGAATAAAAGTAAAATAGGTGAAATTTGATACTAGTAGCTCCTCCACATGGGATGGCAAAATCGATAAGTTCATCAAAATTATCAAAATTCAATCCAAGATAACTAGTGCAATATACATACATGTTTTCGAAGATTTTCAACGACAAAATGGTAGAACCACACACACTTACAGAAACAAATATACAAACACACCCGCAAAGTGCGTGGCGACTATACTCACTCCACACATTTTGTGAATATGTTTGTGCACTTGTGAGTGCAATTTTTTGTAATTCTAGCAAAAGACAACTTTTTTATGCCTCATTTTCAAACCTACCAAGAGTGATGAAGCAACCCAACGTGGGCTATGAAGAAGGAAACACATGAGAGAGAGAGTTAACTCAATTAGCTGTTTATTTCAAAATGTTAAAAGGAAAGTGATATTTACGTTCCACATTTTATTGATGACGCTCTAATTTATTTATGAAATTACTAGTAACTTTACGTTAAAATTGGAATGCCATCAGTAAAAAAATGGAGTGCAAAAATTAGTTTTCATGTTAAATCTTAAATTTAAAACTTTTCATTTCATCTTACCTGATGTGTATTTATAGTCATGATCAATGTTATCCACTTGTACTTAGAGCATTCAAAATTAATTTATATTTAAAGAGTCATGTCATGTCAACAAAAAAACAATCTAAGAGGGGTAACAAGCTATCTACAGTTGTACACCAAAAAAGTTCCCACAGTCCCACTTCACAAGTAGACACGGGTGAGTTCCAAATAGAGTAGTACTCCCTCCGTCCCTTATTTATAGTCCGGTATTCATTTTGGGCTGTCTCTTAATAAGTGTCCATTTTGTAAAGTTAGTGGGTAAAAGTTGATAAATTGTCTATTTTGTCCCTAAAAGTAGATTCCATTTTGAAAAGTAAGTAAGTAAAAGTATAATGATGATGGATAAGTAGGGAAAATGGAAGAAAAAGTTGATGTGAAAGGTATAATGATGATGTCTTTTTAATAAGTTGGAGTTACGAAGAATGACAGTTAAAAAGGGACGGAGGGAGTAATTTTTTTTATGGTAAAGATCATCCCAGTGATATTAAAATCAAATCGAAATTACAATTAGAACAAAAGCTTTACACAACTAAAACAACAAAAATAAAACAAAATACAAGTAAAAGCAGCATAAAATCAGCTCTATTGTCAGACTCATCAATCCACTTGTGGAGGTGGGTGAGGAAATCATGGTTTGCACCATGCACCATACATGCTCAATCTTGCCGCAGGTTAGAGGATAACGTCAGAATATCACTTGCTTTTCATTGTTGCCATTGGGAAGCTCAAAAAGTCGTCATCAGGCTTATCGGATTTAAGAGTCAAAACCTAGATCTAGAGAGCTAGATTTGGCTCCCGAAGTCCAAAAATTATGGGGAGAACAAAAAAGGGGAATGAAGTGATGGTGGAGCGCAAGTGGAGTGGAGTGCAGTTGACGCCTCCTCCATACTCTCATGCACGAGAGTGGGGTTCGAGCTCCCCCTCCCTTTCTAATACCAAACACTACTAACCCTGCTACTAAGTACTAACCATGAGCTGAGTCTAAAAACAAAAAAATAGAAACAATGGTGGAGCCACCAAGGAAAGGGTAGAAAAGGAGGGTAGAGAGGGAGGCTCTCAAAACTCACTCCTCTCCTAGTATTTGTCTACACCAATTTGGTGTAGCTCTTTCTCCTCAAGTTGTCAACTCACAAAATCTTATGTTTATGATTGGTGAAGTAATTTGTTTCGTTGGCAAAATATCCTTCAAAGTCAAAGGTGTAGTAAAAATTTCAACAATGCAAAGCCTTTTGGAACGCACTTGTTGCAAACGGCTCTTTTACTTGCCACCTGTCACCACCAACTCCCTTGAAAATGCTCTATACAAGACTTGCTCGAAACTTTTTCCTACATATAGATAAATCCTAGCTCTTCCTTTTAATACAAGAGCTCAATGTAATTCCCACAAGCCTTGTGTTAACCTTATTACGTTGTGTTACCATACGTACGTCAAACTTGAATTTTTGTATGCACTTCTTGTGGTTTTTGAGTCAACATTCGTGCGTTTAGGCTATACTCATAATCCTTGTTCGAAACTCGTTGATATTAGGCATAGGTTCCCTCTCCTTCAGATCTTACTGAATGCAGAACAAAATGGTGCTTTTATTTGTGAATCGAAGACTAAAAGCTATATCCGAAGGATAACTGAGTTGTTTATGCTTTATAGAGCTTGTTTAAGCTCTTGGAGAGGGTTGAAGGCCAGTGATTTTAACAGATTGTTAGCCAGGACCTAGAGTCTTAGTTCCAAGATTTTTAGTCTCCTGTAATTTGTTGGCTGTTTGCAGTTCTCTAGATGGCTAGGTATATGGTAGCCTTGTTTCGTTGTATGAGACTTTCCCTCTGTTTCTTTTCTCGTTTGGTTGCTTTTATAAAATGGCTAATTCACCCAAAAAAAACCCCAAATGAGTTGTTTACACGAGGCTACTAGGGCTTGATAACAATGGTTTTTGATTGCTCTCTTTTTTGGGAAGAAGTGAAGTAGAATACAGTCCCAAACTATAATCTCACAGACAAAGCAGTTGAGATACCCTGTCCTCCTATCTCAGACTCTCTCCTAGTTACCCGATTCACAATACGGAAAATCTATGCCCACCCCTCTCTTTTACCACTCACCTCATCGCATTCAATCTCACAATCCAAAAGTGTTTTGAAAGATCCGGAAACTCTTTCCGGAAGATTTTGTTTAAAATCCGGACCATTGATTGTCGAGACAGACACTGAGATTGAGAGAGCGGTGAAAGAGAGCGGTGAAACTGTACGATGGGCGTAGCACCGCTGAGGAATGCATCATTGTGTGGCTGTAGCCTGCAAGAATGCAAGACGCAACCAACAGGCGGATAAGGGGTAGAAAGCCATTTGAAGCTCAGAACTTGAGGCTGGAGATACCAAAAGGAGGCAAAACATTTCAAGACATCCTTCCATTTAAATACTTTTCTGAAATTCAGTTTGAAATGGAACGAGATGTAAAAGTGAGTTGAGGTAAGCTGAACATTTCTTTTTATACAATGATTTAAGTGCCAAGAAAAAACCATTCCCGTGATAGCTATGCAAATTGATACATGACATTTACGACACACCCACAGAGGACCAAAGAAGAAAATAAATCGGCAACCCACCTCATCGTAGTGGTAGCATCTAAATGTGCAAATGTCGTAGCAGAAGTAGGGTTGGTCAAATTGTCTGCAGGTACATAAACTGCAACCTCATGATGATGTCAACTTCTTTTCACTGGTCTTGCTACGAAAGGGCGACAACAGAGAGAAGTTGCGGGAAGCTGTAACCAATGAAAGAAAATCAGGACAGAAAAACAAGACAAGTCTCGGAGTGGAAGCAGAGTAGCAATCACTTACGTTTTTGGGAAGTAGCTTCTTCATCTTGAGAGATTTGATTCTTCAATGTACGAACTGAGCACGAGAAAAGAACCATTAATACAAGGTCAGCTTGCAAACTAGGTACAATGTAGTATGAATAAAGGCAACCTAAGAACCATCAGTGCAACGTCAGCTTGCAAACTAGGTATGACGTGATACGATTTAAGGTAATCTAAGAACCATTAATACAAGGTCAGCTTGCAAACTAGGTATGGCATAATGTTATACGGTTCAAGGGAACCTCAAAACTGATTGAAACTAATAACACCATATACTAATACATCAAAAGCTTACCCTTGCTTCTAAACAAGTGGCAGGTGGAGAAAATGCACAACTTAATTGAGTTGAAAGGAAAAAATCACTAACATTGACTGAAAACCAAAAAATTACTGTTTCTTAAGTTTATTCTAGGCAAGCTAACTTCATTCTTGTTTTAAGAAAAAGAAACAAGGATTGTTTAATGTCATTCATAGTATAAGCTCATCTCATGTCCCATGTTTAAGTACAATAGACTATTCAATTATCATGCAGTATCGTAATGATGATCTTGACATAAAAAAAGCGACCGAAATGGGCATCTTCACGCCGATTTTCAACTCTCCTTTTCCCTCAAGCCAAGAAGTAGACATTGCATCAACAAAATGAGGTGGTAGTGGCATTTTGGTAAATAAATGCATGCTGTTGGTCCTCAGTTTTGAAGCAGTAGATGTAATGGGCCACATCTTATCAAATGATAAATTCTTTTTTTTTTTACAAGAAATGATAAATTCTATGAATGTATTAATATCACTATTGCACTACTCTTTTGTCTTGTCCTTTTTTTAACACTTTATGTAGGGTTCTTTGTGCCCAAAATTAATGAAGCATATCTTCAAGTTAATTTACCAAAAACCGGCCATGAACATAGAATACGTCAAAGGAAAGCATATACGCCATTCAACTCGAATCAGCTCCTTGAAGTTGAAGATAGAATCATGACTTGTGGACAGTTTGCATTTTAAAAATTCTATCACCTACTGTTGATAAACTACATGCTGTCTTCGCATAGCTATGCGTAGTATTATCCCCAAACGTATGGAGCAAAATCCGGCATTTTTATATACTATCTTTCAAGAAACAAGTGCAAAAATTAGTAAAGAAAAGCATATTACCTTCACTAGAAGAAGCTGCATTTGTTACATTGCCATCT
>BPLS01029893.1:3451-31567 GCA_019656275.1 Rhododendron kiyosumense | reverse complement strand
GTTTTTTGTTTTTTTGATGATATGGTACATGCAGTATCTTCTTTTCTCATGCACTAAAATTACTGCCCCTTACTATGCTGCAACAATAACTTTTAAAAAGAAATTGAAACATCTGGAAGGGATTAAAAATACTCGAATGTTTATTTTCTGTTTTGGTTAGCCAGTGAAGAAGTTTAGTTGAGAAGGTAATAATAAATAATTATTCAGTTATGAAGTTAAGGGTACCAAAGAATTCAAACCTGAAGCCCTGAGATAAGCATAGCAAGGCATGTGATAGTCCCAAACCAAACTAAACCGAGCCTTATATCCTAATCAATTGGGATCGGCTACATAATCATTTTTCTTCATTGAGCTCTGTCAAGGGTCATTTGTTCACTCAAACCCATTAGACTTATATCTTTGCGCACAACAGCATCTAATGTCAATTTAGGTCTTCCCCTTCCCGTAGCCTTGCTACCCAAAACTATCCTATCCGCTATCTTAACTATTGCATCTCCAGGTCTACGGTAGATATGTCCAAACCACCTTAGCCTATTTTCTCCCAACTTCTTCTCTATAGGTGCAACACCTACCATCTTACGGACCGTTTCATTTTTAATCATATCTCGTCTAGTCTTACCGCATATCTACCTCAACATTCTCATTTTTGCTGCACTCATCTTGCTCACCTGTTGTTTCTTAATAGGCTAACATTCTGTCCCGTAAGTATCGCTGGTCTTATGGCAATTGTATAAAAAAAATTCCCTTCAATTTTGTGGGCACCCTCTTGTCACATAGTACACTAAGGCCTCGTTTGATTCAGGGATTAAAACAGACAGGATTAAGAGTCCCGGGACTATTTATCTTGGATTATTTTGTCCTGGTACTAATTAGTCCTGAATCTTATACAATCCCATGTTTGATTCGCGCTGGATTAATATTGGGATATCCCATGCTGAGGCCAATCCCATGTTTGATTCTGTCATTAATTTTCAGGATTAATTTCAGGACTATTTCTCTCTCTCCCCCTTGTCTCAAGCATTCCAACCAATTTCTAGACATTCCAATCAATTTCTCAAGCAATTCAACTAACTTCTCGACATTCCAACCAAATTCTCAAGCAAAAAAAAAAACTGAGCATTCCAATTTATTTGTGACTAGCAAATAAATTCAAGGATTCAAAGAATTTGGACATTCCAAAATATTTATATCAATGGCAAAAAATTATCAAGCAAAAAATCTAGGCCTTCCAAATTCTCAATTCTAGGATTCAAATAATTTGTTCTAGCATTGTTTCGGATCAAAAAACCTTCTCAATTTATTTTCTTTTACCAATCAAAAGAGCATTTTTTTCTCAACACCCATGGAACTTATAGCTCCTCAGCATATATCATAATACAAGTGATATAACCTGGGCATGCTAACCAACAAGATGTGACATAACTTGTGCATTATAACATGCTAAAGCCAACCAAACAAAAAGAAAAACTGTAAACAGTTAAAAGCCATCACATAACCAAACAAAAACTTATACCAAAGCCATCACATAACATGCTAAAGCCATCACAAAAAGGCATAACATAAAGTTACGCTCCTATTCCAAAGGTGCATCACAAAGGCATCACATTTGTTAAAAGTGCACCCCACACTGACCAACAAAAGCTAAAATTTCCCATAGTTTTAAGTTTTTGTTCCAACTAGACTTGAAATTTAAGGACACAAGTTACACAACTTCTTCACCGCACAACTTCTTCACCATGATCATTTTTTCCTCATCATCAAGGCTGAAAAAGTGATCAACCTTTTGTGCATCTTGGGTGATTGCCATTCCGGCAAGGACCCTAGACTCAACTGTGATTGGAAGTTTCCTAAGTGCGTCATTAACTTCGGCTCTTTTCTTTGAGAGGTCATGGGCATAACCCATCCTACCTCCAAGCATCTCAATCTTAGCATCAGACCTCTCAAAATATATCCCCAACTTGTCGGCGAAATTATTCATTCCAGCCAAGATGTTCTCAGAAACCTTAGCCTTTTTCTTTGATTGCTCTTCAGGTGACTTGTCAATTGTGTTCACCGTGGTTGAATCACCACCGGTTTCCTTGGAAGCCTCATTAAAGTTCACTTCTGTATCAGCTGCACTCTCAGCCATCTCTCCCGTTGCTCTATCATTCCCAAAAATCATGCACCAATCTTCATCGTAAGGGAATGACTTGAACCTTAGCCCCGACGCATTATTGTCTGTCTACAAAAGATTTAAAATGCAATGGTTATTTACATGGTTAACATGCTCTATAGGGTTGTAGTTGGAGGCACTAGATTCATTAGTTCATTAGGGAAATGGAAAACCAGATGGTATATGACAGAAATAAGTCAATATATACTTTTATCTTGGATAAAGATGCAAAAAATAAAAAGAAAAGAATTCAGAATTGACACAAATAGTCAGGCAATATATAAACTTCACTATAGCTTCGCTCATGCAATTGGAAGTAAATAAAAATTAGATGCGCAATACAAGATATTTACTGGTCTTAATTCCTTTGAACTTTCTTTGAATACTCTTGTTTTCAGTAAAGGGCTTTATCTAATTTCGATGATCATACAGCTATGGAGGACCTTTTTACTGACACCTTTCAAGCTCATTACAGTATTTCTACATGAAGCCAGTCATGCAATTGCATGTATGCTTACGTGTGGCAAGGTAAGAAGCAGTTTCTTCAATGTTATCTTTTGATTCTGCTAGACTTGATAGGGAAAAAAGATTACCTTGCAGTAGTCCTCCCAAATTTTATCGTCCGCTACTTCTATCATACGTGTTGAGTCATTCCATCCAAACCCACTATAGCCACGCGTAGCCTTGACAGAGTAATAGTTTTTTTTTTTCCAAACCTTCAACTTAGATGAAATATGAGGACTGGCACGAATGCTAGTGCCAGGCAAAGCAACAAGTAACATTCCCTCAACGTTCCTCAAGTATCCAGACTTGAAAGAATTTTCAATTCTTTCACCTTTGACAACCATTTCCTTCATCGCATTAAAAAGTGCATCTTCCTCCCTTTGATTCCATGAACGCCTAACTGCATCAGCAATGTTTTCTTCGGCATTCCCTCCCTCCCTTGCCTTCCCTCCCTTCTTATGAGACTTAGTAGGCTTCTCCATCCCTAATATAGTCAATGCCCACATTCATTTTTACACAATTAAGCACATAATGTCCACAAATTCGTGTTCAATGTCACAAATAAAGTCTTACAAACAAATACATGATAAAAACCCCAAATAAAGTCCAAAAACCAAATACGACATCAAACCCACAAATAAGTATTCAAAGAATTACATAAAGTCATACAAATAGTATGTGATCAAAGCCACAAATAAAGTCTTAAAAACAAATACATGATTAATGACATGATGTTACAAATAACAAGGGCACTCTAATTGCCACCATGGCTCCTTCGTTCTTGCCACTCTTGATAAATATGTCGTGCAAAGGCATCCCTCCAGTCAGTCCATTGACCCGATGTCTCGACTGTATCAATGTAGTCATCATCATGATCTTCCTCTTCGAGGTTATCAAGTTCATGTTCATGTGGGTCAACACTCATCTCTTTTCTAATGTGATTATGGACTAGACAACATGCCGTAACAATACAACACTGCGTTCTAATGGGGAAGAATGAGTAACTCCTAAGAATAGCCCATCGAATTTTTAACAAACCAAAGTCCTCTCAATATGACGTTACGGGCTTGGGCATGCTTCATATTAAAGTACTCCTCATGGTCCTGAGGAGCTGGACCATCCCATTCTTTCAAATGGTAACGCTTTCCTCTGTATGGAGCTAAGAATCCTTCTGCATTTGTGTAGCCGACGTCAACAAGGTAATACGAACCTGTGTATGATTGATTTACTGAGTCACGTACTTTTTATTAAGAAATATGTTGATAAAGTTACATATGTAGTAAAAAAATGCTCACTAGTGGGAATTTTTAGCCCATTTGTCCTAGTAATAGCATCGCGCAAGATTCTAGAGTCTGCTGCTGACCCTTCCCAACCAGATAAGACATAGATTATGTTCATAGCTGTGTTACAAACACCCAACACATTTGTAGCCAAATCTCCTTTTCGATTCCTATACCTTGGTCTGACAGATGGACCAACT
Organism: Rhododendron kiyosumense; assembly: GCA_019656275.1. Classification (NCBI taxonomy): domain Eukaryota; kingdom Viridiplantae; phylum Streptophyta; class Magnoliopsida; order Ericales; family Ericaceae; genus Rhododendron; species Rhododendron kiyosumense. Next base: position 27,431 of record BPLS01029893.1, on the reverse strand, counting down.
CGAACATCAATGTATGTGCCATCTAGTGCCCCCAAACAATTCTAAAAAATATTGCAAGAAGTTAATTATTTTTACTTAGAAACTTAAAATAACCATACGAGTTGTGTACTCATTTCAAATGTTACTTGAAAAATTTTCCACCTATCGTCTGTGCATGCTTGAGTTATGGGCTCAGGCTTGACGAGTAGTTGACCTTGCAGGCGTATGACAGCCTGAAGAACATCATTGAAATGCCTACTAACAGTTTGACCTGACCGGAAGAAGTGGTGCTTAACAACTCTATTCTTATGGTAGTGCGCTATGGTGTACAAAAACATCGCTACTTTCTCCTCCAAAAACATCGCTACAAAAACAACGCTACTATGGGTTAGGGTTTGGGTTAGAGGAATCACCAGTTTCGTACCCTAGTCCACTCTGTCGGTTCACCATCTACGAGCGAAAATTGAAAGGGTAAGGTTTAATCTAACTAAACTATTTCCTTATGTTCAAATGAGAAACAAACAATAGAGTAGTACGCAACAATATTCTTAAAACAAACAAGCTTTTTCATAGATAAGCAGAAAGTTACAAGTAGAAAGCATTGAGTTCTTCTATAAAATAACATACTAACAAACTTCCTACAACATGTTGAGATAATCTTACACGACAATCCTACACATCATACTACTTGGTTCCTCTAGCATAAGTGCTTGAAAGGCAACTTAAGCCATTAGAGCCTTATTCTAATACTGCTAATGCAATATCCTAGGGTAGGTTGACTCCGAAGGCTTCCCTCAACCACATCTTGTAACTTCTTTCAGCTGCGGTCTCTTCCCTAAAAAGGTGCTCATGTTCTTGTGCGAGCAGTTCTTCTATAGTCGGGATGGTTAGCTCCTCCACTGGTTCCAGGTAGTACTGAGAGAGGTTCAGTACTGTAGCTTCTAGCTCTGGGTCAAACATGAGCTAATCATTGGGTTGCTCGAAGTTTTGCACAGGCGGCGCGGGGACTAAGGTAGGCGGAGGGTTCTCGGGAACTGCGACTGGCGGGGGTATCTCCCAAGTGATTGGGATTTCATAGAGCTCCATGTCATCCTTTGGTAGGGGTGTTGGTCCTACGTATTCAGGTGCTAGCAATGAGCGACAATTGGCCAAAGCACGCGGGGCGAAAGGTGGGCGTCCTCCTCGTGGTATGCTTGGCATCTATAACAATAAGGAAGGTTATAATCTAGCCTTAATGGAATAAGGGGTATTCTATCGAACTCTTATGATGTCAAATCGTTCTGCACGCACGGTAGCAATGAAGTTGGGATCCTCCAAGTGTTAGGCTGTTATTCTTTCTTCAACATTTCTATGTTGATAGGCTTCGACTAACAGATCGATCGAGGTTTTCATCTAATCGAAAAACTTCATTAGTACGTTTTGAAAATAAAATAGTTTTTGGTAAAAACCATAGGGAAAACTTTTCAGGTTTCTACGTTCCACATTCGATCCTTGATTTAAGTCATCATCCAATTGTTCGGGAATTCCCAGCTCGGCGTTACTGCCAATTTCCGCGCCTTGCTTCAATCCGAAGATTGTTTTGACAGAATTCCACCCAATTTGGGACAGTAAACTTAAACTCAATTCACGTTTATGCAACGGACAAAACTAGCTTAAGGTTCTACCCATTCTACCCATGGCCGAGGTTTGAACCTAAAGCTCTGATACCAAGTTGTAACGCCCCCAAAATTAGGGTACGTTAAATAAACATTTTATTATAAAAATAAAGCGAGTTCAGCTCGATATTACATCATAACTCTCGTAAGAGCATTTGAAATACAAAATAGGATGACAAAAAGGGAACTAAGGTTCCTACTCTACAGCTCCTCTTGCTTCTCCATTCTAGCTAGCTCCTCGGCTCCGAACGCCTCCAAGGTGAAGAGTTTGCCCTGTTCGTTTATCAAGTCTGACATATTATACCGGCGTCGCCACCCATATAATATGCCAGGGTCACCAAAAAGGCAACACCATGAGCTACGAAAGCTCAATAGATTAATCCCATACCCGCTAACCCATAACTTACAAACAAACGATCATAGGAATCAAACTAATAACGATAACACATCCACATTCTCGATCTAACGTTGGTGTCCAAGTTTCTCTTTGTTTCTCCTACGCGACTCGTCGTAGACCGTGTCAATCATTTCCATTTACAAAAACATCTTTCAAAATCATTTGCATTGGCTCCGTACCGCGGATAACCAAGCCACACACACACCCAACCTTTCAAAAATCATTTGACATTGGCTCCGTACCGCGGATAACCAAGCCACACACCCAACCTCGGTTCCGCCGTTCCGGGTTCCCGAGTATCCTCACAATGGTTCCGCCACACCGGGTTCCCATTGGCACATATTGCATTGGCTCCTCTCCGCGGATAACCAAGCCATACCTCACCATGGTTCCGCTGCTCCGGGTTCCCATGGGAACGCACAATGGTTCCGCCGCTCCGGGTTCCCATTGGCACACATCCTCACAATGGTTCCGCTGCTCCGATTTCCCATTGGAACACACACTACTCACGTAATACCCTTGAAATGGTCATTACGTAGTTTCAAAAATATTTCCATCCTCGGAAAACACATTCGTCTCGTTAAACCACACCTTAGGTGCCATGTTTCTACTTTCTCTATTCTTGTGTCTCGTTACATGCAAAGACTCCGCGGTGTAAGACTTTACATACAAACATGCATTTCATAGGACTATTCCAACAAGATCATCCAACTCTTAGCTACATAGCATGCTTGAAACATCTTGAAAATAAACCATGCATTTCCAACATTTAATAAAAGATAACTTTATCTACTTTTAAAAGTAATGATCAAAGTTGCTACTAAATAACATCCAATTTTTTTTAACATAGGATTTGAAACGATACTAGAGTTAGAAGGGCAAGATTAAACTACCTTGATCCGAAACTAGTCGGGTCCGAATAAGCTAGTTGGAAATTTCTACGGGCGGTGAAACTTCCGAATCTGGACCGAACTTCGGACGGCAGTAACTCAGTCAATCTTTGGCCGAATATGATCTTTCTTGGGTCGAAATCGAAGCTCGAGAAAATCTCTACAACTTTCGTGAAGGAAGTTGATCCTAGAAACGACTTTAGGTTGGAGAAAAACGGCGATAACGGAGGAGACAGTAAGCTGTCTCGAAATGAAAATCCGAGATTTTCACTGAACTTTGGATGACAATATCTTTGTCATTCATTAACCGATTGGGGTGGTTCTTAGGTCTAACTTCAAGGTCTCGAAGTTCTCTACAACTTTCCCGAAGGAAGTTGGTTCTAAAAACTACTCGAAGCAAGAGAAAACTGAGGATTTTTGAAGGGACAGTAGGCTGCCCAGAAATGGTTTTTAGAGAGAAGGAAGAGCAAATGCTTGAGGTGTGAGTTGAAAGGCTTGGAATGGCCTTCTATTTATAGGCAAAGCTTGGCTCCCTTTCCTCTCTCTCTCTCTCTAAGTCTCAATTTGACACTTGTCAAAGAATCCTAGACAGATCAAGGCCAATCACAGGCTTGCATGGCTATTTTTGTACCAAGGATTTGATCTTGGTGGGCAAGAAAGATAGTTTGTACAAGATAATGTGTTTAAACAAATGAAGGAAGTACATTGGAGGTTAGTCTTGGCTAGGAAGAGTAACAACCAAGGATTTGGAAGAAAAATGGAAGATCATGGAAGTACAACCAAATCCCTTCTTCTTTCTTCCTTCCTTCCTCTCTCTCTCTCTCTTTCTCTCTCTCTCTCCCTCTCTCCGGCCTCTCTCTCCTCTCTCTCTCCCTCTCTCTCAAGTACACACACACACACACACACACATATATATATACAACCATGTACAAGAAAATAAATAAAGTAAAGGTACTTTTGTACAAAAGATCTAGGGATTTTGAAAGACTAGATTTTTCCCTTAAACAATTAATTGGGCACATGTGTTCTTAGCCAATTTAAATAAACAGCCAAGTACTAAATTAGTATATACATAAGTACCTATGTATCTAGGAAGAATCAATACCCCAATATAAAATAAATAAAGGGTACTAATGAAATCTTAAACTTTTAAATAAAATAAAATAATAGTTCTTACCCCACATGGGTTTAAAGGAAAAGATTAAATTAATCAACCCATGTACTTGGGTGGAAGAACAACCTATTACCCATTGGGTAATAAATCCCCTAACTCCTTTTGTCCAATGGACAATAGTAATTAGGTAACTTTTATATTAAAAATAGTGTGTACCTTTGTCATATGGGAATTAAAAAGAAAGACTAAATTAATAACCCTATGTACTTTGTGAAAGACTTAACCTTTTACCCAAATGATAATAACCACTCTAACTTTTATTATCCAATGGATAATAGTTGCTAGGGAGATTAAATATTAAAATAATCCAAAAAGGTACTTTAAAGTAATCAAAAAGTTACTTTTTTAATATTCTTAGTACTTTGACCAAGTATATAATTAATATAAACAAATGGGGTTCTATTATCCAATGGATAATAGTTTCCCTAACATTTATTGTCCAATGGACAAAGATTAAAACCAAAATAATTAAAAGAAAAAGAATATTAAATTCTTAGTCTAGGGTTCAAAAGGTTCATGAGGGGCAAAACGGTCATTTTGCGGTTAGGGAAAAGTAACTAGGTGGCTTGCTAGCTCGGTTTCTCCAACCGGATGGTTAGAAGCTAACTAGGCTTGTTAAGTAGGCCAAAGCGCAAAGAAATCAAATTTGAAGGACAAAAACGTAATTATGACAAACTTTGGAAATTAAAAGCAATTACAATAAAATTCAAATATTTAGCGAAATTTTACCTACTAAAAATTAGGGTTGTTACAGATATAAGACTTGAGCTACGCTAACCCAGTAGAAAAGTTTACGCAACTCTATATGCAAATGAGCAACACGGATGAACAAATAAATGAAATCAAACGACAACGAATGTAGGCACAAGTTATCATGGACAAAGTGTCCAACTATCACCAATCTTTCATTTCGACATACTCTTATATCTTGTTCATTTCATTCGTGTCTCAATAACTTGTATCATCAGTGTGTATGAGCCGAAGCTCCTGCCGGGCTAATTATGGGACCCTGATATCCCCTACCAAGCGCCCACCTTGAAGGTTAGGCCTTGAGTGTTTAATATGAGCATTAGCTCCTGTCAAGCAAGTTATGGGACCCCGATATCCCTTGCCAGGCACCCACCCGTCGATAGGGCCCGAGTGTTCGCGCATTGTTCACATGCTCATGTGTATCGTTCGGATTTCAATGTTGAATGACATACATTTCACATTTCTTAACTCAACTTGTAACGACCCTAATTTTTGGTAAATAAAAATTTTGTTAAAAATTTGAATTTTATTTTAATTACTTGGATTTACTTTTAAAATTCCTTTTTAACTTTAATAATCCATCATAATTAGATTTGAGACTTATAAAATTTTACCTTTTCACATCGGACAATCTAGTCCTTTTCTAAAGGCAAGTATGCTTATAGAAGTACTAGTATATTTTCCTAGTGAGTTAAATAAAATCTTTAAAATTTTATTTCTTGACTAGAAGTCCTATATGGCAAGTAGAATTAATTTCTAATCGACTAAGTTGGAGGAACCAAACTATCAATTCACCTAGTTACAATCTGCTAACCCTAGATAGACATTTTTGAACATCTTTGAGCCTTATGAACACCTCCAACCCTAGTTGAACCTTTTAGACCTAGGGAGGTCATTATTACACTTTATGTCTAGTCTTTTGAAGTCTTACCTATCATTATCATCCTTCTACCCATTGGATAATAATTGTTAGGGAAATCTTTATCCCTTGGATAATAGGCCAAACCTAAGTTACCACCAAAGTCAATTTCTTAGATTTCTTATGTACTTAATAGATGAATATAGGTACATATGTACCTTTTTGGCTATTTTAAGTCTATAAATGCATATAGGTACTTTCTAGAAAAAATATCACTCAAAGGACAATATTCTTGGAAGCTTGATCACTCACCATTTTATTTATTTTTCCATAGACCTAATAGGGTTACCTAGTACTTTAGTGTACTTATATATGCATATAAATATATATATATATATATATTGTGTATATATATATATATATACACACACACATAGTACCTTTCCAACCCTAGACTAGAAAATCATTATATCTTCTAAGTGTTTTTTTTTTCTTTTTATCTTTACCCTTGGGTCAATAATTATTAGGAAAAATTTTATCCCTCAGGTAATAGAAGTAAGTCACCCACCAAAGTCACTTCCCTAGATTTTTAGGTACTTATATTTAGATATATGTACCTCATAGATTATTTTAAGCATGCCTATATATGTTTAAAGGACATATAGGCTTTCTAGGAAAGTCTTAACCATTGGTCAATAATTACAAGGGAGAATGTTATCCCTTGGGTAATAAAAAGATGGTCTTGCCAATAAATATTTAGATTTATAAGGCAAGTCACTTTCATAGATTTTCTATGTACTTGTATGCTTAAAATATAAGATATGTACCTCATAATCTTTTATAAAACATGTTTAAAGGACATATAGGCTTTCTAGGCAATCTTGACCATTTTTTTTTTATCGACACTTGCAAGCCTATCACCCTTAATTTTTTTTTTTCTAGACTAGACCACATGGTACTTAAATATACTTATATATGCATAGGTATATATATATATATATATATATATATATATATATATATATATATATAGGTACCTTGTACTAGTGAGAGGTGGAGAGATGGGAGAGATTTGGAGAGTACATTGACATGATTTTCTTATATCTTTACAACCCAATCTTTGAACCATCCCTTCCTTCCTCCATCAAATCTTCCTAAAATCTACCCGTTGGACAATAATTGCTAGGGAAAATTTTATTCCTTGGGTAATAGCCAAGACTTTTGCTATAAATAGCACCCCATCCTTGCCATTTAACTCACACCTTCCGACCTTTCAACTTCTCTCTCTAGAAATCTTTGTGTGCTTACTTTGTTCTTGAGTTGTTCTTCCTAAGTTCTTCAAGACACTCAACATAAACCGCCACTCGACCACCCTCTCGATCCAAAAGTTTTAGTAGTATTAGTCAAGACTTAGTTTTAAGAGAAACCTTTCGCTTCCAAAGCTACCGGAAGCTTACCGTAGGAAGTCACTCTGCCCGATCGTCAACTTACTTTTCCGTAGCCGCCCTACCGCCAAGAAGAACAGTAAAATACATCTAACCACTCTCTCTAAGTATAAAGCTCGTATACGTAGAAACTTCTTAACCCCTATCTCTAAGTATACATAAAGTTTCCGTATCTTTTAAATGCTAGGTTTATTGTATGATACTTGAATGTTAGAAATGCATAAAAACTTGAAAGGTGTTCTTTTTCAAGTTTTAAAAAGGATGGGGAGTATGTTGAACATATTGACTTTATTCTTTGGAAAAACGTGTTTAGAAATTCCCAAAAGAAAAAAAGAACGAATTTTGAAAGTTAATAATTTAACGTTTGATTGTAAGTATTTGTATTTTGATCTTAAGGATGATTATGAGAATGCATATGTCTTTCTTGTATTAATTACTTGTGGTTGTGTGATAAAGCATAAGTGGTCTCCACTCCAAAGGCGTCCGTACTTGTGGCGTTATGCTTTAAGTCGTAAAATTGAACTTGATAGATAATATATAGTTGGATGATATTGCTAGTTTAGTTTCAAGATTACAATGAATGATTTATGGTTATTTACATGAAAAGTCCTACCGCGGAGTCTTTGCATGAAAACGAGACACAAAAATTGAGAAAGTAGAAACATGACACCTACGGTGTGTTAAAGACAAAATGTGTTTTGAAACCGCAATGTGGCCGGACTTGGTAGCCCATTGTGTGTATGGAAAACCGCGATGTGGTCGGACTTGGTAGCCCATCATGTGGATTGCGAACCGCAATGTGGCCGGACTTGGTAGCCCATTGTGTGTATGGAAAACCGCGATGTGGCTAGACTTGGTAGCCCATCGTGTGAATTGCGAAAACCACAATGTGGCTGGACTTGGTAGCCCATTGTGAAGATTGCCAATGGGGCCAGACGTGGTAGCCTCATTGGTAATATGGCTTGGTTATCCATGGAGAGGAGCCAATGCAAGTTTTGTGTGCCAATGGGAACCCGATGCGGCAGAACAATTGTGAGGATACTCGAGAGACCAGAACGGCGGAACCGAGGTTGCATGTGTTAAAAACGATTTTGGAAATGTTGATTTGGAAAAAGAAAAGTGAAAATGAAGACACGATCTAGGATGAGTCACGTAAGAGAAACACAAAAAATTATGGACACTAACATTCTATTGAATAGTGAATGTGGATGTGTCATTGTTAGCTGTTTTATTAAATATGCATGTACTATGTGGAAATCGTTAATTTTATGATCTATTACTGTAAGTTAAGGGTTAGGGGGTATGGGATTATTCTGTTGAGCTATTGTAGTTCATGGTGTTACCTTTGGTGACCCTGACATATTATATTGGTGGCGACGCTGGTAAAATGTGTCAAACCTTGTAGGTCACCAGGGAGAGCGATACACTTTAGAGGCTTTCGAAGCCGAAGAGCTAGGAAGGATGAAGGAGCAGGCGGAGCTGTAATTAGGAATCTTAGTTTTCCTCCCTTGTGTAATAAAAAATACTCTTGCGAGAGTTATGATGTACCAATGCGCTAAACTCTATTTTGAAGTTCCAATAAAATTATTTATTTAACGTACCCAAAATTCGGGGCGTTACACAACTAGTTCATTCAAGTCCATTGGATACCATTCTTGTGTGAAACATGTGACACTCTCCAAAATGCTTAAAAGAATGCATAAAAAACTCATTAGAGTTGATGAGAAGCTTCAAAAAGTGATTTGGAAGAATGTAGGAAAAGCAGCTCCTAGACACTGTGCCTATCGGTAGGAGAATGAGTCCTAACGGTAGAGGAGGAGAATTCTGCACTTATCCTACCAGTAGGTGTGGGCAGCATGCCCTTTTTAGGAGAAAGGATTCCGTTCGCTTCCCTTAAATGCCGAGTCGAGGGAGCGCTAAGCAGGACAACAAGCACTCGTAAATAAAGAGTCGCCACTCGGGTTTGAAGATTCGACACCCAAGAAACAGTATTCGAAGCACTTGCTATGCTGTTTAATTTGAAAAGTGAAGGAACTAGTCCGTCATAATCATATCTGGGTTCAGGAGCCAGGTTACGAGAGAAGAAGGGTTTTAAGGCACCCATCTCGCCCAATCTGGAGAACGGTCTCTATTTAGGCATTTTGTGAAAATATTTGTGATTCTTCTTTTATTAATCGATTTTTAGCCAATTAGGGTGGGGAAACATTTAATTGGAGATTTAAAACTGTAACATTTTGCTGGATGTGATGAAAAATAGCATGGATAGAATGAAATGTTGAGAAATAAATGAGATAAAATCCAAAATTGTGACTGGATATCAAACAGTGCCTTTGTATGAATATGACACAAACAGTGGCCAACTTGCATGCATGGATCTACATGCATGCAAGTCCACCATCGCGTGACAGAGCCATACAAACGCGCGCGTGTTGATATCCTACCAACAAGTTGAATTTTATCCTATTCTGGGCTCTGGAATGACTAGTGCTCACCCATGGGGTAAACCAAGCAGTTTATGCATATTGAAAGTAAATAATTATTACAACAGGATGAATGGAATTAAAATACGACCCCTAAACAATGAGGGTATTAAAACAGAGGCCAAGGACCAAATTGCCCATGCAAAGGCAGTCTCTGGAAATAGACCAACCCGCACGTGTTGAAGCGGGTGTGGGCAGCGTGCCCTTTTTAGAAATGGATTCCGTTCCTTTCTAAATGCCAGTTCAAGGGAGCACTAAATGGGACGGGCGCTAGTAATTCAGAGAGTCGCCACTTGGGTTTGAAGGTCCAACACCCAAGGAACTGTATTCGAAGCACTTGCCGCGCTATTTGATTTGAAAAAGGTAAAAGAACCAGTTCGTCATAACCATATCTGGGTTCGGGAGCTAGGTTACGAGAGGGGAAGAGTTTTATGACACCCCTATCGCCCAATCTAGAGATCAGTCTCTCCTTAGGCATCTGCGAAAATATTTGTTTGCGATTCTGTTTGATTAATCAAATTTTTTTTTAGCCATTTAGGGGCAGGGAAACAATTTAATGGGGATTAAATCTGTAACACGTTTGCAAGATGTGAATGATAGCATGGATGAGCAGTTAGTATAGGATGAGAACAGACTCCAGTGGGAGTTTAAACAGACAGGGAGGCCCCTGTTTTGAAGTGATGTACGGAGGAAGAAACCAGTATGCACTGAACAAGTCACTGCATGTTGTTCACTCCTGCATGCGCAACTCCAAGACACGCGCGCACCAGTGAGCTCAAACTCACAGCTCTTATTCTCAAGCCCTCTGGGTTCTAGAAGGACCAGTGCACACCCAGGATAAGGCAAGCATTTCATATAGCAGTTGATAGGCAATTCTAAGCAGTTTTAAAGGCTAAAAAGTTCTACAAACTAACAAAACACCCCATAAATAGTGTGGGGACAAAATAATGGCCTAAGGCCAAGTTACCCATGCAAGGCCACTCACTGGTCAAGAGGCAGACTGGCGTGCCCTTATCTAAACTTTTCAACCAGTATTTGATTTACATATTTCTGGGTTTTGCATATTGACTACAGCTAGCAATTTTAACTAAGGAAAGCAGTAAATTGGTTGTTAGCATGCTTACAATGGCCTATATGTAAGAAAAACATAAAACAGTAGGACACAAATCCTCACGTGGACCAGCGTGCGCAGCCACGGAGTGACGCGCACGTATATAGGACCGGCGCGCACTGGTTCCTACCATGACGGTTTTTGAAACTTTGTCAGCTTTAGGACCAGGACTAGTATTGATTATCAGCCTTGGCCCTGCCAGCCCTCCTCGCGGATCAGAATAGAAAACAACAGGTATGCTATACCTAGATGGAGTTTCAAATGTGCTTGACCTTCGAGTTTGAAGTTGATTGGGGTGTTAGAATAATAAAAGCAAAGAACAAGCTATACTCTTGGATTGTAACTTAGGGCTTTAAAACCCAAGGTGTATGGATTTTCTAACCCTTTGAATTTTGTAACCATTTGAATGAAAGACCCATGGGGGTATATATAGGGAGTGAGGTGGTAGGTATGTAGCTACAAAGAGAGGAGTTCAGCCTATCCACGAGGCCGGCTAAGGGTTACTTGGTGGTTAAGCTTACCAACCAATAAAGGTGATGGGGACAGGTTTGGTTCGACGTGCATAGGTCAGACCCTGGCGCGGGTGGGTCATACCAACGCGCGCGTGGGTCAACAGTCAAGCTTTGACCATTGACCACACATGGCAGTTTGACTCGCACGCGCAGGTCTTAAACCCGCGCGCGCGAGGCAAACCAACACACGTGTTGGTCAACGGCCAGGCTTTGACTGTTGACCAACACCAGTTGATTTGGCCCGCGCACACTGGTTTTTAACCAATGTGTGCCAGTAGGGTTTTTTGCATTTTGAAGTGGCTTAGTGTGAGACCATGTTCTTTAAAAAAAAAAACAAGTTAAAAAAAATGGAAAAGTGAGTCTATTTTTATGTGGACCCTCAAAGTGATTTCTAGAACTATTGGATTTAAGTTGTAAAAAACAGAGATGGCATGTGCTGTGTTTGCACATGGAAAGCATTTGTTGTGCATGTGTGTGTATGTGATACTTATCTAATGACAAGAACCAAAACAAACATATAAAAAAAAACACAAAGGAAAATTAAAAACAGACGCAGGAGAAAAGAAGGCACAAGAGAGAGGGAACGGGGAAGAGAGAATTAGCGCTAACGGAACTTCTAATCTCAACCGGTAACTCTTAGCCTCTTTTGCATATTGATCAGTTAACATATCTTGTAATTGAATTGAGTGATTTTGGGATTTTGAGAAACGATTGGGTTCTAAGTACTCCTAACCAGGGCTATTCTTTGTTTCTTTCCTCTGCTGGAAATGATAATTGTGATTGCAAGTATTCTTAGTCTCTCTTTTAATTGATTATGGACGATTTGATTTTGGGGTTAGAAAGGATGAATTTTGATTAAATTGGTTAACGAGGAGAAGCAGGGGAAAAGGAAAAAAAGAACCCGAATTGGGACATTGTTATAGTCGTGTTTGCTGATGCTGCAAATGGTTGGAAAAATTATCCTATGCGAAAGGTTGTTAATTTATCCTGCACATAGTTTGTAAACATCTCTAATGGGGTCTTGTAAAGAAAGTGACTTTTACCTATGTTTCTGGAGATGTCAAAACCTTATCTTGAGGTTAGTCTGAACTGATTTTTATTGCAAGAAACTGGTTGTAGTTGCTAGATATAAGCTGTGTAACTGCCATAAATGATTGTTACCTGCTGTATCTCCTTGTAATCTACCAAGCTTTGAACCGGAATGCTAAAAATAAATGCTCAAGTGCTAAAATAGCTTGTAAGAGTTGGAATATGATGCTAACTGATGGATATTTGTATCTGTAACTTATAATAGTTTAAATTTTCTTAATATTTGGAGTTGGGAACTGAAGTATACTTTTTTGGGGGTTTCCGAAATGTGACTTAGGAAAGGAGTGTTCCAATTAAGTAATTGATTGTGTTTTACTTATGGTTTCAACTCCATATTCACATGTGTGGATTTATGTGCTATATCTTAGGTTTGGAAGTGGCAGCGAGCATCGCGACTCCACGTAGGGAGTGAGCTCGTGTTGGTACCTTTTTGGCTGGGCCTTGAGGTGGGTGTTGTTATTTTTAATAGCGGAAGATGAGACACCGTGTAGAATTATTTTTCGTATTAAAATGGTTAATATTTGGCTTGAGCTCCTAAGTGAGAATATGGTCGAAGCCTTAGTGGCGCTATGAATATGGCCTTAGTGGCGTTGCGAGTATTATAGCCTTAGTGGCGTGAATGATATTGCCTTAGTGGCAGAAAGTATATTGCCTTAGTGGCGTGATTATGAATATTGCCTTAGTGGCGTAAAGAGTATTGCCTTAGTGGCGTGAATATGGGAATTGCCTTAGTGTCGTTATGAGTATTACGTAATGGAACATTATTGTAGGGCTGAATATTCTTATTTAAATTGTTTGATAGCACTTGTCTTTATTGCTTCTCTTATTACGGATAAGAACATTCATTGAGCTAGTTGATAGCTCACACCCCAACAGTGTTTTCTTTTCAGGTGCATGATGGCATGCAGGTCCACTGCAGAGTCTAGACATGAGTTGTGTATATAATAGTCTAGCTTTTTGACTATTTTGATTATGTGCCTATTTTTGGAGCTTGTATATGTTGTAAATACCTGTGGATACGTCTTGTATAACAGTTATTTTCATATATATGCAAGTTAAGTTTTTTTTTTATGAGTTAAGCACTTGGCTGGTGTTTTTATTTACTATGTGAGCAGGGCCAAGGTGTGGTCCATCCCATTTGGAAAATAATTTGGCGTGGTATTTTCCGAGATGGGGTGTGACAATTTTTGGTATTAAAGCCAATGGTTATTAGGTTCTGGAGACATTTTGGAGTCTAGAACTTGCAGTGGACCATAAGGAGTTAGTTGAGTTGGTGGTTAGCTTATCTTTGCTTGCGTGATAAATATTGAATTGCAATGATATTTATTGCTTATCTTGAGTTCAATGGCAGATAAAGTTATGGATGGTCAGGAGGAGAATTCAGGGGGTCAAGCGGGTCAAGGTGAACTTAATACTCAAAGTCAATCAGATATCATGCAGGCTCGTGCACGGATTATTGAGTTTCAAGCGGGTGCGCGGGCAAGTTCATCAAATCAACCGCGTAGCACAATCCATGAACTATTTATGAAACTTCAACCTTCAACATTCTCCGGTGGTGTGGAACCATTGGACGCGGAGGAGTGGCTAAAGAGGATGGAGTCTATTTTTTATGTCATGAGTGTTCCTAACGATCAAAAAGTTACTCTTGCACCTTTCATGTTAAAAGATCAAGCACGATTTTGGTGGGAAGCTACGAAAGGGTTGCTAACTACACCAGCAATTGGTGAACCGGAGCCTTTGGAGCCAAAAAAAGTTACTTGGAGAGAATTTATCACAGCCTTTAATGAGCAATACTTCCCTCTATTGTATCGATATGATATGGAGCACGAGTTTTCTAGTTTGCGGCAAGGTAATATGTCAATTGCTAAATATGATGCTAAGTTCATCAAATTATCTCGGTTTGCACCAGACTTAATCCTTACAAAGGATGCTAAGTGTAGAAGATTTCAGTTTGGTTTGGATCCCGACATTCGAGCTGGAGTTGCTACTCATGAAGCAAAGAGATATTCTGACTTGGTACACAAATCAAAAATTTCATAAAAGAGTGTTAATGAGAAGAGAGAAAGGCAAGCACAAAATAGCAGGGGTCGATTTGAGGCTGGATCATCTAGACAGAGGTTTCAGGGATCTCAATTGAGCGGAGTGCAAGGTAGGCCACAACAGAATGTTCCATTTGGTGGTCACCAAGGTCAGAGTTCTCAGAAGCAACAACCTAGACAGCAAACCAGTGTTTCCTCAAGTAGCGGTACACACGATATTACTTGTTTCAGTTGTGGAGTGAGTGGGCATGTGGCACGAGACTGTAAAGGAAAACAACAAGAGAGAAGTTATTGTTGCAACCAACCTAGGCACAAGATTCGTGATTGTCCTGTGACATCTGTTGTTTCTCTATCGGTGGGTAATGTGGCTGGTGGCAGTACAGCTTCATCCAGGACTCCTCAGAGAGGTGGGGGAGCTACTAGTGGACCTCGCACTCAGGCGACACCTGATGTTACAGGTACACTTAATATTTCTAGTAGGGATGCACATATTTTAATTGACCCTGGCTCTACTCATTCGTATGTGTCCCTATCATTTGGCATGCATTTAAATCAGCCCCTTACATTATTAGATCATTAATTGCTTATCTATGTCTACTCCTATTGGGGAAGTGGTGTTGGTAGATGTGACATATAGGGGTTGTATGGTACATATGGATGAAAAAGAATTACTTGTGAATTTAGTGCCTCTTGACATACATGATTTTGATATAATATTGGGCATGGACTGGTTGGCATCATATCATGCTTCTATAGATTGTTTCAAAAAAGAGGTAATATTTCGGGTTCCTAATGAATCTGAGGTTAAATTTTGTGGCAAGCAAAATGTTACTCCTACTTGTCTTATATCAGCAATTGAAGCCAGAAAATTGCTCAGAAAGGGTTGTGAATGTTATTTGGCACATGTGATAGATATAACAAAATTAGAGATTAAATTGGAGGGTATTCCAGCTGTGCGGGAATTTATAGATGTGTTTCCAGAGGAATTGTTGGGGATTGTGCCAGACAGGGTGGTAGAGTTTTCTGTTGAGTTACTTCCAGAGACTACTCCTATATTTATAGCACCATACCGAATGGCTCCTACCGAGTTGAAAGAATTAAAAATTCAGCTGCAAGATTTGCTTGACCGAGGTTTATACAACCTAGTGTCGCCCTGGGGAGCTCCAGTGTTGTTTGTTAAAAAGAAGGATGGCACATTGAGATTATGTATTGATTACCGTCAGCTCAATAAGGTAACAATGCGCAACAAGTATCCTTTACCTCAGATTGATGATTTATTCGATCAACTGCAGAGAGCTACGTTGTTTTCAAAAATTGATCTCCGATTGGGGTATCATCAAATAAAAGTGAAAGATAGTGATGTTCTAAAGACTACTTTCGTACCAGATACGCGCATTATGAGTTCCTAGTTATGCCTTTTGGGTTGACTAATGCTCCAGCTGTATTTATGGACTTAATGAATCAGGTATTCCAGAATTATCTTGACTCGTTTATTATTGTCTTTATTGATGATATCTTGATATATTCACGAAGCAAGGAGAAGCATATGAAGCATCTACGCATTGCATTACAGACTCTAAAGGAAAAGCGATTGTTTGCAAAGTTAAGCAAATGTGCGTTCTGGTTGGATATATAGAGTGGTTTTCTTGGGGCATGTGATATCTAGAGATGGGATTTGTGTTGACCCTGCGAAGGTGGAAGTTGTAGTTAAGTGGGAATGCCTAACAAACGTTTCTGAGATCCGAAGTTTCTTGGGTTTGGAGGGCTATTATCGTCGATTTATTAAGGGCTTCTCAGCGATTGCTAGACCATTAACTAGATTGACTCAGAAATTAGTAAAATTTGAATGGACGGATGCTTGTGAGCGAAGCTTTCAGGAGTTGAAGGCTAGATTGGTGACAGCTCCAGTTTTGACTATTCCTTCTGGCGCGTGAGACTTTGTAATCTATAGTGATGCTTCACATCAAGGTTTGGGATGCGTGTTGATGCAGCGGGAAGGTAATTGCTTATGCTTCAAGACAATTAAAGAACCATGAATGCAATTATCCAACTCATGATTTGGAGTTAGTGGCAGTTGTGTTTGCATTAAAGTTGTGGAGACATTATTTAGAGATTTTTACCAACCATCAGAGTTTGAAATATTTGTTTACACAGAAGGACTTGAACTTGAGACAAAGATGATGGATAGAGTTAGTTAACGATTATGATTGCAGTATTCACTTCCATCCAGGAAAGGCTAATGTCGTGGCAGATGCTATGAGCAGAAAATCTTCAAGTAGATTGGCATGTGTTCAATGTACTGGTGTTGATATTTTTACCAAGTTGACTATGATGGGTGTGTAGTTAGCCATGACTGTAACGCCCCGAATTTTGGGTACGTTAGAAGGACAGTTTTATTGAAAACTTTAAATAGACTCTGGCTCAATATTACATCAGAAACCTTACAAAAGTACTTTCTATTACACAAGGGAGGGTAACTAATGTTCCTAACTACAGCTCCGCCTGCTCCTCCATCTGAGCCAGCTCTTCAGCTCCAAAGGCCTCCAAGGTGTACAGTTCCCCCTGTTCATCTATGAGGTCCGACACATTATACTGGCGTCACCACCAATATAATATGTCAGGGTCACCAAAAAGGCAACACCATGAGCTACAACGCTCAATAGAATAACCCAAACCCTCTAACCCTTAACTTACAAACAATATATCATAAAGTCAACAATTTCCACATAACACATGCTAATCTAGCCAAAATAATTAACAATGACACATTCGCATTCGATATTAAATCAACGTTGGTGTCAAAGAGTTATGAGTTTCTCCTATGCAACTCATCGTAAACCGTGCCTCCATTTCATATACCATTCAACATTTCCAAAATCATTTTTACACACCCAACCTTGGTTCCGCCGTTCCGGGTTCCCGAGTGTCCTCACAATGGCTCCGCTGCATCGGATTCCCATTGGCACACTTTGCATTGGCACCTCTCCACGGTAACCAAGCCACACACCCTACCTCGGTTACGCCACTCCGGGTTCCCAGGTATCCGCACAATGGTTCCGCCGCTCCGGGTTTCCATTGGCACACACATACACCCACAACTCACATAATGCCACCAAAATTGATCATTATGTAGTTTCAAAAATATTTCGTTCTTCGGAACACATTTTCCTTGTTAACCACACCCTAGGTGTCATGTTTCTAACTTTCTCGATTACGGTGTCTCGTTTTCATGCATAAACTCCGCTGTAGGACTTTCCACACAAGTATTCATCTTTCATTTGAAATCTTGAAAACTAAACTAGCAAGATCATCCAACTCTATATTATTTAGCATGTTCAAATCACAACTTAAAACAAAACGCCACATGTACGAACGCCCTTGGAGTGAATATCACTTATGCTTTATCAACAAGTAATACAAGCAATTCACACATTTATACTCATAACTATTGTAACGACCCTAATTTTTTGTCGTTAAAAATTTCGTTAAATATTTGAATTTTAATTTCCTTATGGTTTGTCAAAATTACGTTTTTGCCCTTCAAATTTCGTTTCTTGGCATTAAACCCTAATTGGCAAGCATAGTTAGTTTCTAACCGACTTGTTGGAGAAATCGAGCTAGCAAGCCACCTAGTTACTTTTATCTAACCGCAAATGGACCATTTTGCCCCTCTTGAGCTTTTTTAACCCTAGGTTAAGAAATGATTATTTGTTTTCTTTTAATTAATTTGGTTTTCTTCTTTATCCATCGGTCAATGGAAGTTAGGGTAATCTTTGTCCATTGGACAATAGGCCTCCCATTATTTAAATGTTGGTTAATACATGAATATAGTATTTTATAATCACATGTGCTAAGTACTTTTATTACTTGTTTATTGGGTATTCTCCCACCCAACTATTATCCTTTGGTTAATAATCGCAAGAGAAATTATTACCCATTGGGTAATAGCATTACTCTTTCAACAAGTACAAGGTTTATTTAAAATAATCAAGATTTGGATTCCCATGTACTTTTATGCATTAAAGTATTGGGGAATATTAAAACCCTAGATTACTACACATGCTTTAAAATACACTTTTTGATTATTTTAGTATAAAATTTCCCTAGTAACTATTATCCATTGGACAATAAGAGCTAGGAGGATTATTATCCTTTGGATAATAAGTTTACTTTTCAACATAGTACATGGGATTATTAATTTAACCTTTTTCTTAATCCCCATGTGACAAAGGTACACACTATTTTAATATAAAAGTTACCTAATTACTATTGTCCATTGGACAATAGAAGTTAGGGGATTTATTACCCAATGAGTAATAGGTTATTCTTCCACCCAAGTACATGAGTTGATTAACTTCATCTTTTCCATGTGTGTAAGTATATATTAGATTATTATGGAAGTACTTAGTAGCCTTTAAGGCCTAGGATTCTCTAAGTACCCTTTATTTATTTAATAGTGGGGTTTTGTTCTTCCTAGTGTACAATAGTACATGTGTATATATTATATAGGTACATGGAAGACTAGAATAATAGTCTAGTACACATGTGCCTATTGATTAGTTTAATGGGAAAATCTTGCCCTTTTAAAAATCCCTTTGATCTCTAGTACAAAGTACCCATTGTTTAATTGTTTTCTTACACATGTTATATATATATATATATATATGTGTATATATATATATGTGTATATATATATATATGTATGTACTAGAACTAGAAGGGAGAGAGAGAGGAGAGAGAGGCCGGAGAGAGGGAGGAGAGAGAGAGAGAGAGAGAGAGAGAGAGAGAGAGAGAGAGGAAGGAAGGAAGAAGGAGAGTTGGTTGTACGTCCATGATCTTCCTTGTACTTCATATCTTGGTATATCTTTCTTCCTAGCTAAGTAACTAACCCTCCATTAACCTCCATAGTACTTATATGTTTGTTTAAACCAAAATCTTGTATAATATATCATTTCCTTGAAGAAAATCTCCAAGAATCAAATCCAAAGGACCAATATAGCTATGCAAGCCTAAGGTTAGGCCTTGATCTTTCTAGTTGGCATGACAAGTGTCAAAAGTTGAGGTAGAGAGAGAGGGGGGGGGGGGCGGCCTTGAGGGAGAGGGAGAGGGCATGCCTTGGCCTATAAATAGAGCCATTCTCTTGCCATTTGAACACACACCTTCTCATTTGCTCTTCCTTCTCTCTAGAAACCATTCCTGGCAGCCTACAGCCCTTCGGAAATTCCTCAGTTTTCTCCTGTTTTGAGTAGTTTTTAGAACCAACTTCCTTCAGGAAAGTTGTAGAGCACTTCGAGACGTTCAAATTAGACCCAAGAACCACCTCAATCGGTGAAGAAATGACAAAGATATTGTCATCCAAAGTTCAGTGAAAATCTCGGATTTTCATTTCCAGACAGCTTACTGTCACTTCCTATTTCACCGTTTTTCTCCTACTTAGAGTGGTTTCTAGGATCAACTTCCTTCACGAAAGTTGTAGAGAATTTCTAGAGCTTCGTTTTCGACCCAAGGAAGATGGTATTCGGCCAAAGATTGACTGAGTTACTGCCATCCGAAGTTCGGTCCAGATTCGCGAGAAATTCCAACTAGCTTATTCGGCCCCGACTAGTTTCGGATGAAGGTAGGATACTCTTACTCTATCCCTATGTATATGTAAGATCTCGTATTCTTCCATTTTAAAGTGAATTATCTTTATTTACTTTCCATCTCAAGTATTTGTATTTTGATCTTTACAATAGTTATGAGAGTGTTTATGTGGATTGCTTGTGTTACTTGTGGCGTGATATAGCATAAGTGATCTTTCACTCCAAGGGCGTCCGTACATGTGGCGTTATGCTTTAAGCATTGATTTGAGCATGTTAAATATAGAGTTAGATGACCTTGTTGGATTACGATGAATGATGTTTACTTTTGTCCTACCATGGAGTCTTTGTATGTAAACGAGACACGAGAACCAAGAAAGTAGAAACATGGCACCTAGGGTGTGGTTTATGAAAGGATAAGTTTTTCCGAGGAAGGAAATATTTTTGAAACTACGTAATGACTAGTTTGGTGGCATTACGTAAGATGTGTATGTGTGTGTGTGCCTATGGGAACCCGGTGCGGCGGAACCATAGTGAGGATACTTGGGAGACCGGCACGGCAGAACCAAGGTTGGGTGTGTAGCTTGGTTATCAGCGGTACGGAGCCAATGCAATGTGTGCCAATGGGAACCCGGCGCGGCGGAACCATTGTGAGGATACTTGGGAACCCGGCGCGGCGGAACCGAGGTTGAGTGTGTGTGGCTTGGTTATCCGCGGTACGGAGCCAACGCAAAAGATTTTGAAAGGCTTGGTTATCCGCGGTACGGAGCCAATGCAAATGTTTTTGAAAGGTTGATTTGTATATGAAAATGGACACGGTCTATGACGAGTCGCGTAGGAGAAACTCTGAAATCTTGGACACCAACGTTAGGTGATTAACGAATATGGATGTGTAATTGTTAGTGTTGTTGTGAATGTTTTCCTGTATAAGGTTGGTGGGTAAGAATTTTCTATTGAGCGTTGTAGCTCACGGTGTTGCCTTGTGGTGACCCTGACATATTATATTAGTGGCGACGCCGGTATAATGTGTCAGATCTCTTAGATGAACAGGGTGAAAGTACACCTTTGAGGCCTTCGGAGCTGAGGAGCTTGTCGAATTGGAGGAGCAAGCAGAGCAGTAGTTAGGAGCCTTAGTTACGCTTTTGTTGAATAAATGTACCCTTTGAAGTATTTATGATGTAATAAACTCTCTTTATTATTTAATAAATGCCTCATTAACGTACCCAAAATTCGGGGCGTTACAACTATTCAACATGTTCATACTTCTACTTAACAAAATCCGATGTTAACAATCATGCATTTCAACTATTATAAACGATAGATAACCTTATCTACTTTAAAGAAAATGATTAAGAGAGTTATATTAGGGGTAATGAGTACAGATTAATCTACCTTGATCCGAAACTAGTCGGGGCTGAATAAGCTAGTTGGAAAATTCTACGGGTGGTGAAACTTGCAAATCTGGACCCAGCTTTGAATGGCAGTAACTTGGTCAATCTTTGGCCGAATATGATCGTTCTTGGGTTGAAATCGAAGCACTAGAAGCGCTCTACATCTTTCGTGAAGGAAATTGATCCTAGAAACTACTTTAGGTAGGAGAAAAACGGTGATAAAAGAAGAGACAGCGTGCTGTTTGGGACTGGAAATCCGAGATTTTTACTGAATTTTGGATGCCAATATCTTTGTCATTTCTTCACCGATTGGGGTGATTCTTGGGTCTAACTTGAAGGTCTCGAAGTGCTCTACAACTTTCCTGAGGGGAGTTGGTTCTAAAAACTACTTTAAGCAGGAGGAAACTGAGGATTTACAAAGGGCAGTAGGCTGTCTGGAAAAACAAAAATGGTTTCTAGAGAGAAGTGAGAGCAAAGGAGTGAAGGTGTGAGTTGAATGACATGATAGTGGCTCTATTTATAGAAAAAATTGGACTCCCTCTGTAATAACTCTGAATTTTATGGAATA
Source organism: Rhododendron kiyosumense (assembly GCA_019656275.1). Taxonomy (NCBI): domain Eukaryota; kingdom Viridiplantae; phylum Streptophyta; class Magnoliopsida; order Ericales; family Ericaceae; genus Rhododendron; species Rhododendron kiyosumense. Next base: position 5,513 of record BPLS01029893.1, on the reverse strand, counting down.
AAAAGTTATTTTTATTATTCGAGTTATTTATTTTAATTGCTTGAATTGCGTAAATTCTTGAATTTTGCCGTAATTGCACTTTGGTCCCTCAAGTTTCAATTCTTGCACTTTAGTCCTCCTTAGCAAGCCTAGTTAGCATCTAACTATCCGGTTAGAGTAACTAAACCGAAAAGTTCCCTAGTCTTGGCAAAATGACCATTTTGCCCCTCGTTGGAACTTTTGAACCTTTTGAACCCTAGACTTTATATTTTGATATTCTTTTTCTTTTAATCTAATTGGATTATTTCTTTGACCATTGGACAATAATGGTTAGGGGGATTATTATCCATTGGGTAATAGAATCCCATTTGCTTATATTAAAAAGTAAACTTACTTTATTGTACTTTTTAATTACTTTATTAATTTCTTTGACCTAATAACTATTATCCATTGGATAATAGATGTTAGGGGAAGTTTTGTCCATTGGACAATAGTGTAAATCTTTCAAAGTACTATTGGATCACTTAATTTAATTACTTTCCTTAATTTTAGGAAAAGTACTATTACTTTAATCAAAAGTAAATAGTGACCAAAGTACCCTTTAATTATTCTTTATTGGGATTTTTCCTACCTTTATGCATATATATATATATATATGTGTATATATGTATTGTACCTATGTTGCTTATTATAATGCCTAAAGTACCCTAGGATTTTATTAGTTGGTAAAGAGAATCCTAGCCCTAATTTTCCTTGGATTTCAAAGGTACCCTAAAACCATTTGTTTATTTGATTTTCTTACACTTGTATGACACATATGTATACATATATATGCTTGTATCATGCAAGAGGAGAGAGAGAGAGAGAGAACCCGAGAGAGAGAGAGGAGAGAGAGAGGAGAGAAAGGAAGGAGAGAGGTTGGAGATTTGATGTTGGTCTTGGTTTGATTTGTGATATGTACTTCAAAATCCTTGAAACTTATTTCTTCCAAAATCAAATCCTTACACCTTTGTACTCCAATATTTGCCTAGCAAACTTCTCAACCATTGGATTTTGTACAATTATCATCTCATCCCTCCATTTGTTCCAAGAATATCACCAAGGTACACCATAGCCTTACAACCTAGGATTTCCATTGATTTTCCATTGATTTTTCCTTTGATTTTCCATTAAAGTTGGAATTTCCTCAACCCTTTGATCATGTACCAATCTCATCTCAACCCTCCAATTGATTCAAGAATCCAATCTAGTACTAACCTAGCCATGCAAGCCTAGGATTTTTCCTTGATTCATGCTTCAAAGTTGGATTTGTTTTGATTAAAAATTGGGGAAAGAAGAGAGAGAGAGGGGCCGGCCATAGAGAGAGAGAGGGCACCCCTTGCCTATAAATAGAAGCTCATTCTCACTTGAAAATTCACACCTCAAAGCAATTACTCCTCCTTCTCTCTAGAAATTCCAAGTTTCTTTGTTTTAGTTCAAAGTTCTCTTTGTTTTTGTAAGTTCTTGAGCGAAACCCCCGAGCCACTTCCAAAACCACCCGATGGTTCTAAAAGTAGTGTAGTAGTAGTTAGTTAGTTGTTTCTAGGGAAAGTTTTCCAAAACTTTTCCTTTTGAAGCAATCGGAGGGCCGTTACGCTGCCGAATTTCACCCGACGTCCAAACCACCGCCAAGAAGAACGGTAGTTGTCCTTATCTATCTAGTAGTAATCTTTTCTAGTTTTCAAAAGCTTACTTTGTTTTTGTAAAGAAATTGTGATCTTACTTTGAAAATCTCTCTTTACTTAAAAGTGACTTTATTTGTTGTTTGAAAAGTAGAAATGCATGTTTATGTTGTTTATGGTATTCAAGCATGCTACGTGGCTTAGATGTTGTTATTTTACCATTTAAAAGTTGGAATAATGCTTGTTGTATGTAAAAAGTCTCACATGCGGAGTCTCGCATGCAAACGTGAAGAGAAAACCAAGAAAGTAGACATATGGCACCTAGGGTGTGTTTAACAAGGTTGTTGTGTTTTCCCGGTTGGAAAATATCTTCGAAACTACGTAATGACTATTTCAAGAGTATTACGTAAGTGTGTGTGTGT
>BPLS01029891.1:0-10748 GCA_019656275.1 Rhododendron kiyosumense | reverse complement strand
AAGCACTTATATATTTTCCTAGTGAGTAAAATAAAATCTTAAAGTTATATTTCTTGGCTAGAAATCCTACTTGGTAAGTAGAATTACCTTCCAACCGATTAGTTAGAGAAACCTAATTATCATTTCAGCTAGTTACATTTCCCTAACCCTAGATAGACCTTATGAATCTTTTGGACCTAAGGAAGTAATCATTATGCTTCCAAAAGTAGAAAACCTAGATTTGTCATGCATGCAAGCCTAAGAATAATAGTATTGAACCTAATTACCCTCAAAGTTACTTTCCTAGATTTTTCCCTAGGTATATATAAGTATATATACATAATAGGTGTAGGGAGGTATTCCCGAACAGGTACAATTAGTCACCGAGCACACGATGTGCCGGGAACACGTGGTAGGCATAATAAGCTTATCGCCGGGCAGTGCAATGAACGGCTGTGTGGACCAGTGACATGAGAAGTCATTAGCTCAGGCTGTCTGTTCGGGTAATAAGGACAAAAGACTTGAGAAGTCCTTTGGCCAAATGTAACGACATGGACCACTTGCATGTGAAGTCATTGGTCTATGAGGACTGTTCGGCAACGAGGTAGCCGAACAGGGGAAAAAGTTGCCCTAAAATGATAAGGCGGTAAGAACGCCCTAGAAGGTTCCAGAACAGTAATATTCTGTAAAAGAATGGGATCCCGGATATATAGGATCAAGGCAAGACACCCAACGTGAATGGGATGTTCAGATGATTGGGGGAAAGAGTCCCAAAAGGATTAAGCTATTGTATTGATAAGGGAACGAGAATCCATAAGATACTAGGTTTCCTATACGAGATAGGAATCCTAGGGCAACAGGGATGCTTGGACAGCAAGCATCCGCGAATCTATAAATACGAGGTAAACCTGGAGGTAAAAGGTACGCAATATTTGGTGATCTCTTATTGTCTTCCTACTGATAATTAGGGTTCATTGCTAGTTTGTGATACTAACTTAAGCATCGGAGGGCCTTTGCCACGAGAGGCAAAGGTGCTGTAACGTCCCGAATTTTGGGTACGTTAAATAAGACAATTTTATTGAAATTTCAAAATAGAGTCTAGCTCTTATTACAACAAAACTCCCACAGGAGTTCAATATTACAAAAAAGAGGGATAACTAGGGTTTCCTATCTACAGCTTCTCTTGCTTCTCCATCCTGGCCAGCTCCTCGGCTCTGAACGGCTCCAAGGTGAAGATCTCGCCCTGTTCATCTATGAAATCTGACACATTATATCGGCGTCGCCACCCATATAATATGCCAGAGTCACCACAAGGTAACACCATGAGCTACGAAAGCTCAATAGAGTAAACCCTACCCACTAACCCTTAACTTATAACAATACAACAGACAGTAACAATGACACACCCACATCCACAATCTAACTACTGTTGGTGTCCAAGATTCTCCGAGTTTCTCCTACGCAACTCATCGTAGATCGTGTCTCCATTTCCATATACAAATCAACCTTTTTCAAAATCATTTGCATTGGCTCCGTACCGCGGATAACCAAGCCATACACACCCAACCTCGGTTCTGCCGTTTCGGGTTCCCGAGAATCCTCACAATGGTTCCGCCGCACCAGGTTCCCATTGGCACATAAAACTTGCATTGGCTCCTCTCCACGGAAAACCAAGCCATATTACCAATAAGGCTACCACGTCCGGCCCTATTGGCAATCTTCACAAAGGGCTACCAAGTCCGGACACATTACGAGTTTTCATTCACACAACGGGCTACCAAGTCCGGCCACGTTGCGGTTTTCACAATCCACACGATGGGCTACCAAGTCCGGCCACATCGCGGTTTCAAAACACATTTCATCATTATCCACACCCTAGGTGTTATGTTTCTACTTTCTCGATTCTCGTGTCTCGTTACATGCAAAGACTCCGTGGTAGGACTTTCCATATACACAATGTCAATCATTCAACAAGGTTATCCAACTCTATTCTATACCACAAGTAATACAAGAAATTCACACATGCATGCTCACTTCTTCTTAAAGATCAAATACAAATACTTGAGATGAAAAGTAATTCAAGATAACCTATATATACATAGGGATGGGAGTAAGGGTATCCTACCTTGATCCGAAACTAGTCGGGGCCGAATAAGCTAGTTGGAATTTCTCGCGAATCTGGACCGAACTTCGGATATCAGTAACTTTGTCAATCCTTGGCCGAATAGAGTCGTTCTTGGGTCGAAATCGAAGTTCTAGAAATTCTCTACAACTTTTGTGAAGGAAGTTAATCCTAGAAACGAATTTAGGTTGGAGAAAAATGGGGGTAAAGCAAAAGACAGTAAGCTGTCTGGAAATAGAAATCCGAGAATTTCACTGAACTTTGGATGACAATATCTTTGTCATTTCTTAACCTATTGGGGTGGTTCTTGGGTCTAACTTCAAGGTTTCGAAGTTCTCTACAACTTTCCCGAAGGAAGTTAGTTCTAAAAACTACTCTAAACAGGAGAAAACTGGAGATTTCCGAAGGGACAGTAGGCTGCCAGGAATGGTTTCTAGAGAGAAGGAAGAGCAAATGCTTGAGGAGTGAGTTGAAAGGCTTGGAATGGCCTTCTATTTATAGGCAAAGCTTGGCTCCCTCTCCTCTCCCTCTCTAAGTCTCACTTTGACACTTGTCAAAAAAAATCCTAGAAAGATCAAGGCCAATCCTAGGCTTGCATGGCTAGGATTTGATCTTGGGAGACTTGGTGGGCAAGAAGAATAATTGTGCAAGATTTGGTGTTAAACAATTGGATAATTGGTACAAAGGAGGTTAGATTTGGCTAAGAAGAATATCTCCAAGGATATGAAAGTACAAGGAAGATCAATGCCAAGGTACAAACTAACTTCCTTCTTTCTTCCTTCCTTCCTCTCTCTCTCTCTCTCTCTCTCTCCTCTCTCTCTCTCTCTCTCTCTCTCTCTCAAGTACTTATATATATACATGTATATACAAAGTATAAGAAACAATAAACAAATGGTACTTTTGTACCAAGAGATCAAAGGAGACTAAAAGGCTAAGATTTACTCAATAACTAATGAATTAAACACATGGTACTTAAGGCAATACTTTAACCAAATAATGTACTAATGTATCTAGGTAGATCAAAACCCCATTAAAGAATAATACAAGAGTACCTAAGAATCTTAGGTGTTAAAATCTTCCAATAAAATATTATACATCATCTCATGGGATTTTTTTTTGAAAAAGATTAGTTTATTAAAATCCTTGTACTTGGTGAAAGACTAACCCTTTTATCCATTGGGTAATAAATCCCCTAACTTCTATTGTCCAATGGACAATAGTAATTAGGTAACTTTTATATTAAAATAATATGTACCATGTCACATGGGGATTAAGAAAAAGGTTAATTTAATAATCCCAATGGTACTTGAAAGATCAAGCCTTTTACCCATTGGATAATAACCACCCTAACTTTTATTATCCAATGGATAATAGTTGCTAGGGAGATTAAATATTAAAATAATCCAAAAAGATACTTTAAAGTAATCAAAAAGTTACTTTTTAATATTCTTAGTACTTTAACCAAGTATACAATTAATATAAACAATTGGGGTTTCTATTATCCAATGGATAATAGTTTCCCTAACTTTTATTGTCCAATGGACAAAGAATAAAACTAATTTAATTAAAAGAAAAAGAATATTAAATTCTTAGTTTAGGGTTCAAAAGGTTCACGAGGGGCAAAACGGTCATTTTGCTATTAGGGAAAAGTAACTAGGTGGCTTGCTAGCTCGGTTTCTCCAACAAGTCGGTTAGAAACTAACTAGGCTTGCCAATTAGGGTTTAAAGCCAAGAAATCAAATTTGAAGGGGCAAAAACGTAATTATGATAAACTTTGGAAATTAAAAGCAATTACAATAAAATTCAAATATTTAACGAAATTTTTAACGACAAAAAATCAGGGTCGTTACAGGTGCACTCACCCCTTGTCTGTTTTGCAGATCAGGGTTCCGACGAAGAACTAGGGTTCCGGTGTAGAGGCACGTGAAGCCGTTGCAGTTTGGTGTTATCCAAAACACCAATTGTTTTCATCCCCCTACAATTGGCGCCATCTATGGGAAGCGAGAGAATTCCCTGAAACGATAACCATGATGGAGGAAGACCCAACCACGCCGTTTAATCCAAAAAACCAGTTAAGTGGTGGAGGAGATAAATCTCCACCAGGTGCTCCGAGAAAGCCCACTGGAAGGGAGGACAAAGCGACTACAGGCTCCATGAGAAGGAGCAAGTCCCACCGAAGAGAAGCATCGGTGGAGCGTTCAAGAAGTGTCCACAACAGCGAGGATATCCTCGATAAAAAGAGGAAGGAGATTGAGGAATACGCTCGTTTGATTAAAAAACGAGAGTACGAAATACAAGAGTTACAGCGGGTACGAGATCAGCCAGAAGATTCCGGACTATCACGAAGGAATTCTGGAGAAGATAGACGGGCTTTGCTAGTCCATAAAGAGCCTCATTCACCAGGAAGAAGGAGCAGGAGCAATAGTCCTACCACGAGACGGTATGAAGCTTCCCCACGAAGGAGGAGAAGCAGAAGTAAAGACCGAACACTAGAAAGGCGAAGGGCTTCTTCACGAAAAAGAAGGAGCAGAGAGCGAAGTTCCACACCCGAGGAAGAAATAAGGAAGCATCACCGTGACAGGTACGAGAGGCCTGATGCTGACTGGGCCAAAGCTACGGCTCACAAAATGAAGAAAAGTGAGGAAGGGACAGTGTCTACACGAGAAGCGGCACATAAAGCCCTGAGTAACATCGCAGCCTCCCCTTTTGCAAGGAGGCTGCAGGAGGCCAGGTTGCCGAGCAGAGTGAAGCACGGAGCGTTCGTGCTTTACGAGACAAACACGGATCCTGTGGCTCACATACAGCACTACCAGCAGGCCATGTTCATGCACGATGGCGATGATGCCATTTTGTGCAAAATGTTCCCATCAAGTCTAGGTAAGGTGGCCTTATCTTGGTTTCATAAATTGGCACCACGATCCATAGGAAGATGGAGGCAGTTGGTTGAGGAATTCACTACTCGGTTCTTGACAAGTAGAAAGGCCCCAAAGACGTTTGAAAGTCTTTCCACCATGAAACAGGCGGAGAGCGAGCCGATCAGAGATTACGCAAAGAAGTACTGGGAAACTTTCAACAAGATCGAGAGTTGCAGTGAGGAGTATGCCATAGCAACCTTCAAAACTGGTTTGCCTGTTCGGGGAGAACTGCGTCGCTCACTGAATAAACATTCGGTGGCTACGTTGGCCAAACTGATGGAGCGAATAGAGCAGCACGCCAGAATGGAGGATGACATACTCCGCGAGGACGGCAGGATTGCTGCCGAACAACCCAAGACACCTGCCAAGAAGGTGGATAAGCCTGAGCCCAAGACGTACAAGGAGCGGAAGGAGTACGGGCAGGCTAAGAAAGATCCATACAAGGAAAAGCAAGCCCCTGATCCCAAATCCTTCTTTTCTATCACTATTGTTTGGAAGGAACCAATCTATAGGATTCTTTATCGAATAAAGAATCAACCATACTTCAAATGGGCCGCAAGTCTAGGCGGAGATAAAGACGCCAAACGTGCTACGAATCAGCACCGCAGCTACCAGAAGGATTGGGGCCATATGACTGAAGATTGCGAGATGTACAAAAACACCTTGACAATTTGGTCTCTCGGGGCTATCTCAAGGAGTTTATCCAGGAAGATCCCAAGGAAAAGGGGAAAGCCATGGAACTGGATTACTAGCAGAATCCTAAAGGAGTAATCCATATGATACATGGGTTGGCCGTGCCTTATACGAGAAACGAGGTTAGGCTGTTACAGAGGCAGTTTAAGCACGATCAGCATGTGATGCGATTGGGTAATAAGAGAGGACGAGAGAGTGACGTATGCAATGAAAGCATAGCTTTCACAGATGACGATTTGGGAGAAGTCCAGATACCCCATAATGATACTTTGGTCATAACCCTACGAGTCGGGGAGTATGACATCAAGAGGATCCTAGTGGATTCAGGAAGTTGTACAGAGGTGATGTACTATGACGCATTCAAGAAGCTGGGGCTGGCCCAGACAGATTTGGAGCAGTCCACAACACCCTTGATTGGGTTTGGTGCAGGGGCAGTTTGGCCCCTTGGAAAGGTAACACTGCCTGTTCGGGCAGGATCAGTTGTTTTGAGGACGGATTTTCTGGTCGTAGACGTTCTTTCTTCCTATAACGCGATTATAGGAAGAACCTGGTTGCACAAAATGAGGGCAGTCTCCTCAACTTACCACCAGATGGTGAAATTCCCAGGATCCAATGGGATCGAAGTAATTAGGGGCAATCAGAAAGTGGCCCAACAATGTCTGATTTCCATCGTTAAAAGAGCCCCAAAGGCCCACCACGTTCATACATTGGAAGTACCAGATCAACCGACTATCAAGGATGTCGGAAGATGCCCGGCTGACAAGGTAATCGAGGGCCTGGATAAAATTCAGATCAACGAGGGTGATCCTGAAAGATACTTTTTGATTGGGGAATCATTACCGGCAGAGGAAAAGGCTGAATCAATACAGTTTCTGAAGGAATATGTCGACGTATTTGCATGGGTACCAGAAGAGATGCCCGGTGTAGATGTTGACATAATCTGCCACCATTTGAATGTTGACCCTCTGCATAAGCCAGTTATTCAAAGAAAACGTAGGGCGGCCGTACAGCACGTGGATGCTGTTGTTGAAGAAGTTAATCATTTGCTTGAGGCAAAGGCAATACGTGAGGTTTACTACCCTGAATGGCTGTCCAACACCGTGGTCATAAAAAAAAAGAATGGGAAGTGGCGTGTCTGTGTGGACTTCACAGACCTGAACAAGGCCTGTCCCAAGGACAATTTTCCTCTCCCAAGGATAGACCAGTTGATTGATGCAACAGCTGGCTATGAGCAAATGAGTTTACTTGATGCGTATCGAGAATATCATCAAATTGCTATGTTTGGGCGCGATCAGGAGAAGACTTCTTTTATTACCCCACGAGGTTTGTACTGTTATAGTGTTATGCCATTTGGGCTGAGAAACGCAGGGGCGACATACCAAAGGCTTGCAACTATCATGTTCAGGGAGCTGCTCGGGAAAACTATGGAGGTTTACATAGACGATATGGTGGTGAAAAGCCGAGATAAGCGATGGCATATTACAGATTTAAGAGAAGTCTTTGAAATCCTGAGGAAGTACAAACTGAAACTCAACGCCTCGAAATGTGCGTTTGGGGTTGGTTCTGGGAAGTTCCTAGGGCATCTGGTCACCATGAGGGGAATTGAGGCTAACCCAGATCAGATTACAGCCTTGCAGAAGCTGCAAAGTCCCAAAACCATGAAGGAGGTCCAAAGACTAACTGGGATGGCTGCAGCACTTAATAGATTTATCAGCAGATCAAGTGATAAATGTAGGCCCTTTTTTCAGTTATTGAAAAAGAGGGAAGGATTTGAATGGGAAGCAGAATATGAACAAGCTTTCCAGGACCTGAAGAAGTATCTGGCTGACCCTTCTCTTCTGTCAACCCCACAGCCAGGTGAGTCCTTGATTTTGTACTTAGCTGTTTCTGAGCATGCTGTGAGTGCAGTCCTGTTAAGGGATTTGGGAACCGAGCAAATCCCAATATATTATGTTAGCAAGACATTGCTAGACACAGAGACGAGATATCTGCCCCTAGAGAAACTTGTCCTGGCACTTAGGACAGCGACAAGAAAATTGCCACACTACTTCCAAAGCCACAGGGTTGTGGTTTATACTGAATTTCCATTAAAGTCGCTGCTACGAAAGGCAGATTTTTCAGGAAGAATCTCAACGTGGTCCGTCGAGTTGAGTCAATATGATATTGATTATCAACCACGAACAGCAATCAAAGGCCAAGTGTTGGCTGATTTTGTGGTGGAGTTCTCTCCCACGGTAGCTCCCCTGCCTCCTACGAAAAAGGAACAGGAGAATAAGACATTGTCCACGAGGGATAAAGTCTTAGCTGAACAGGACGATACGGAGTCGAAGTTATTCGTAGACGGATCAGCTTGTAACACTGGTTCGGGAATAGGTGTTGTCCTTTTTCCTCCCAGAGGAATAATGATAGAATTGTCTGCTCGGCTTGGTTTCAGCGCATCGAATAATGTGACAGAGTACGAGGCACTCTTAGCTGGATTGAGAAGTGCGAAGACTCTGAAAGCAAAATGAGTAAGGGTGCATTGTGATTCACAGCTTGTAGTGAATCAGCTGTCCGGGGAATATCAGGCCCGGAATGAGAAGATGGCGGCATATGTGGAAGCCGCCAAAGATTTACTTGATACCTTCGAAAGGGTCCACATTGAACAGATAAGCTCTAGACAGAATGCCCATGCCGATTCCCTGGCATGGCTGGCTGCAGCAGTCCCAACTGAACTCAAGCGAAGTGTGGCAATTGAGTATTTGATGGAGTCGAGCATTGGGAGGAGCGTGGAGTTAATCTTGGATGTGAACCAAGGTCCAAGTTGGATGGACCCAATTGTGGAGTTTTTACGAGATGAAATACTCCCCGTCGATAAAAAGGAAGCTCATAAGGTCAAAACCAAGTCTGCAAGGTTTTGGCTGTCCCCAGAAGGGAAGCTTTACAGAAAATCCTTCACGGGTCCATATTTGCTGTGCGTACACCCGGAGATGGTGCAAAAATTTCTTCACGAAATACATGAAGGAACATGTGGGAGTCATGCTGGGGGCAGATCCATCGCCCACCGAGCAATTACCCAAGGCTACTGGTGGCCACATATGCAGGAAGATGCAAAGATGTATGTTAAAATTTGTGAGAAGTGTCAGAAATTCTCACCAATGATTCGAACACCAGCCGAGGATCTGGTGCCTTTGACAAGTCCTTGGCCGTTTGCTCAATGGGGAATGGACATCGTGGGTCCACTGCACAAAGCAACTGGGAATCGAAAATTCCTTTTAGTTGCGACAGATTATTTTACCAAATGGATTGAGGCAGAACCATTGGCCAAAATCACCGAACCTATGATAGAGAGGTTCGTGTGGAAGAGTATTATTACTCGATTCAGGGTTCCCTATTCTTTGATCACAGATAATGGGTCCCAATTTCAGAAGAAATTCAAGGCTTTTTGTGACCAGTATGGAATTCGGAACTACTATTCAACTCCAGCATACCCTCAGAGTAACGGGCAGGCAGAAGCATCTAACAAAACCATTCTTGACGGGATCAAGAAGAGGTTGGATAAGGCCAAGGGGAAATGGCCCGATGAATTGCCCCTTGTTTTATGTGCACATAGGACAACACCTAGGAGGTCTATGGGAGAGACCCCCTATTCATTGGCATACGGTACAGAGGCAGTCATACCTTTGGAAGTGGGCCTTCCAACCAACAGGACTGTGTTGGTTGAAAGTGGGGGCAATGACAGAGCCCTTGAAATTGAGCTTGATCTCGCCGAGGAGAGGAGAGAAAGGGCCCTTGTCCATTTGGCCTCTTATCAGGAACAACTGATGAAAAGCTATAATAAGCACGTTCACCCTTGAGAGTTTGGTGTTGGGGACCTTGTACTACGAAAGGTGCTCGGCAACACCAAGGTAGCCAATGAAGGCAAGCTAGGGGCCAACTGGGAAGGCCCGTATCGAGTAACAGAGATTGTGGGCATAGGGGCCTACAGATTGGTTGATCTGGACGGCAACCCAATTCCGAGGCCATGGAATGTTCATAATCTGAGAAAATTCTTTGTCTAGAAGAATTGAGTTTTATTTTAGATTGCACTACGTGATTGTGTGGGAATTACGAATGAAATTCCCTTGTTTTTCTTATTCTACTTACGGATTACTCTATTTTAGTTGCAAGGGGTACGAATAACGCCCCCTTGAGTTCAAGTCTATGAATAAAAACATCCTTTTTCTCAAAGTATTTTCAGCTTCTTGAAAATATTGGTTTTTTATTATGAAATATGGAATATTGGTTTTATTTTCCTTATTCATATTGGGGAGTATGGGATTGGCACGAATACCGTATACGAATACATCTATGCTTGTTAAAAGATATCTCAATAACTGCGCATGAACAAACGCTAAAGTATGAAAAACTTGTAAACAAATGTACCCCTAGTATAAAAACACTTGGGATGCATACGAAAGCATGCAGCTGTTCGGGTACAATCATTTGAGCAAGTGATTGTGCTAAAAAGTATGCGATACTATAAGTTTGAGAAACTTACACTTGACTTTTGATTAAAATACGAGGAATTTGCATCAAAATTTGGTATGAGATACCTCAAGTACGAAACACTTGAGAAATGCCTAAGTACGAATATACTTAGTAAAATCTGAGGCTTGCATACGTAAACATGCAAGAAATCAAGTACGAAATACTTGATTCTGTAAGGCATAACGAGACATGTCAAATACTTATACAATTGTAAGTACGAATACACTTAGTAAAATCCAAGTATGAAATACTTGGACAAAACTAAGTACGAGAGACTTAAATGCATACGAATAGATGCAGTCTAGGCAAATAACATGTGGTAAGAAGGACAAGGAAACATACACAGCGTGTGAATAAAACGCTATACATCAAGCATGAATAAGTTAAAAACGAAATATTTGGCTTAAATGAACACATGTTGACTACGATATTGTAGCATGAGATGCCTAAAAATAAATATGAGATACCCAAAAGATAAAAGTGGCCACGAAGGGCCGAGCAACAGACAAAACCCAAAGTTATGCCACGAA
>BPLS01029879.1:0-12274 GCA_019656275.1 Rhododendron kiyosumense | reverse complement strand
TCCCAGGCCCAGGTGCTCTATAAATACTCCTGACACCCCCAATGATTGGGGGGACCTGAAAAAAAGGGCTAAGAAGAGAAGGTGAGCACTGAATTTGAGGTGGGAGAACATTCTTCCTCAAAAAGTGGTGACTTCATTCTCTCGAAAGCCCCGGTAAAAGGTCTGAAACCTCACGAAAAATCAGGGAATACACGTTGCCTCTGTTTCTCCCATACCTCTTGCTCCTACTCTCTCACCCCGCGGGACAGTCCCATTCCTTCACACTCATTTTGGCTAATCATCAACCAATCGCGTCTCTCCAGCTCACGGATAATTACACGTAAGCAGATCACGCGACCCCTCATCACCCACATTTAGGCGACTCTGCTGGGGAGGCGTCTTTTGGTTTATGGTTAGTACACGGTCAAAAGAATACGTCGAACCACCGCGTCAGAGAGCAATGGCGACGCCAGATAATACTGTACCAACCATTGAGGATGTGGGAGAAACCAACAACGCAGGCGCGGCTGCACAAACGCTGCGCGCCCTTCAAGATGGTCAGCGCCAATTTTTCGAAACACAGAAACAACTGCTCGCGGCCTTCACGGGCCTCACAGAGCTCATTTCAGCAGCACTACCACGAGCCACGGTCAATCAAGCCGACGACCTGCTTCAGAATCATGCTGGTGGAAGTAACAGTCAGACAGCACAACACCTGCAGCCTCAACTCCCCTTGTCTTCCTCACACCCCCTACGCGGGGTCCTTGTTGGAGGAATCGCTGTAAACTCTTCCGACACTCGAGGTAAAGAGCCCGCCGCAGATGGGGCCGGCGCGGTCCCCTACATCACATTGGCGGATGTGCAAGCCCTGCTAGCCCAGCAGAAAACTGTCGAAGCGAGTCAGAAAGAGCCCACTGTCGCGCAGGCTAGCAACGCTGCTGCCGCGGGACAGTTTGTGACCCTAGCAGACGTACAGGCCCTCCTCAACAAGGAAAAAGCAAAAGTGGTTCTACCTTCTCTGCCGAGCCCGGATATTCGCCCTCCCTACCCAGTTGCTGTCCTGTTGTCACCTTACCTGGAGGGATACACCCCTCCCAAGTTCGTTAAGTTCGACGGCAAGGAGGGTAGTGCCCAGGAGCATGTCGTCCGCTTCATTGAGTCCCTTGGAGCTCACGCATCGGACTCCAACCTACGCCTCCGCGAGTTCTCCAAGTCCCTCACGTCGAGAGCTTACACATGGTATGTCAACTTGGAGCCCTATTCGATAGCCACTTGGGAGGAGATGGTTAACAGTTTTTATGCCAAATTCTTCCAAGTCCGCGAAAAAGTGACCGTAATCAGCCTGACCAAAGAAATACAGACAGCTGGGGAAGACGTCGTTGATTACATCAAACGCTTTCAAGACCGTGCGGTAGACTGTACTGAGTCCGCCAAAGAGGCTCAGCTCGTTGAAATTTGCATTGGAGGCATGATGGATGAGTTCAAGATGCTCCTGGTAAACTTGAAATTGGGAACCTTCTCCGCCCTATTGGAATCCGCGTACAACATCCGCCACGTAGTCAAGCCACTTAAAAGGGATAGCTGGAAGAATAAGTCCGCGGTCGCCGCGATGGCTGTCGCGGAGGCACCGCGGGGCCAACAGGCCATGGGAGGAAGGAAAGGCAGGGAACGCGAGCCAGGGCCCGCGCCTGACTACCCGTGCAGTATGGACGAAGTCCGCGCCTTGGTGAGTGCATGGATAGCGGATGGTGAACTGGAGCTTCCCCCAGTGGAGTATGAACCAACAAGAGAAGATCGAGAAAGCCCGCGATACTGCATGTATCATAGGCACACCAGACACCCCACCAGTGATTGTTGGTCCCTTAAACGACTGTTTAAACGCAAGCAAAACGCCAACGAACTTCTAATAGGGCGTCGCGACATCCGCGTCGAGCCCTATCCGGCTCACGGCGACAATGATGGTGCAGTCAATATGGCAGAATGTTATCCGTTCATGTACGAGGACGAATGGGATCCAGTTTATCTTTCTTACTCTGATGAGGAAGTGGATGGATCCGCTTATATGGTGTACTGTCATGAGATTGTGGACGAGAGCGAAGACATAGCGGCCCCCTCGGTCGCACCGGACCCTAACAATTCGGCAAGAACCCTGCAGAATAGCATGAAATTCCGCACGTTCTTTGACGGGTTTGGCTTCACCCCCGCAGCCAGACTAGAGATAACCAAGGCTATCATAAGCATCGCGGAAGTTCATCAAGAGTCATGTATGTCTGTGGAAGGATCCTTGCCACGGACTATTCGTGATGAATCCAATTCGGTCACTTTCTCCGACGCTGACAGGGTGGCGCCTCATCCTCACAACCGCCCACTGTACGTGACCTCCCGCGTCAACGGGATCGAGTTGAAAAGAACATTCCTTGATGGCGGGGCCTCCATTAATCTCATGCCCATTCCGACATTCCGTCGACTGGGGATCCAGGATAACCGAATAGTAGACTCCCCAATCACTATCACAGGTTTTTGGGGTGACCAAAGACGATCCCTGGGATATATCGTGGTCAATTTGGAAGTCGGACCAATTCGCTCTGCCACTAAATTCCACCTCATTGATGCAGACCCCAACTATCACATCATCCTCGGACGCAGTTGAATGCACAAGTACGCGGTTGTACCGTCTAGCTATCATCAGTGTCTCAAGGGCATTTGGGCGGGAAAGCAGGTTACCATCCGCGCTTCGGAAAGCCCGTTCGATACCCACGAAGCCCATCTTTCGGACGCAGTATACTTTTCGGGATTGGGCGACACACCGCAGGCCATAACAGCACGACCCCGCGGTGTCTTAATCCCGCGGTGGGAGGACATCCGCGATACTAAGCGCAAGGGCGCCCGCGGGAGCCCGCCAAAGCGTGAGTCGACAGCTCCCAGGAAAATTATCAAGACGAAGGAGGGGGGAAAACCGTTTATCACTTATGACGGTGCCCCGGGGCAGCGGTTGATAAACAGGCCGCTGACCCCGGCGGAACACGCGACACCACGGAACAAGAAGAAATCGTCCACAAGCCAGAGCCTGCCCCCGAGTGCATGCAGGACAGACCCAAACCACAATTAGAAGAAATGGAAGAAGTTGACCTCAGCGACGGAGTGGGAAGAAAGAGACCAGTATTCATAAGTAAGAAATTGAGTGCGGATTTCCGCGCAAAGTTAATTCAATTGTTGCGCGACAATGCCGACGTCTTCGCATGGTATTACGAGGAAATGCCAGGATTGGACCCCCAGCTCGTGGCTCACCACCTCGATACCTTCCCGAATTCCAAAGCTGTGAAGCAATCTCAGCGGAAATACCACCCCGACTTGGAAAGACAAATTCAAGAAGAAGTAGAGAAGTTACGGAAGGCAGGTTTTATCCGTCCAATCCAATACCCCGAATGGCTTGCGAATATTGTCCCTGTCAAGAAGAAGAACGGGCAGATCCGCGTCTGCGTGGACTTCCGCGATCTAAATAAGGCATGTCCAAAAGATGGGTTCCCGCTGCCTCACATTGATACACTTGTCGATGCAGCCTCGGGCCATCAAATGTTCTCGTTTATGGATGGCTTCAGCGGCTATAATCAAATCAGAATGGCCCCGGAGGACGCGGAAAAGACAGCCTTCCGAACCCCACTTGGTAACTTCCATTATGTTGTTATGCCCTTTGGCCTTAAAAATGCGGGGGCAACCTATCAACGCGTCATGACCGCGATCTTTCACGACTTAATGCACAAAATTGTAGAAGATTATGTAGATGATTTAGTCGTCAAGTCCAAAGAGCAAGCGGATCACCTCGCGGATTTAGCCACAGTGTTCGCCCGGTGCAGGAAGTACAACCTCAAAATGAACCCCCTCAAGTGCGCCTTTGGCGTGACCGCGGGAAAATTCTTGGGTTTCTTGGTGCACAGACAAGGAATTGATGCAGATGAAACCAAGATCAAGTCCATCGCGGAAATGCCCGCGCCACATTCCCAGAAAGCACTTAAGCGGTTCCTAGGGAAGGTATCTTACCTACGACGCTTCATCCCCGCGTTGGCAGAAATTGCGGCACCCTTCGCGGACTTGCTAAAGGGTTGCGCGCAATTCGAATGGAAAGAGGAACACCAACAGGCCTTCCAGCGGGTCAAGACAGCCTTGATGTCACCTCAGACAATGGTGGCCCCAGTACAAGGCAAGCCACTGATACTCTATCTCACCTCCACCACTAAGTCCATTGGAGCCTTATTGGCACAAGAAACAGATGGGGTAGAGCGTCCCGTGTATTACATTAGCAGGAAGGTTCAGGGAGCGGAAGAACGATACACGGCCATCGAGCGACATTGTCTAGCCCTAGTCTTTACTGCACAAAAGCTGAGACATTACTTCCTGTCCTTTCACATACAGATCATCACCAAGTGTGACCCAATTAGATATCTCTTGTCCAGACCCGCGCTTACAGGACGCGTAGCGCGTTGGTTACTGGCCTTAGCCGAGTTTGACATTTCCTGTGCCTCGCCAAAAGCAATCAAGTGCCAAGCACTCGCGGACCTCCTCGCCCAATTTCCAAGCGGCCAATGCGAACCACTGGAAGAAGCTTTACCTGGCGAGAGTTTCGAAGCTTTCACGACCAGCGCGGCCGACCCCCACTGGACGCTCAGCTTCGACGGGGCCGCGGGTAATGAGAATGGTGGCGCGGGAATAGTATTACGGAATGGTGAATCAGGAGAAAAGATCCATTTAGCCTACAAGCTAAGTTTCCCCTGTTCCAATAATGAGGCCGAATACGAAGCCTTAATCCTAGGTCTGTTAGCCGCGAAGGAGCGAGGAATCAAACACTTGAGAATAGTGGGAGATTCGAAGTTGGTGATACTACAAACGGAGGGGGTATACGCGCTAAAGGAGCCAACGCTAGCCCCATATCGGACCACTGTACAGAAACTGACTAAATCTTTTGGAAGCATCAGCATTGTGCACAGACCCAGATCAGAAAACCGTTTCCCCGACGCCCTCGCAACATTGGGGGCAAGAACGGAATTCGAAGAGGAAAGGACTTGCATAGAAATTGTAAAGAGATTCGAGCCCTCTGCGATTTCAAACTTTTCCGAACCAACGGAGGATTGGCGCGGGGCCATTAAGATACAGCTGACCAACGGTACGGGACACTTGTCTACCGCGGAGCTTTCTTGCTTTGTGGTTTTGCGCGGAGAACTGTATCACCACGCCCCGCAAGGTTGGTTGGCGCGATGCGTGGATGCGGCGGAGGCAGAAGTAGTCTTGAATCGGATCCACGATGACAATTGTGCAAATAACGAGATAGCGCTATACTGGAGAATCCAGCGGCAGGGCTATTACTGGCCTAGCATGAAAAGAGACGCGGACCTGACTACCAAGAACTGTACATGGTGTTCCCTATACGTGGCCAAGCCTGAATGTCTAATGGTGAATGGTCACGGTCAGGAAAGCGATTGGAGGCAAGTATACGTTGACTATCTACGAGAGGGATCCTTACCCATCGATCGGGCGGAATCCGCGAAAGTTGTCCGCGGGGCCCGACGCTTCTTCTTGCAAAAGGGAATGCTGTTCAGAAGAACCCTAGATGGAACGCCGCAGAGATGTATAAACAAGGAAGAAGCGGAAGTGGTCCTAAAAGGTACCCACGGGACTGAACATCAAGGATGGAGGAAACTCCACGAACAGCTAATTCACCAGGGATATTTTTGGCCTACCATGGAAAGCGATGCGAGGCAACATGTGCGGAGATGTCAAGCGTGCCAAAAATTTGGCAACTTGGTCCATGCCCCCTCAGTGGAATTACACTCCATCCGCGCCCCATATCCCTTCCATACGTGGGCAATGGATCTGATAGGACCGATCAGGCCTGCATCGCGGAAGAACAGGTGGATTCTCGCGGCTACGGAGATTTGCACCAAGTGGGTCGAGGCAATTCCGTTGAAAAGGGCTACGGGGGAGGCAGTAGCATTATTCATCAAAGAAAACATCATCTGCAGGTTCGGGATACCTAAAGTGATACTATCAGATAACGGGACTCCGTTCATCAACCAGCACGTAGGGAATCTCCTCGATGAATACGTGGTTGACCATCACACTTCCAGCGCGTACTACCCTCAAGGCAACGGACAGGCTGAAGCAACGAACAAAACCCTGATAAGGATCTTAAGCAAGCTGTTAGATGAGCGCGGAGGGACGTGGGCGGACCACTTGCCCGTAGCTTTATGGGCGTACCGCACGTCGAAGCGGAAGTCCACGCGTGCCAGCCCGTTCAGTTTGGTATATGGAGCCGAAACAATATTGCCCGCGGAGCTCAGCGTCCCCTCCGCGCGAATGCTCCTCGCCATGGAAGGATCCGCGGAAGGGAGGAAGGCGGACCTAGAGGCCTTAGAGGAAAGAAGGGCTGCCGCGGCCATGGCTCATCAGAAGTACTGGGAATCCGTTGCACGCTATTACAATAAGGGGGTGGTGCCGCGAGCGTTCAAGGTAGGGGACTTAGTGTGGAAAGCTACTACAGCAGTAATGAGAGACTTAAAAACCCCAAAGTTCACGCCCAGGTGGGAAGGGCCCTACGAGGTAATTAGGGCATCCAGGGCCGGCCACTACGACCTGGTCCGCGTGGAAGATGGATTCCGCACGGGGGCAGTTAATGCGAAGTATGTGAAGAAGTTCTATCCGTAGAAAGCTGAATTATTATTGTATTGTCAGAGATTTTGAATTAAATGGGATTACTACTGTTGATTACCCCTGGTTAATTTTGTTTGCAAAACGATTACAAAAAGCATTGATGGACGCTAATTTAGTGAAGAATCGATTGAGATGTTTTGAATTCATGTGCTTTCAAAGTCTTCTTTCAGCAACATTATTGATTGTTTTACCAAATGCACGTTTGAGATTTAACGGAAATGACGTCAAGACGCGTAGGGTCAGAACATGACCCCCGCACGTTAAATCCCGCAGGGTCAGAACATGACCCGCGCGTGTTGAATCCCGCAGGGTCAGAACATGACCCCCGCACGTTAAATCCCGCAGGGTCAGAACATGACCCGCGCGTGTTGAATCCCGCAAGGTCAGAACATGACCAGCGTATGTTGAATCCCGCGCTTTAAATCCCGCAGGGGCAGAACATGACCCCCGCGCTTTAAATTCCGTAGGGTCAGAACATGACCCCCGCGCTTTAAATTCCGCAGGGCCAGAACATGACCCGCGTACGTTGAATCCCACAGGATTGGAACATAACCTGTGCGCAGCTCCAGACTTAGCAGTCATTAATGAATATGCGAAAAAAAAAAAAAAAAGAGAGAGGAAAAGAGAAAACAGCAAGGAAAAGCGCAACGACCTTTTATTGCAACAACGCGAATATAATGATTACAAAAGAGAGAGAGAAAAGAAAGAAAGAGACTTATTATTATTAAAAGGAGTACAACGGTTACACTTGCTTATTGTTATTAAAAAAAAAAAAAAAAAAGAAGAAAAGAAACAGGGAAGAGACTTAGCCCAGCCAATCCGGGAAAACGAGCTCCTCCGGGTCAGGATCCTCGAGATTCAGGGCCGCGGTAGCTAGCTCCGCGTCGTACTTAGAGATTTGGGCGAACCTGGCCTCCAAGTCTGCGACATGTTGTCTGGCGGCCGTCAGCTGCACGGAGAGTTGCTGAATCTCGGGCCTGAGGGCCATCCTTTCCCCCGCGGCCCTCAGGGCGGAGCTCCTCGCGCTCAGCCAACCCAGATCGAAGCCCATGGCCGCCATGTCCTGCGCGATCTCTTGCAGGGCAGTCTCCGTTTCCGCGGTGAAGTCCCTAAGACGCAACTGCGCCCAAGGAGCAAGCACCTCGTGAAGGTCCCTCAAAAGAAGTCCCCCAAGCCTGGCCGACCGCGGGTTAAACGGGGCAAAGGTCTCCGGGTGCGCGCGGGCTACGGCGTTGAGAAGAGGGTGATAGATTTCATCCACAGGAAAGCCCGCGGGGAACAGACGCACTGGAACGTCTGCTTGCAGGACCACCGGCCCCTTGCCATGAGCCGCGACGGGGCTGCGCTGAGGAGGAGGACGCTCTAGGGACTCAACCTCGTCTCTGTTCTGCTCTCCCATGTCCAAGTCGGCAGCAAAATCCCCAAGGGCAGCACTCCCCTGGCCTCCCAAAACATCGTCAGTCTGTATGAAAGCCATGCCTTTAAATAAGGAGTTCAGATCTGAGTCAGTAATGGAGGTGGGCCCTCCAATAAATACCTCGTTTACCTCCAGCTGTCGGTCCTCTGCCAAAAGCAGAGGCTGGGACGGCGGGGAAGGCGCGCGGTCTAGGGTTTGGCGCGGGGAGGCTGTCTGGGAAGTTGAGCATGCCGGCGAACCGGGAGGAGTCCTGCTTGTCGAAGCACCCTCCCCAGCAGAGGAACCTTGCCCTCGCAGAAAAGGGGCGTTGGAGATGCCTGGGGAGCCAGCTGCCACGCGGCCCAAGAAGCTGGTTGAAGAGGGGACGCGGGCGCTGGAAGAATGTTGCTGCGACCCAGAAGGAACTACGGGCGGCGTCACCGGCGGAGGTACGTCGCGGGGACTCGCGGCACGGGGAATGAGAGCCCCCACGCCGTCGTCCTCCTCTTCCCTCAAAAGCTGCGCCGCGGTCGTTGAGATAGGACCAGCGGCGGCCTCTGTTTGACCAACAGATTCGCGGGAGCCCATGGGTGGAGGCGGCTCGCGGGCCTCAGAATCAGCTGCACGAAGTGGGGAGGGGTCTCGGTCAACAGAATAAGGGATCATATTATCGGACTCCGCAGAGGAGGAGGACGGGTCCGTGGAGACTGTGTTGGGATCCCCTTCAAGATCCATAATTGAAGGTTCATCAGGTAACGTACCTCCAATCACCGCGGAGGTCTCAGGCTCAGGCTGAGGGTAGGGGAGCGGCCCCGCGCGGGGCTGGATCAACGGTACCTCCCTCGCTCCCGCGGCGCGTCCCGTGGAAGTCCCTCCGAGGGATAGAGTACGAGTCTGCATGGCATGGAGGCGGGCGCTCAGAGGGACGTTGTCTTGATCAAGACTATCGTCATTATCAATGCCAGCGTCATCATCATCGCGCGCGCCCATGTCTGCGTTCCCATCCCCGTCCTCATCATCATCGGACCCGATGACCACTGCAAAGACAACATGAAGTAAGTCAAAGTGGAAATAGGCCAACGGCGGAAGCAGCAAGGCAGTGGGTGCCAAGCATACCTTCGAGACGGCGCCGCTTGGCAAGAGCAGCAGACGCGGCCCCCCGCGGTTGTTCCTCCCGAGCCCGTTCCGTGTCACCCAGCGGCTGCTCCCCCGCGGCTTGTC
The DNA here is from genome assembly GCA_019656275.1 of Rhododendron kiyosumense. Classification (NCBI taxonomy): domain Eukaryota; kingdom Viridiplantae; phylum Streptophyta; class Magnoliopsida; order Ericales; family Ericaceae; genus Rhododendron; species Rhododendron kiyosumense. The sequence continues at coordinate 2,976 of BPLS01029879.1, read as the reverse complement.
CCTCCACCTCCGTGGCTACCTCCGGTTCGAAGGCCACGAATGTGCTAGGATCCAACTCCCGCCGCTGGAAAGGAAGAAGACAAGATGAGTGCCGGGGGCAGTGATAATAAAAAAAAAAATGGAAATGCATGCATAAGCAGATAGTGGAATAAGAAGGTAACTGTGCGCGCTATAATAGTACGGGAGAAGAGTACCCTACGAAGACGCTTGCGCGGGCGTGCTCCCCCCGCTGCGGGAATGCTCGAGGAAGACGGCTGGGAAGGCCCTGCCGCGGCACGCGCGGGAGCGCGAACACGGGAGGCTCGCACTGGAGCCTGCCCCGCGGCCACTGGAGTAGCGGAGGGGAGGCCTAGCGGGAACGCTACACTGATCGGTGCAACATCAGCGGCCACCCACATGCTGTGAGGACCGCGCCAGTCCTCCCCCCTCGCCTCTGTAATGGCTCTTAAGGAGGCATCGCGAGTGCGGATTTCAGGCGCGACCTGTACCTCTGCTTCCCCGGTGACGAATAAGAGAAACGTGTCCAGGTTCCTCCTCCAAAACGCGCGGAATTCCGCGGTGTAACGCCCCACTTCATCCCTGCTTGGGATGGGAAGATCCCCAAGGCTGGCCAAAATGCCACCGGTGTGCGGCCGCGTGAAGCGGAGCTGAGAATCGATGAAGGAAGACGGCTGTGGGGCGTGCCCGGGTACCCCTTGGTCAAAGCTCAGCTGTCGCACGAACCTATCTGGCCGGTAGACAGACAATCCGTGCGCCTCGCCGTTGATAAACGGCACCCACCCTGGCAGAGCAATGAGGGCGGAATTGATAACCGCCCGGGCTATCGCGTTATTCCCGCTCATGCTCGATAAAGAAGAGCGGGTTGGCAGGAGGCACTGACCCAGGCCAACTATCCCCGGGGAGGCGACAGCATAGGGACGTGGAACGAAGCTCCCTGCGATGTCGCACGCCTCGCTCCAGAGAGCATCGCTGCTCGTCCCGATCCACCGCTCTGAGCGCGACCTGCTAGCGGACGCCAGAAAATCACGAAGGACGGGGGCAACAGCGGGGAAATGCTCGAAGAAGTACACAAGGAGGAAACCGGTGTGGGCCATGGAAAGGTGATCGCACCTCCCCAGGGACCGCACGTGGTCAGCATGGATTAGGTCCAGCTGGCAGTGGAGAGATCCCAAGAACAAAGGAGCGAGCGCGACCGACTCGCCGCGGGAAAGTAGTACCGCGAGTGGAAAGACCGCGGGAGAGGGGCTGTCCGCCGGATAATCCGGAAGAACAAAGTAGGACAAGAAGAAGGCGAGGAAGCCCGCCATATAAAGCCGCCCCTCATAGTGGGGACCAGTGACAAAGTCGCGCGGAGCCCCATCCACAACCGACCTCGCGGGCTGGAGGTCTTTGAAGAAGAAGCGGATCCAACTCGCGAAGGATGTCTTCTTGGCGTTCGCGGCGGCGCTTTTGCGAACGCCCTGGGCCGTAAAGATAGGGCCGAATTGGGCTAGCTTGCCCAGCCTCCTAAGCTCCGCAACGTCGTTCTTGTCCGCGGAAGAAAGTTGATCGAGATCAAGGAGCGTGGTGCCCCTCAAGGAAAGACGGGTGAGGATCACCACGTCTTCCAGTGAGAGCCCACTCTCGCCCCATGCCCACACAAATGAGTGGGTATCAGCACTCCAGCGCGAACAGGCGTGGCTGAGGTTCCTAAGAGCGGCTCCCTGCCTCGGAATACTTAGACCCCGCGACAAGACCACGGCGTCATGAACACCGCTGGCCAACAGGGTCTGCCTGAAGGCGGCGTTCCCCATTACTTCGTCGACCCACTCGGCCCAATCAGTGGGTGGCGAGGCTTGGGCCCCAAATCTGCACTCCGTGTAGGGGAAATCCCCTCGCTCCAAACAAAAACGTAAAACAGAGGAGGGGTTGACCGGCTCCGCGCTTTCCATGTCAGCAGGGGCCGTAAAAAAAGTGGGATCGGAGGCGGAGGACCCCTCCACAGCTTCCACTGTGTAAGCCTCCACTCGTGTCCAAAAAGGGTCCCCCACAGATTGAAGGTACAGGGCCCTTCTCCATTGGTCCGCGGCAGGGACGGGCTCTTCGATAGTCGCGCCACGTGCCGCCATGGGGAGTTCTTTATGAGAATGAAAGCGAGAGGAGAAAGACAGCGCTTGAAGGGAACGGGGAAAGAAAATGACGGCGTTGACTGAGATTGAACGGTAGGTGAACAGGAAGTAAAAGATAGGGTGGCTTATATAGCAAGCCTGATGGGGGAGCATTTATTGCAGCCGTACACCAAAGGTCACAATCAGCATACGAGGCGACGCCGCCCATTCGGTAGCCCCTTCCATGCATCTAGGGTGACCGCGGAAGAAGGGAGTCGCGCGCGCGCGGGCGACAAATCCCCGTCGACCACGCGCGGGGGGCATATGTAGGCGCGGTCAAAGTCAATAGATTGAAACCAGAGGGACGACTGTTTGACTCTCCTATTGCGGGTGGACACGCGGCAACATTTGGAAATGCTGACCAACCAACGGGATGACGACGCGTGGAGCGACGGATCGAAAGAATATAATCGCGGGAGTCGCCCGCAGGAGCGGATAATTTGCCGCGGAACTCACTTCCGCGGAATCTAGCATCCGCCGCGGAACTCATTTCCGCGGGTCCTCCATCGCGGACTCCATAATTGTTAAGTCACTATCCTGCGAAGTCTCCGCGGACCCCTACCTGAGGCCCAGAGGCGAGGTCCGGGCGGGTCTCCGCGAGAAAATAACGATCGCCGCGGGTCGCGACCTCGCTCAGCGGGAATTGGGGAATCTCGTGGTTTGGTGGCTTGAGGGTCGGAGGATACGCCGCGGAGGGTCGCGCCCTCCCGCGGGTCGCCATCCGCGGAAGGGCGGCTCCCCTCGCGGCCAAGAGGTATAGGAGGGACACGTGTCAGGCGCTCACAGGAGCGCCGTCCTGGGCCTGTCCCAGGCCCAGGTGCTCTATAAA
>BPLS01029877.1:0-32553 GCA_019656275.1 Rhododendron kiyosumense | reverse complement strand
TCGTGCAAAGCCTTGAGCCACAAAGAAAGGCCAACAACTCCACCCAAGGATAGATAATCGGATGACTTTATTGTCACCAGGAATGGGGACTTTATTGTCACCTGGAATGGGGATGCTGCCCCCTTCGAAGTGGTGCATAACGGTTGATTTGGCCACTCATGTCAACAATCGAAGGTTCGAATTTTAATTGAACGGTGGAGGGTTTTGATTTTTATGCAATTAGATTCGATTTGGAGCCGTTTGTGTCGAGATGAACGGTCGGATCGGCAGCTCTGCATCCGCTCGGCAACATCACCTAGTCCTTGTCCGTACCGGGCATTAGCTCGTGTCTTAATGAATCAATTCTTTTCCGTAATCTAAGTCATGTAAAGCGCGTGCTTGAATATGAGTGAAAGAGGATAAACCAAGCTTGTCAAGTTGGTTGTCTCTTTTCTCTCCCTAGTGATGACCTCAGTTTGAGTATCACGAGAAGCAGCTTTGGGGTTGAGCGCTATAGATAGTCTATGAACTCCTGTTGACTAACAAACTAACAACACGTTAACCCCCATGATATATACTGTATGACAAAAAAAAATCCAAGAAAATTGGCTCAATGGCGCGGTTCTGTTTGGTTACCATTTTTGTTTAGTTTTAGAATAGTTTTTCAATCATTATTCTATTTCTCCAATTATTTTCTCATTTCTCTCAATCTCTTTCCAATCATTATCCATCTCTTCAATCATTACCATATTTTTCTCTCCACCCACTACCAAAACTAAACTAAACTGCCAAGCAAACAAAACAGTAATTGTGTTTAGGGGTCTTAAGGTTGCAGTTTAATTCACGAAGAGAGAAAGTTGACACCCTTGTTAATGGGTTGGGATGAAATTTTGGTTAGTATAAATGTTTCTAACATATGACAAAAAGAATGCGAGTGAAAAGAGAAGCGAGAGTGTAAAAGTATCTTTCGAAAATGTTTTAGACTACTAAAATTTACAAGAGTTGAGGATTGAGAACGAAAGTGGTAAAGACAATGATAGAAAAACAAAACCGAAGAGTTTTTATTGAGGGATTAAATATGTGACGTAGCCCCTGACATACATCTCCAAACCTCTCTTGTGGACCTCACTCTTAAATCAATAATGAGGATCCGAATAGTTCACCACCATGTAGACACTGTAGTGAAAATTTATCTGTGCAAAAAGTCATCATCTTCATCTGACCTCTAAAAACACACAAAATAAAATAAAAAAAAACATTTTATATCATTGATGAAGGACACGTAACTATTAACTTTACCACCCATTTTCACGAAACAAGGTTTTGATTTGTTTATGTGTTTTTAGATATTGGATGAAGCTTATTACTAATTCTTTATGCGGATGAACTTCCACCACAAGTTCCCCACAAGATAAACGATTTAAATAGAGAGATGAAGAGATGAAGTCAAGAGAGAAGATGTTCCCGTGCTCGAAGACATCATCAATTGATTCGTTAGATCAAGGCAATCTCAATCCCAACAATTAAAGTATGTCTTCGGGGAGATTCACATAATTCTGAATCGTAATCGAAGATGCTTTAACGAAGAATCTTAATCACAAAATGATAATTCTTCCGTCCCATTTTGGTTTATTTTCGTTATTCGTGTCAATCTTTAAACGCTGATATCTCTCAATCAATAATATTTTTTTATAATTTTGAAAACTTTGTATTATAGACCTAATCAAGAATTATCAAACAAGATTTATATTGCATATTTTTGGAGTTTATATTGGAAGATATAAGCTATTGAAAGCTGACGCGAATATCAAAAAAGGACAATGAAAATGGAGGACATCTTCAATTGATTCGTTAGATCAAGGCAATCTCAATCCCATCAATTAAAGTATATCTTCGGGGAGATTCACATAATTCTGAATCGTAATCGAAGATGCTTTAACAAAGAATTTTAATCACAAAATGATGCTCTTTCCGTCCTATTTTGGTTGTCCATTTTCATTATTCGTGTCAATCTTTAAAGGCTTATATCTCCCAATCAATAATGTTTTTCATAATTTTGAAACTTTGTATTATAGATCTAATCGAGAACTATCAAACAATATCCAGATTGCATATTTTTAGAGATTTATATTGAAAGATATAAACAATTAAAAATTGACGCGAATATCAAAAAAGGACAATGAATATGGGACGGAGGAAGTATATCAAGAAAATCAGGAGATATTAATAGCTTAAATTGTTGCTATTATTCTAAGTTCTAACCTTTGGTGCTGATTCCCTTTATAAAAAGACAAAATCTCGGTGCGGATTAACTATGTACTAAAAGGCAAATAAGAGGGCGTTCCGGTTTCTAGAAAAAGTTCTTTTTGGAAAAAAAAGGTAATTTCAAATTCAAAAATCAAGTGTTTACGCAAATAATTTTCCTATCAATATGGATCTTGTTTGATAGATTTCATTGAAATCTTTTATACGGTGCAAAAAAAATCAAAAAATTATTTTTCATTTTCATTATATTTGAGTTTGAAAATTGAAGAAAAAGAACTTTTTAAAAAAGAAGGGTTAGTGGAACACCCCCTAAGTCTTTTGGCTAACCTATTAGGTTTCAGTTTTGAGTGTCATTTTTTTTGAACAGCAGTTTTGAGTGTCATTACCCCTTACGTCTTGTACGGTGAAGTGTTTTCATTTGTACTTAAGAAAGTTGGGAATTTGATTAAGATCCTCCCATAACTTAAATAACAAGACAACAGTATGATTTGATTTTTTATTTTTTTATTTTTTATATTTCACCCTTTCTCAATTCTTAGATATCATCTCTCTCTATGATCCAATGGGGTGTTTGAGTTAAAATATTAGATGCCACCATTAGGTGTATCCATCAACACACTTCTAGGAAGTTTCCTACCCCTTTCCTTCACCATATTTTAGTAATTTGTTTCCTAATCCAAAGATGGATGTCTGAATTTCACAGAAAAGAAAGACAGAAGAAAATCCCGAGGGGTTGGCCGAGTGGACATGAGCAATAGTAATTGTTTGTTAGATTTGAATTTCACGGAAACCAAATATTTCAAATCTTAGGGTTATTAGTACTGGAGGGTTCGTCCAGTCATTAACTTTAAGGTTTCGATTTTAACCGAAGCGCGCGCAAGCATGTCCGGACATCCGGTTATTGACAAAGAAAAAGAAAGATAGAAGTATGAATTACGCTTGCTTCAGACATTAGAATGGATAATTCCCCATCAATGGCCCTTTAACAGAGTCAAAATATCCCTGGCCTAGGTCATCTTCTGAAACAAAACAACAACTTATGGACTGAAATGTGTGAAAGGAATCAAATCTTGTTGAAAATAATTACTAACTAATTACTCCTGTTATTTATCTGCTTGTGATGTCTTCCCTGGTCAGTTATTTTGTATACTATATTAATTTCTCACCGTTAGGTTGATTTGTTCGATTGTGTTTATCGAGCTTGATTTGATTATTGTACAATCCTCTCACATATTGATGGAAGTGTTCCCTTCATTTAATCTGATCATACATGAATGTAGTTTTCTATACTAGGTATTGTCCGTGCCTAACAACGCGTTTTGAACACAAAAAGTTTTTTATCATAATTTTTTGTTTTGTTTTGGATCTATTATCGCTATTTTCAATTTTTTAATCTAGAAACCCAACACCCTTTACAACCGTCAGATTGAATTTTCAAGAGATTATGGCTCCGTTCAGTTGTCAAGAATGTTGTACAGGAAAGTTATTCTCAAAAAAAGTGAGGTAAAGTGAAATAAAGGAAAATGAAATCTATTTTCCTGTGAGTATTTATTTGACAAATTGTTTTTTGCAGGAAAACTAAAGTTTAGTGGTTCATTTGCCGAGAAAAGACACTTATGAGAAATTTCTTTTTTTTTATTCTTGTGGCTAATTTTAAATGAAAGTAACTTTGAGAGCTAAAATAGGCTATCATATTTGAAAAATTAACACATACGGGAAAATGAATTTTTATCTAATGCAAAGCCTTAACATGAAATGAAAAAATTGACTTGCAATTCGCTTTTCATTTTGCTATCTTCTGAATGGTCATGCAAATCCCCCATTTAAATCGGCATCCTCTAATAATTAACCGTAAAAATAAAGCTTAAAAAGTAAGTAGATGATAACTGAATGAACAAATGTTAAACAACCATGCTTGATTAGTTGCCGACATAAAAACTCACTGATAATTAGTTAGTTCAAAACAAAACTAAAGACTAATGATAAGATAAATAAATACTTCCAAAAAAATAAATTACCGCCAATTATTTGGGTATTGCCGTCATTCACTTTTTTTCTAAGAACCGAATTTATATTTTTTTTGGAACAAATTTTTTTTTTTCATTGCAGGAAAATTTAAAAACATGTTTCTCACTATTTTTCTGGCAACTAAATATTACAAAAGTTATGGGAAAATTGATTTTCCCATAATTTCATGTATTTTACTGGCAACTGAATGGGGCCTATATCTATCCGTTTGAGAATATACTTCCTAATATAAATCTCCTAACCTTATGACTGGTAAATTCTTTCAATTGATTGCCTTTAAGTTTTTTCCTTAGAAGGCTTGATTATCTTTTTGAATTTAAATCAACTCAATAATTGATTTCCCTCTAAAGTTGATTTCCTTATATTCAATATTTGCTTTTAAATTGTTTCTTTTTAGGTTGATTTCCGCATGTAGCTAAAAAATATTGAATTGAATGTACGGAAATCAACTTTAGAGGGAAATCAATAATTGATTTGATTTAAACTCAAAAAGATAATCAAGCATTTTAAGGAAAAAACTTAAAAGCAATCAATTGAAAGAATTTAGCAGTCATAAGGTTAGGAGGTTTATATTAGAAAGTATACTCTTGAACGGACGGATATAAACTATTCAAAATTTGATTCGACGGTTGTAGATGCTGTTGGGTTTATATGAGTATACAAAAACTGCTCTATTTTATAATATAGATTACTGCTTGGGGGTCCGAAAAATTTATATTTTTGTTGCCTATAATTAAGTTAATTATTTATATATTGTCTATGTATATTGAGTCATTGGTGCAAATGCATAGTAATGAATAAACTCCCGATAAGTTTTCAATCAAAGTAAGTATATTTACTTTATATTATTTTGTATGTAAAACAATCAGTACATTTTTGTCACTAAAGTCCTGTAGTCTGCAGCCGCCTCTTTGGATCTCTTATAGGTTTTAAACAAAACTAGAATATCCATTTGACTAGTGTAGTTAAGAGCTGAGAGGTCAAGGAATAAATTTTGTCAAATACAAAAATTTTATTATTTTTCTCCTTTATAGCGTATTAGATTCGTTATTTTTTTCCCACATGATAGTAGATAATAACATAGTTCGACAAAATTTGTGCTACTAATTTCTCAGGTCCGGACACTTGAGTTATAAAATAAAATTAAAAAAAAAAACGCACTTTGGGCTATACAAAAATTTTCACATTGATTTTGTTTGGTGCACAAAGTTGTGGGCATGACCATAATTTAATGGGTTTTAAGGGGTGGATCTACATTCACAACAAGGGGTCACGTGCCCCTTTAAATTTCCAATTCTTGCACTTTTACCCCTAACAATTTGCAATATCCTTCATTTAATTTTCTCAAAAATTGTATTAGTTCCCCAAAGTTTTAGCAATTATACAATTTAAGTACTCCTTCTTAGTGTTAAAAGTACGAAAGTAACGTGTTAGCGTTGAGTTCAACCTGCTCATGTTCTTGAAATCCTGATTACTTCCAATTGCACGTGGAAATTAGTACTTTTTAATTTCTCTATGAAACCCGTTTTAAAACCTATGAAACTTGGACCGAAAAATAATATGGTGCTTCATTGCGAAAAAATATTTCCAATCTTATGATTAAAAGGTCCGCTCCTACGTTGATTTTCTAGATTTGCCATGTTTCATGCCAATTTTTTCAGAGTTGAAACGGTCAAATTGTTTTTTGAAAACGGTCAAATTGTTAAAACAAAGTAAAATCTCCATTTGTCTTTTCTTGTAGGTAAGTTAAAATCTCCACTTGTTGAATGAAGAAAATGAAAATTTGGACCTTTAATTTCACAGTCCAATTAATGGGGCTGCCAAACTTATTAAAATGACAACAAAACTGATGCTACGAGGTCCCATAGTCATAACAGTTGAAACGCTCTCCTTAAGCCAGCCATCAAACGGGACCTTAGGGGCGGTTCAGGATTGTATTTATGCCCATTTTTTGCACATAATCTCGGATTAGAGCTGGAGGGCCATTTAATTAAGTATTAATTAAATTGGGCCGATATTCATTAGTTTCCCTGGCTAAAAATTAATGGGTCACATTAATTTTGTAATTTGGAGCAAGACCCAATTATATAAAGCCCAAGTGAAGCGAGATACGCTGAATAATCTTCCATGGGGGAAAATGACGGCTCATGACGTGTTTTGATAATTAATATCTTTTAAGAACATACTAAGAATATTTGTTAATGAACAAAATATCTTTAGCGAGTATTAATTATCAAAATACGTTATTGACCGTCATTTTCGCCTTTGATGGAAGTTATTATTCGGAGCTTTAGACAACAATGGTGGCAAGTTGGCAACTGGCATGTGTTTGTTCCAAAAGTGGAGTGGCCCACGATGCAAGAGCAGTTGCTTTTTTTACTTGGAAGTTAAAAGCTATTGTGGACACTTGGCATTCAAAGAGCAAAGGAAGGGAAGTTATTCAACAATCAAAAACCCACTCCTCCATGATTCCACAATTTGGCCCACTCTCTCTGATCATCTCTACACCACATTGGAGCCTATAAATAGCAGAATTCAAGATGAAAAATGGGTCCAACACCAATCAAAACTCAACGTTTATAAACATTTTTTTACTTTCAGCAAAGTAGCATATCGATTACCTCGTGCTCAAACCCCATTCGAACTCACTTCTTCAAGTAGTTTGAATTTTATCTTTTCTTGTATTACTTTATTATTCCGGTGTAATAAAGTTTACATTTTACATTTTCCTTTTTACGCATTTCCTATACGACTAGGAAATTCTAAATTCACGACCGTGTGGCAAACCACGAGCCTTATTGTGATCTTTAACCTTTGGGTTACACACAATCGCTTATAAGTTAGAAGTCAAGATTCACGGGAATCTTCATCAAAAATTAGGCGCTACAAATCTTAGCACGCCCGCGCACCACGCATTCAGCATTTGCCAAAAACTTGAGTTTTCAGATTGTTGATCAGCGGTGACAAAAACGCATTAAAATATTTCGTAGATGAAACACTATAAGAATAAAGATGTTTATTTGGGTTGAAAACTTATCGGGACTTAATTTATTTTGTTTCTTTGAGCAATAATATCTACTTACTTACAAATCTAAGTAATTTTCATTTGCTTTGGCTTCGCACCAATGATACACTAACGATCCAACGCAAACAATATTACAAAAAAAAAAAATCAAAACATATGAAAAAATATACTAACTTTAGTGTATTTCTTGAACTCAGGGAGTTCGCTGGACGATCACCCTCAAACACTTGTGTAAATGTGTAAGCGCCCATGACCTTAAGGTAATGTAACATTAATTCCAACAACGCTACGAACACAAACAGAGAGCTGTACATACTCAAATAAAGATGTGATCGAAATTGTCTGATGTGTATGAATCCCACACATACCCCGTGCATCGAATAATTCCTAGCCATCTATATTCAAATCTGTGTACTCTCCGATTGGGTCGGTAACATTGCCCATAATCCTAATCAACCTCAACAAGGTGCCAATCACGCCTCGGATACCTTTTTTCAAAGTTATAGACCGGAGTATTATATTTGACATTATTGGTGGTGCATCTTTTTATAATAATGTAAGAAATAACAATTGTTTAAGCCAGTCGCTTGGAGGAATTGAAAGTCATTCTCAACAACCTCCTTGAGTTTGGACAGTCAAAATTTGTTTCTGACATTGCATAGTATAGTCAATAATTCTACCTCATGATCAAAAGGTACTTGTACGCCAAACATTCTAAATTTTAGGGTCACCGAAGGGTTATGTCCGATTGTTACTTTTAAGGTCTCGAAATTAGTCGAGATACGCTCAAAGCTAGTCCAGACAACCGGTTATCAAGAAAAGGTTACTTGTAACCTTTTTTCGGGGGGAATACAGAGAGTTTCAGATCAACTTGTGCTTATCTTAGATTAATCATTACAGACTCATCCACAACAGATTCATGAACTTATGCGTGAGCATGAAACGGCCCCAACAGTTGCTGGCCAGATGAATCAAATTTGAGATTCTAAGAGAGAGCAAGCTACCAAGTCCCAAGCCAACCAACCGTCTTGGAGTTTACTGTATTCTTGAATAGCTTATTAGTTTAATTTGGCGGTGGGGAATTAGAGCATCTCCAATGGGAGATGTCAAATCCTACGTGGACATGTTAACGGTAACATTTGACACCAAAATTCAATCCAACCCAGCAGCCTTCTTTGATGCCAATCCTACGTGGATTTAAAGGGAATGACAAAGTTGTCAAAGTTGACAACCTCCCTCCTTCATGCCAAATTTCAAAAAATGACCATTTGTCTATTGACTTAAGGGTTGGAGAGGGATAATTTGATGTCAAATAAATAGAATTTGACATCAAGGGTTGGAAAGGAAGGCTTTGATGTCTAATTGGAGATGTCAAAATGCCACGTCAGCTTTCAAAAAACATTTGACATCTCCAATATGAAGCCATGGGTTGGAGATGCTCTTAGGCTAACATCTACCAAACAAGAAAAGAAAAGAAAGCAAACTGAATTTATTACACCTCAAGCAACTCATGGTGTCTCCTTTGTGTAGAGCAATCTGAACATCAGCCCTTTTCATGAATTCATTCTGTCCCACAATTTTGTATCCTTAGGTTTTCTATCCAACCATTCCACAATCCTAACTTTGTCTCTCGCCCATTTGAGATAGTCAGAGGTGCCTCCAAAATTTTAATTCGTACGTAAAGTTTTTACAATGCAAAACTCTATAAATTTATTGGACCTAATTTATTTTGTTTCATTGCCATGCTATCTTACTATTCACATATTTATTTTATTGGTCACGAACGAATGATCCAGAGTACACACAATAGTAAAGAAAAACTGATTTATTCATGAGAAATAAAAAAAATTTAGTGCAATTTTCTAACTGAGAGGATATGATAGAACTCTCTCAACTATCAGCAAAGCCGGCCCCAGAGATTCTATCATCATACTTTAAAAAAAAAAAAAAGTCCTCTCTCATACAGGCGGTTTGACTTTCTCCCCTCGCGCATGCACATTTGTTATTCCTCCATTCCAATTTTCCAAATTGTGTGGTGCTTTACTAATTAATCATTGTGTTATTATACTTCGTGTTAGGCCTAAAAATGGGCATGGAGCAATATTTTCTGGCCAGCCCTTTTCTCTTCTTTTAGCAAGAAAACTAGGAATCCTATTTTTATACGTTGAAGCCTACTATTTTGATAATGCAACTACCTATATACATAATGCCTAAGTAATTCCTGTACAGTCCTGGGGGAATGCGGATCCTATTCTTATATTTGTTGGTTCTGCAGAGAAAGTCCCTTCGAACTTGTTTATTGAATCCGCTTGACCCGATTGAAACACAAACAGTGGCTTTTGCACGCTATTATAGAATAACTTTTCGGTCCTGTTTGAACAATGATTTTTTGTATTCTTCTCTTCGTAATTTTTTTTTTTACTTCCGTTCTTTGTTTGGGAGCGTAGACTTTCAAATTAAATCACGTAGAATCTTTGTGTTATTTGTGATTGCTATACACTTCTATTTTCGTGAAAAATGACATTTGAAAAAAATACAATGAAAAATACCTAAGCATCTAATCTAAACCACAAGATAAAACATAGGAAACAAAAAATGGAAAATCTACCTTTACTAGTTCGGATATAATGTCAGTTAAAGAGAGAAGAAAAGATTAAAGATTGGACAGTCGCAAAGAATACTGATGGGCTTCAAAAACACGTTGAAGTCTACAAGTCACTGGGCCTCACTTTGAGAATTTTTTGGGTGCCAAACCGGTGGATACCCGTGCCGAACGGGCGGGTACCACCTGGTGGAATACGTCGGTGATTCCAACCGTGTAAACGTGTTATTGATGGCCTAGATTTATTCTCTTTCCCGTCACCATTCAAAATGCGTTTGAACGGTTGGAATCGCCGCGGGATATCACGTTTGTGAAACCCGCGCAGCAAAAAAAAAAAAAAACAGTGAGAGAATCGATGATTTTAAAAAAACGGTAACTAATAGAATCTGGTCTTCTGGTTATCTCTCTCTCTCTAGACTAGCAGCATCCTTTGGAGATGATAAGCTTTGGACCACCATGTGCTTTTGTTTGTCATCAAGTGCTCTTGCCAACTAGAAATCATCTTTATCTTTTTTGCTAAAAAAAAAATACTACCAATATTTACACGGTCCAGATCTAGACAGGAATTTCGGATTTTGACTTTGGTGCGGACCATAATCTCATCTCAGCCATTGGATGTCGTTGGATTGTGTTTTTAATAGTCCGGATCCACGGACGATTTTTGGCCGGTAAGAATTATCCGCCCTGAATATTTACATTAGGGTTTTGTTAAAGTGAGTGGGTCAAGATAAATCTATCTAGAGTTTTGATTTGGTCATAAAAATGGTTGAGTGGACCAAAATGCCCACATTTCATACCACTTTAGGAAAGCTGATAATTAATGTCACGATAGATTTTGTCCATACCGACTGGATTTGGTAAACAAAAGGAGGGCAGGAGACGATAGAGACGAGCCATCTTCTTCCACCTCGTCGCTAATGTGAATGGGGGATTCCATCCATTGACGACACACGTTATTCTTTGCCTGTCTTTGATAAGCCATCTTCCACGGTTATACCTCGTCGCTACTCTGTGTGTGTGTGTGTGTGTGTGTGTGTGAGAGAGAGAGAGAGAGAGAGAGAGAAAAGAATGGAGAAGAAGGCAAAATTCATTTGCTCAGTAGTGGGGTTTCTGGGGCTTTCATCTGCTGCTTTGGGTTTTGCTGCGGAGGCCAAGAGGGTGAAGGTAATTTATTAACCGTTTACTTATATCTACAGATTGTAATATTCTCCGTCCCAATTTAAGGGTACTCTACGGGAAATAAAGCTTTTTTAAGAATTCAAATTTTTTCTCTATATTTCCAAAATTAACCTTAAAATTTGTGAATTTAGTACTCATGTAATTAAATTATTTATGTATTTTAATATAGTTTTAAAAAAAATTATGCAATATGAATTTTGTTTGATAAATGTCAATTAGTTTTATAATACAAAATTTTTAAAATCATAAAAAATATTTTAAATTAAAAGATATTTTTAATCCAAAAATAACACGAATGTCAAAAACTGTTCAATCAATGAGGAAAAAACAATACTTTTTAAGGGTAATATTGAAAGTTTGACATGTTTGGATGTTTATTTTAAGAAAATGGACACTTATTTTGGAACATTCCAAAATAAAAATATGAACACTTAAAATGGGACGGGGGAGTACATATTTGTGTATAATATTAGTCTACGTTGAGTTGCTGATAAGCTGAACACCTTTATTAGTATAAAAATAGAAAGTCTATCTTACCATGTGCTCCTCCACCTCTCTTAATCTTACCCTCAAGTATTTTGATGGTCCGGATTTTAAAAGATTCTTACAGAGAAGAGTTTAACTCGCATGCGATTTAATTTGCTGGGAATTTGGTTTAGGAAACAATTTCCTGAGGAAATATTTAAACATACCGGATGCTAAATAGATGTTCAAAATATTGAACAGAAGGCTTTAGAAAATTATTGCCGCGAATTTCTGAGTATGGGCAACGGTAACGGTAATTGGTGAGCATACTGGCCTGGATTTAGAAAATTGTGAAAATGATTTCCATGACATGTACAAATTTCTTCAGGCAAATAATAAGCAAATCATAAGAATTGATGTAGAGAGGAACTCCGGTTCCTTCGGAATTGTTAAGATGTTTGGCCCCAAATGAGGAAAACCTAGGAGAGCCGCCGGCTCCAACTACGGTCCATGTACGATACATACGTATCGGTAATGATATACCAATTCGATCCGAGCTCTTGGAATTGGAACAAGTTTGGCAGCGGTTCACGAAAGGTGGGATACTTTATTGTGTTAGCTGCAATACCGTATGTGAAAGGACTGTTATAGGTGAGTTGGGTTGTGACCTAAGATTGCGGGGTTGTTTTTTTTATACCTTTAGCGTCTGGGCTAGCTTTTATGCACCTTGACTAAAGATTGTGGTTGGTAGTATATGTTCCAGCCTCCAGGCTATCCAAATGGGGGGTACCAACCTAGGACAAGAGAGAGGACTGAAATCCAACCAAACAAAGAATACAAAAGGACAAACAGGAGACACATCAACATGAACCCGAAACATGGGGCAAAATAATTACAAAACACTCAAGCAGGTAAAATTGCTCAAATCGTGTCCTTGCTGCTGCCTTCGTGCTAGTGATTGATCACCTTTCACCAAGTTCATAACGCAGATGAATTTTCTTTTTAATGGCCACCTTCCATTGGGATGTATTGTTTGCAGTTGAATTAGTTCATGTTGTACTTCTCGTGACTTGTAAGAGAATTAGTCAAGAGAAGCACAAAGTGCCCTTCAGGCTGTGTCCATGAGTAAAGAATGTAGCAGTGGTAATTGGACTGGTAAAACGCCAGTTGAATGAGACGATGTTTGACATGAGTTCCTACTATCTGGATTCTGTAGCGTTGAAGTATTGATAGGGACCGACGGTTCGATGAAGTACTTCATCAGTTTTGAAAATTATGCATATTTCATTCACCTTTAATCGAGAAGGACAGGGACTTCGACAGTTCTTGACATGGTTATTGATCATGTTGCTACAATGTTAATCGCTCCTTTATAGTAGCTGCAGTAATTTGATTTGTATTCTCACCAGGCTGCAGAGGCCTTTGGTCGCTCTGTACCATCAATCCAGTGATTAGTTGTTTCATCAGCTATTCGTCCTCTTTTTTTCCCCCTTCTTTTGCAGGCGTCTCAGATTCCGGCTTTGTATCTTACTCCATGTATACACACCAATGGTCCAGCTCCAGTTCTTGGATTAACTGCAGCACTGGCTCTTATGGTTGCTCAAATTATCATCAGTATCACGACTGGCTGTTTTTGTTGCAGACGAGGTTCTTATCAATCAGACTCTAATAGGAGACTGGCAATTATCTGCTTTGCCATCTCATGGTAATTCGGCTTGGACTTGAAAGTTGGAAACAAATTTCTACTTAGTAGGAAATAGGAATATTTTCTACACGCTAACTACCTTTTAGCCAAGTTTACAGTCACTGGATATTTTTGCTGGTGTTCGACTTTTTTCGTTGCTCATTATCAAACTCTCTGTTTCTAGGGTTCCCTGTTTTTTGTTTTTAAGAATCTTGATGGGTAAGTTGGGCAAAAAGGCTTGGTTTGGAAACACCTTGGACAATCTGTATTGCCTTCTTTTCTTTACACATCCATTGTGTAATTAGTTAAAAGTAGCAAGTAGGATTCATTCTCCTTTTCTTGGTTAAGTCTTCTTGGACCGTTGATCATTCTGGTACAAGAAACACGTACGGGAACGTGTTTTAAGATATAAAGATCCAATACTTATAGGATGCTATTTCTGGAATTCTTGATTTACTACTTGCATTTCTAGAAGCATTTTGAAAGATTCATTTTTTTAGATCTTCCTATTTCACCACCACTAAAAAATTTTGGAATCGGCAAGTGCTAATTCTATTTCTTTATGTTGAGTGCAGGATAACATTTGTCCATGCATTCCTTATGTTACTATCTGGTGCTGCACTAGACAAATACCACGGGTACGAGACCTTTTTCTTTGTATCCAAATCTTGCTACTTTGTGAAGCCGGGATTCTTCGCTGGAGCTGCTGTCTTGTCCCTTGCAACCGTTGTACTTGGAATCGTCTATTATCTCGCTCTGGACTCAGCAGAAATCAGCAATAATTCATGGGGTGGGACTGCTGCTGCTCCTAATCAAGGCGGTATTGCAATGGGACACCCACAATTCCCCCCACCACAATTCCCTCCTCCTAACGCAGGATCTCCAGTTTTTGTGGATGAAGATGCATTCAAGCAGCAGTAATTTACTTGATTTCCGTTTGTCTTTGGTGAATGGCGCTCGTAACTTGTTAATGTGATAATGTGAAGGGTGTTTGTTCAGGGTTGGGGTTGGGGGACGTCCTCATACGTCCTTTTGCTTTGTTTGTCAGTACTAGCAAACTACATCTCCCGGCCCGAATTGGTTTGGAAGATTGAAAAAGAGTGTATGTAAGCAAACATGTAGGCCAAAATAGCAGATCATCAATGGAGGTGAGATGTTGTAATTGTACTTCGTATGCCTTGCAAATGGGATGCCCAAGTAATAATATGCGGTAGTTGCCAAAACCAGATTGAATAATTACGTTGGGAGTTGTGTATAGTTGATTTACAACCCCTCTCTCTCTCTCTCACACACACACACACAACCACACGCGCGCAATACACACACTGTGGCCTGGGTGAAAGAGAGAAATGGAAAGGTACGTAGCACCGTAGCGCCAACTGTTGTTGCAAGATGCTTTGATTCTACATTTGTGTTCGATTCTGTGTACTAGGAAGCAAGTCCAAGCAAGGCGGCTCAACTTGGGATTCGTCTGTTGCTGGCTTCTGAATTCTCGTGTGGATTCCAAACTTCTTTGTTTTCAAGGCATCATAACATATCACTGAATTTTACACTTTGAAATCGAGCCAGACGAGTCGGTGTTTGGTCACCCAATTTGAGGTCATGACAAGAATGGCTTGGCTAGCCCCATGCGAATCTCGTCATTCTCGGGAGCAAAACCCATGTATACGTCCGCTTCATTGCTAGTAGTACCTCGTATTTGGTTCCAAATCCATACAAGAAGATACTCCTTCCGTTTCTAAAGGTTGTGCATTATGTTTTTACGTGCAATTTTCGAACTATTATCTTTTATTTGGTGTCAAAAAATTTAAAAATTATTCACAGAAAAGCACGATGGATAGCCATTTAGAAATGGAGGGAGTAAAAAGAAAAGAGAATTTCGCAAAGGGTGTTCAAAAGGATTCCAATAGAATTACATATGTGAGTCTGTTGGCATGATTTTCTTTGATACCATCTTTACCCTTCGAAAGTGATTCTCGTACTTCATATTTAGCCATTAACACTTTATTTTTTGTCTTTTATAACGCCCCGATTTTCGGAAATAAAATCGGAGGTATTAAATATTAAATTCTAAAAAGTTACTCCCTCCGTCCCATTTTCATTGTCCATTATTCTTTTTTCACTTTTTTGTCTCTTGCTTATATCTTTTAATCTATAATATTTTTCATGATTTTGACATCTTTGTATTATAGAACAAATTGAAATCTATCAAATAAGATCCATATTGCATATTTTTGGAGATTCACATTGAAAGATATAAGCGATTGAAAACTGCACGAATATCAAAAAAGGACAATGAATTTGGGACGGAGGGAGTATTAATTTAAATTCAAAATCCAAAACGGATAATTCTCCCTAACGATTCATCTATTACAAATCCTTATTGAAATACTGAAAAATAGTCTTTGTGATAAAAACTAATTAAAATAACATAGCCGCCTTCTAGGATTGATATGGATCCCAAGCGTATTCTGGCTCGGCTCCCATCTCTTGGTTCTCTTCCACATAGAATTGTTCACATTCAGGATTCTGTGTCTCTTCCTGATTTTCTGCAAAATCTGGCACGGAAGCCAGGCAATCCGTACCTAAGTGAAATAGTTCACCCCGAAGCATAATCCAACCCAACTACCCCTCTTACTTTACAATCAGCAGGCAGCAGGATAATATGAATAAAATGATACGAGAAAGTAGAACAGAGATTATTCACATAAATCAATTCATTACTATCCTTTAACCTATCGTGTAATCTAAGATCTCCTCCGCGGGATCTTTCCTCCCCAACCACTAGCCAAGCTCGGTCCCATGAGGTCACTTCCCTTTGCTGTCGCAGGTACACCTAAGTTATATACCGAGTGTGCACCCCAATAACTACAACAAGGGGTAAGCTTATCATGCCTGAATCATGACTAGGGTTCGCTTATCTTATATACTGCTTCCACAATCATCACAATCATAACTGGACTCTCGCCAGTTTCAATTCATCACTGGACTCTCGCCAGTCTATCAATTCATCACTGGACTCTCGCCAGTTTCAATCTCATCACAAATCTCATCACGTCTCAAATTCTCGCCTGCAGGCATTCTAAAAATAAAACTTTCCAATTCATCCATTATCTAGCATCGTCTAAATGAATTCTATTCGCATACCACTCCATGTCTCTAGGGTCCAATCTAGCATTCAAATCAGGTATCGATGCAATATACAATTAAACCAAATAATAATTAAAACAAATAATCAGCAATGCAATCACACAACTTTTTATGAATGGGCCGTTGCCCTTATTCTTGTATGGCCACAATGTCAATAATGAAATAAAACTTCTATAAAAAATTTAATAAAATATTTTCTAGGCTCTTATTAATTATTTCTAATTAATTAGATTAATTAAAAGCTAATTAAAATGCATTAATTAGATAACAATATTAGAATAATTGATCATGACCTAATAAGAGTCCTAAAAGTCCCATACAATCAGTTGAGTGTCAAAAATTTGGTTCGGAGGGTCGAATGATTAATTTACATGAAAACGTTAATTAAAATGACTGAAAGTGGAGTAAATAGACAATAAATAATTAATAATAAAAATAAATATTGAAACTGACATAATTTCATATTTGGACAGTAGGGAGTCTAAATAAAATTATTCGGGCATTAATAATAATTTTTATAAAGTCGTAAAGTAATTTTGATTGGAATTACTTCAAAAATAATAATAAATAGTGAATTAATTAAATAAATATTTATTTTAACAAGTTACTGTATTTGACATTCAAGAAGTCTAAAAAAAATTAGTTGGAGTGTTAAAACGTTGGTTGAAAGGTCGTAACTAATTTTCGTTTGTAAAAGTTGAACGATAACTAATAAATAATTTAATAAATAGATAATTAAATAAAAAAAATATGATCTCAACAAGTTATGATCTTTGAGATGTGAAAAGTCTAGGAAAAATAGTTCGGGGGTCAAAAATCAAGTTTAGAAGGTCGCAAAACAATTTCGAAGCAAAACAGTTCCTGCCGCAAGGTTTGACCGAGTCAACCTTGCGTCTGAGCCTCCTGCCGCTAACTTGGCTCTGGTTCTTGCGGCCCGTAGGTTGCGGCCGCAAGGTTCAATGCAGAAAACGTTTTTTTGGTTTTTCTTGCTTTTTTTCGATGCATGGGGCCATGGGGGACGATGGGTTATGCCTAAAAACAATAATTATATTTAGAGGAAGGGTTGGAATGGATTATACTACATCAATTCGGATCGAATTGATTTTTATCGAAACTTGGAAAGTTGGGAAGAAAGTTTCGGGTTCTTCAATCGGGGGACTTCGGGACCGAATTGAATGACGTTCGGTGATGCTAGGGATTGTAGGAAGCGTCTGGAATGATCAATTTAGGTTTCGATCAATTCTAGAATACAAACCCACTTTTCTCTCTCTTTCTTTCTCTCTCTAGAACTCCGAGAATTGGAGCTTCGATCTCTCCTGTTTTTCTCTCCTTTCTGGACTGATGGGGCGTGGTAAATAATGTGATGAACCCTAGGGTTGGATTAGTGGGCATATATAAAGGAATTTTGAGAGTTTCGGTTGGAATTGGATTGAAAGAAGTCGAATCCTATTAGGTTCTGGGATGGACGAATTATAGGACGAAAATATAGTCAGGGAGATGAATTAGAGGCCGAGTAGGAGAGCGAGAGATGATAGGATTATTATGCATGCAATTTAAATAAATAAAAATAGGATAATTAAGCCTAAATTAATTTAGTTTGTAATTATCTAATGCATAATTATGATTAGGATAATTTTATAATTACTATTAATATTCTTTAATTGACATTATAATTGTTAGAAATTACGGGACGTTACACTTTATCCTGTAAAATTACAAAATTACTCTTTATTTTGTTAGTGTTCATCTTCTCGTACGTTGGAGTGTTAGAAGGTGTTTTCACTAACAAAAAAAATATTAAAAACTTAACGCATTTTACCATCTCGTTTCTAATAACAAATTTTTTTTAGCATTTTATCATCTCGTTTTCACCACTACCGGAAAAAACTTAATATTTCTCAACAACTTATTCACTACTGGAAACACCTAACAATTTCTCAATAACAAATAAAAATCTACAAATTTTTCACTACCAGAAATACCTCATCATTCCAAGTATAGGAATCCCAATTTTTTTATGGAACATATAATCATTATACATACTTTTCACCATTACCCCTATATTCTACTTATTTTGCACTATTTGTATTCACATATGAGAAACACTTTTGAAATTTTATCAAATTTTTATTTCTATTTTTAGGAAGGAACAATTATTTTGAAACATTAAAAAATTAGTCTAGGGTCCACTATAGAGAACTTGTAACCTAGTTAGTCCACTTCTAATGTTTATAACCCCTCTAGTCTACTAATATAGTTTAATAAGGCCTTAAGTCCACTTTTTTTTAAAAAGAAATTAAACCAAGACGAAAATATCCTCCTATATAAGCTATGATCATATAGAGAGAACCTTAGACCAAAACAAATCTGGAGCAGCCCCCCCTCTCTCTCTCATTGTGGTAGCTCTTGCTCTCCGGCCACACACCGTTGTCTAGTACGTCGACAATCATGTCCTCCCCGTAATCCAACGCCGGCCGGACTCCGGTGACCGGATTAAGCGATAGGAACTTGAACGTGTGGGTGGGTGTGGGTGGTGTCCACCATCACTTGCCTGTCACCGAAAGCTGACAAAAACCTTGGTAACTTCTTCACAGTCTCCATCTCGTCTTCGGAAAGCACTACACTGAACCCATCGACGGGATATTGTAAGTGTAGAGAATACTCGCCGACCATTGGTGGCCGTCGGACGTCGCTAGGCTCACGTGCACCAGATTGGAGCTCTTCGTCCGGATCTATCAGTGGCCTTTAATTAGATGCAATTTTGTGTTCTTTCTTTTTCAAACAAAATGAGTTTGTGTTTGACTTGTATAGGTGTAGATCTGTGAACTCTTTTATATAGTTTGCTGTCTTCTTCCCATTTTGATTAGTGGTGTTGTTCTACTGGTGGTATTTGAAATGATGGTGAGCTTAGTGGTGGTATTTGAAATCTTGAGGCTTGTGAAGAAGGTTGGTCCGGTCTTTTGTTTGTCCCTTTCCGATTATCATCAGATTTGGAAGTTTTTGAATAAATACATAAGGTTATATGTGTGTTTTTCCTAAGGTTAGAGATCTGAAGTTTTTTGAATAAATATATAAGGTTATATTTGTAATTTTCATCAATCACTTATTGATTTGGTCCGCGCAGCGGCCTCTCCGACTTGCTTCTGATATATTTGGAGTTTTTGAATAAATATATAAGGTTATATGTGTGTTTTTTCTAGGGCTAGACATATAAGGTTGGAACAAGTTGTGTTTTTTGAAAAAATATATAAGGTTATATGTGTGTTTTCCGTGTCACACAAAAAATATATTTTTGTGTGTTTTTTTTGTTATTTAATGTCATTTTTTAAAAACATTCTTAGTAAGAGAGAAATATAATAATATATAACGTTATATATAATTTCTAGATTAGAAATATTCTATGTTATTTAATAAAGAGAATATATAACGTTACATATAACCTTTTGTACCATGTAACCTTTTTTTTTTTTTTTTTGCGATATTTAGATATTCAAAAACTCACATATAATGTTATATGTTTTGTATGGATCAGCACATAACGTTAATGAATAAAAACAAAAAAAAAAAACCAAAAAGAAATGTTGCATGTTAGAAAATTTTTGCCACATATAATTTTGTATGTTAGAAAATTTTTATCACTCATATAACGTTAAAAAATCAATACAAGAAAAATAGGAAAAAGCAAAAAGAGAAATTTGTCACATATATAACGTTAAATGTTAAGTGTAGCTGGTTCAATAAAAAAAATCGAGAAAAATCAAAAAATATGTTTTTTGTTACACATATAACGTTATATGTGGCGTGATGGTGGTGGTGACGGCGGCGGCCGCGGTGGGGCAGCGCGGCAGTGGTGGTGGTAGCGGCGGCTTGCTTGCAACGAAAACGAAAAAAATGAAAAATATATATTTTCGTGTTAGCCAAACAAGGCCCTTGTTTCTTAAGTTGGTATTTTTGTCATTAAAATTTTAGTGGACTTAGTGGGTTATAAAACTTAGAAGTGGACTAGATGGGTTTGGAAAGTGCTATAGTGGACTTATGAAAAATTCTCCCTTGAAACATCTCAAATTGAAATTTTATCAAATTTTTATTTCTATCTTTAAAAAGGGAAAATTATTTTGAAACATTTCAAAATAAAATAAAAAACTCTCAATTAGAAATGAAGTGAGTAAAAAAAAAGAGAGGTGCCAATGGCTTAAAGAAAGTGCCAAAACGAGAGTGATTTCACATCATTAATTCAGGGACCCACACTTCCCTTGTTTTTCAGAGTCATTAATCCCAACGTTTTCAAATTTTCCCTAAAATAGTCCAACAATCGCACATGCCCTCCCTCCTTGTCTTTATAAGTTACCTTCACCGATAAAACCGTCTTCCATCTCTTCGCCACTCTGTGAAGAGGAGAGAGAGAGAGAGAGAGAGAGAGAGAGAGAGAAGAAGAAGAAGAAGAATGGAGAAGGCGGCAAAAGTGATTTGCTCAGTAGTGGGGTTTTTTGGGCTTTTATCTGTTGCTTTGGGTCTTGCTGCGGACACAACGAGGATAAAGGTGATTGATTAATTACTCATTGCTCATAGCTAGTGTGCATGCATGTCCAATAGAGCGTACAACTTGTCAGTATCCATAGAGACACAGAGAATTTTGAAATACACTAATTTAGGGAGCCGCGGTAAACGTGTTCACAAAATCGCACAATTTCGAATGTCTGTTTCGGCTTTGAATGGTCTGGATTTAACTCTTCTTCAAAACAAGTTTCATTTAAATTTGAACCATTCAAAATATTTTGAACACTCAGATTCACCTCGTAACGAACGGTTGTGTGTAGCATTTTTGTTGAACATTATGAGTCGACTTTTGTATTTCTTTCCTCAGGTTCCAACCAGAGCCTAAGGAAGCAATTTTCCTAAGGATAATTAGTAAAACATACTCGACGCAAAGAGATGCTCATAATATCGAACAGAATTCTCTAGTAAATTGTTGCCTCGGAATTTTTGCTAGAAGCAACGGTAATGGGTGAGCATACTGGTCTGGATTTAGAAAATTGTGAAAATGACTTCCCTGATCTGTACAAAATTCGTTGGGCAAATAAGCAATTCACAAAGATTTGATGGAGAGAGGAACTCCGGTTCTTTCGGAATTGGTAAGATTTTTGGCCCCAGGTGAGGGAATCCTACTCCAACTACCGTCCATGTATGATCCATAAGAATAGGCATTGATATACAAATTTGATCCGAGATCTTGGAATTGGAACAAGTTTGGCTGTAGATCATGAAATTGAAAGGCGGGATACTTAACGCGTTAGCTACAACACTGCCCCATCGTTGGTAGGATGTCTTCTGTGTTTTCATGGGTATCCGAGAAAGAAAAAAAACGACAAAAGACAAACTATGTTCAACCCAAAACAAGGGGAGAAAAGCGCAAAAAACACTCATGCGGGTAAAATTGCAAAACCTTTGTCCTTGTTGCTTCCCTCGCGGTGATTTATAACCTTCGCGTAGTGTTTGTTACATAGATGAGTTTTGATGTATAATGCTCACCTTCCATTGGGGCTTATAATTGAATGTGTTTTTTATCTTCTTGGTGCTTCGAAAAGTCAAAATGCAGTTTAATTTGTTAATGTCGTACTTCTTGTGACTTGTAGGGAGCTTTAGTTAGTAGAAGCACAAAGTTCAGTTGAGTCTGTCTCCGACTCTCCATGTGCAGCATCAGTTTGAGTGGTAAAACGCTGGTTGAATGAGACGATCAAGTTTAATGAAGTTCCTATTGTCTATTGTTTTTGAGTTTTTGTATGGACTGCCTGATACATCATTAGTTTTGAAGATTGTCCATATTTCAGTCGCGTCACATCTAGAATGACTGAGACTTCAACAGTTCTTGACATGGTCATTGATTACTATCCTGCGAAAAATGTTAATCGCTCCTTCATAGTCTGGAGTAATATGATTTGCACTGTTATTAGGCTACATAGGCGGTTTCTTTATCGTCAAGCCAGCAATTAGCTGTTTCATCTGCTATTCGCCCTTTTTGCCCCCTTCTTTGCAGGCTTCTCAGATTCAGTTTACCTCTTCTTCTACTTGTACATACCCTAGCAGTCCAGCTTGGGGTCTTGGATTAGCTGCAGCAGTGTCTCTTGCGGTTGCTCAAATTATCTTCAGTATTGCTACTGGCTGCTTTTGTTACACACTTGGTTCTTATACATCATACCCTGATAGGATATGGGCAGTGATCAGCTTTTTCTGCTCATGGTAATTCTTAGATTGGAATTGAAAGTTTGAAAACAAATTTCTAATTAGTAGGGACATTTTTTACAGCCAGCTCACTCTAATACTTTTTAGGCAAGTTTGTAGATACCTGATATTTTCATCGGTGTTCGACTTTGTTTTGTTGCTTACAATGGAATTGTGCTTTTCTAAAGTTCGCTGCTTTTATTTTCAATTTTCAAGAATCTTGATTTGTAAACAAAGTAAGTTTTGATAATAGTGTGTTCTCAAATATGTAGAGTGGGGCCAAAAAAATATATCTGGTGGGGCAAAAAAGCAATCTGTATTGCCTTCTTTTCATGACATTGTAATTGTGGAATAGGTTAAAAGTGGCAAGTAGGATTCACATTCTCCTCTTATTGTTAGAAGACTTGGTAAAGTTTGACCCTATGTTAGCTTTTTATAAAAATTTATTTTCGCTGTGACAAACGATGGACTTAACCTTTGTACTATGGACTAACTGTTAATTTCACAATCAGTATGAGGAATGGATACTTTCCTCCTATCCATGTGCTGCAGATTGTCCACCGGAAGAAAAAGCTAAAGTTACGGTATCCTCAAGTAATTTCTAATCTAATTTGGAGTGTGAGTAGAAATGTTGGTTTGGATTGGCATTTGCCATGTTGGTTGGGATTGGCATTTGCCAGATCAAATTAAACCAGAAAGCAATTAAAAGTCATGGAATCAAGGGAGAAAGGTACTAGGGTTTCGAGTCCACCTCCCTCTCATAACATGATAGTATCAGAGTCTAGGGCAAGTAATTCATTAAACATACAAACCAGATCATTGTTAGGGCTTGCAACCCTAGCGACACTCGCCAAGAAGATGCACAAGGTTTGACCATGACAGAGCATTATGTATGCATGTACCTTTGTTTTAAACTTCTTGTAAGTTAATTGATTTCATCTCCTTTCCTTATTTTTTTGACCTTCCTGTTCCTCCTACACTAGAAATTTTAGGTTCTGACTAGCTAGTGCTAAATCTATTTGACGTCGAGTGCAGGTTGGCATTTGTCGCAGCATTCCGTAAGTTACTATCTGGTGCTGCACCCCATGGACACCACGGGAACGAGAAAATGTACTTTGGCAACCACTCTTGCTACTTCGTGAAGAGCGGAGTCTTTGCTGAAGCTGCTTCCTGGTCCCTTATTGCTGTGGTATGTGGAATCACCTGTTATCTCCGTTTGGATTCCGTAAAAATCAGAAATAAGGGCGGCAGCGCAATGGTACACCCGCAGTGTCCCCCACCACCGCAATCTCCTCCTCCGAATGTATGAGGCGGCAATTTACTTGATTACTCTCCCCTATAAAACTTGTTGATGCGAAGGGTGATTATTTAGGGTGGGGGTTGGGGGAGAGTTCCTCCTCACACTTGCTTTTCGCTTTGTTTGTCTGGCCTAACGTATCCTCCCCGGCCTGAATAGGTTTAGAAGATAGAAAGAGTACATGTGAAGCAAATGTGTTTACCAAAATATGCAGATCATCAATGGAGAGGTGAGATGTTTTTGGTTGTATGCTGTGCAGAACATCACTAATGTCATCACTTTTTTATTTTGGATCCGAAATTCATTTCAATAATGCCAAGCGGCACTTGCAGCGAAACCATCCGAATACAATGTAAAGGAATCTACAAACTACCCATCACAGGAAAAAATAAATGAAAATACAACGACAAAGAGACAAGCTAGCATCTAGATCTATGCCGAGCCTAAGTTAACTCCACACCGCCTCAAAGAGTTGGGTCACATGGCGCATAAATCTATCCACCAAAGTGCCTCGGGTAGGCTAAGAATCTTGAACAAAGACAGCAATCAAGCACTGATGGAAACAGATTGAACACAAGCAGGTCAGTTGCCGCGCCACCTTGAGAAGCCCCCAAAAGCACACCGACCTGCTTTGGCTGTAGGATGCACGCCCGACGTCATCAGATGCTAGGACGGACCACAACCGAAGCTATGGAGCTAAGAAACTCCGGCAAGCCCTCGCTGTCACAACGGGCTCCGGGCACGACAAACGGAAAAGAAATCCTCCTGGACTAAAATTCCGAACGACCCATGACCACGGCGGCCGACAAAACGAGGCACCGCAGCTTACCTGTTCAATCCCAAAGCTAAAACTGACAAACCCCTCCACGGGCGAACTAATGTCATCACTGATTTCGCCAAATTATGTGCTGCCTTGACAACTTGCCTAGGGACCTTAGTGACAGCTAGGCAGCAACATAATGTGAAATCATCCACTAAACTAAGAACAGCATGTCTAACAAAATAGAAAACCTATTCAGAGCAGTAACGACGACCGAGCAATCAATTGATCGGGACTTCAACCTGAAGGAAAAGCCCTTCTTGTTGGAGGATTAATGCAGAGCCTTCACTATCGCGCGCAACCACTTCTGTCGTAGCTGTAGAAGAAGAACTGATACTGCTTGGACTCGAATAAACCCGTTAGACGCGAGAGCAAACCAAGGGGACAAGTTTGTGAGCAATTTAAATGATGGAGCAAACCACGTGATAATTTAAGGATGGAGCCAACGGGACAAGAAGCGGCGGGCGCTGCCGCAACGATTCTAAACAAATACTATTATTTTATTAGAAGCAACAAACTTATAGAAGACTAGGTACACCGCATGGATTGCGGTGACCAGTCCACCGCACGGCTTTCGCCTCTACAAATTCAAAAAACATATCTACCGATATCCGTTGGAGTTGATTTTTTTACAGGACCCCCCATAAAATATTATTTTAAAATTTATGAATAGTTTTTTTGTATTTTTGTGGGGCCCACAATAGCCCTACGGTGGACGGTCACCGCACATGTGATGCGGTGGACGAAGTCTGGCTCATAAACTTATTCCCAAATTATATAGGCCCGCCACCACTATAATTTTTGTTTTTTACGTTTTTGTTATATGGTCTTTACTCTTTAGTCGTCAAGTTTCGTTTTTGTTTTGATAAAAGGACAAAAAATATAGTCCAAAGCCAAATCTAATGAGCAAAGTGAAATATTACCAAACGTAAGGTCCAGATTAAGAAAACAAAACTTCAAACTCAGTCTTTTAAGAAAATTTTGTTTATATTAAGGTGGAGCCGTGCTATCCAGACTTTTTTTTTGCACAGATCGTGCACAGATTTCAATGTGGAGTCCACTATGGGTCCCACACAAATAATCCGAGCCATTCATTAAATGTGAAATATTTTTTCGAGTGTCCACAGGAAAAATCAACTAAATCCGATACATATAGAGGCTCAATCCAACCATCTAACTTTTTATTCAGATTTCAGGATAATAAAAAGTTAAATTATTGGATCGAGAGCTTATAGTTATCGGATTGAGCTATTTTTTGCGTGAACCCTTGAAAAAATATTTTACATTTAATGAGCGGCTCGGATCATTCGTATGGGAGCCATAGTGGTCTCCACATAATTATCTATGCATGATATGTGTATGAAAAGCCTGTGTCAATAGACTTTATGATTAAGGTGTGGATCAGTACAAAGGGAAGAAACCTAACCGAAAATCGAAGAAAGGAAAGCAACGTGCCAACCTACTTCAACTGTTGCGACACGTGTCATATGACAAACAAATTTATTTTTATTTAATAAAATATCTATCGTATAGTCCATCTTTTTATTTTTTTAGCATATACGTTGGCCACGAGTAAGATAAAATCCTAGTTGTCCCTATGTAATACTCCATATAGAGCAACAAGTTGAGGTTCGGGTTATACCTCGATGTCATCTTTTGATCTTTATAATTAATGAATTTTTTTTTCGCCGTTCAAAAAAAGAGTTATACCTTGATGAACATCACTCACATTAATGTTTCAAACATATCTACTCCTATATGTTATGATCTCCGCCACCAATATATATATGTGCACCTATTTTTGATAATCAAATTCGATCCGAGATATATTTGCCCTAGTAGTTTCATATAATCTATTCGTGATGTCCTAATATTTTAGGCTCATCTTAAAAAGTTCCACATTGTGTAAATACGAGAATGATGAGTTACTATTAAGATAATACCTGTTAGCTACTATTAATTTGAGTTATAATTTTTGAGTGACCTAAACTGTCGCGGGTATAATATTATCCCAAATCTTGCAAATTATCCATAATAATAATGTTTAAAAAATATGAATCAAATATTTCAAAATATAAAAGCAATTATGATTAGTTTCGATTTCCAAATCAATTCATTAAGTTCAGCTCGATAAGGACTCGTTTTTATACAAGTTGCTGGGTTCAATTTTGAACGAGTTTGTGAACAATCCTAGATTCAGCTCGATAAAAACTCGTTTAATACGAGTTGCTGAATTCAATTTTGAACGAGCTGAGCTCAAATAATTTAACTCGACTGGACGTAGCTAAATTTAAACATATGTATTGGGAAATTGTAATTATAAATTAGAACGGTAGTTGTTGAGGGAAATAAATAGAAAGAGAATAAATTCTTTACACCGTCGGTGTAAACATTTATTTCCTTCAAATCAATTGTACTGCGACACGTGTCAAAACAGTGATCCCAATTAATATTGTAAAATATAGCGATGTGACGTAATGCAATTAATTTGGAGGAAAAAAATATTTATATTGACGGTGTAAAAAATTTATTTTCAAATAGAAAATAGATTCTTCATTAAACGGATATCCGTTGCGTTCAGGAGTCGCGTTATTCCCCTTAACCTGTCTTCCATCTCCACGCCACTCTGTGTCGTGTTTGTGTGTGTGTGTGTGTGAGAGAGAGAGAGAGAGAGAGAGAGAGAGAGAGAGAGAGAGAGAGAAGAAGAAGAAGAAGAAGAAGAATGGAAAGGAAGGGAAAAGTGATTATTTGCACCGTAGTGGGGTTTCTAGGGCTTCTATCTGCTGCCTTGGGTTTTGCTGCCGAGGCCAAGAGGATAAAGGTAATTAATTACCCATTTACTCGTACTGATCAGGGAAGAGATTGAAGTGGAAATAGTTCTTGTCGAGTTGATATCTTTCTTTCTTTTCTTACTCCTGAATGTTTTCAAGCAGATGCTTCGTTCTTGCTTAGAGAAAAGTGGTATCACATGTTGAATCGCTTTACTATATTGTCTATTTTTCCCTGGCAAGGTTTTAGGAAATATTTTTTGTGACTACATATTTTTCTCAAGGTTATTTTACTGTGGAAAATTATTGCCCCTAATTTCTTCGCAGCAAGGGTAATTGGTGAGTGTACAGGTCTGGATTCAAAGAAATTACAGTAGTTAAGAGGGAACCGAGCAGCGAAAATGGTCTCATCAGTTTTCTGTTGGATCTACGCGGTTTTTTCTGCATATGTTAGTATTTATTATTTGACCTCCCTTTCCCTCTTTGCTCCTGTATTGGCTGTTGACTTGTACCTTGCTATGGCTAAGTGATGGAAATAATCGTTAGAATTTCTGTAAACTATGTAATAAACAGAGACAACAGCACCGCAATAAAATAATAACACCATACTTGAATAATAGAAAATAAGAGTATGAGAGAACTTGTGTGGATTGAGTCATGCGGGAAGCGTCCCTGCTAGCACCGAGTTGTGTGACATTCTGCTCCCAAGATACAACGATCCTTGGAAAGGTTTGTGTGTAGCTAAAACTTTCCCATGAACCAAGAACCGCCCATATGCTCAAATATGAAAATCTATAAAAGTACTTAAAATTATGTGAACCAAACATGATTTTTATAGTCGAAAACTTTTCCACCCGTCACTCCCCTTTGGGTACTAGCTGTATATATAATATATATGCATATTCTAATATTATAATGAATCCTCTCATTCATTTTCCAGTTTTCACCCCGACGGTCAAAACGACTTAATGCCATAAAGGGCAATGAAAGCATAGTATTTTAAATTAATAATATTTCTAACACTAAGTACCACTAATAAGCTGCTTAACATTCATAAAACCATTGTGGCTTAATTCATTTTTCGCAATTGAAGCTGGGTGAAGTGGTGAGAGGCGGTGGTAAGTGTCTTAAAAGTACAAGTCTTTTCGATTTCCACTACGAGCAAAATTCTTTAGATCACCTTTCCCGCAAAGGAAAAGCTTTGTGCAAAATGTCTGTGATAGGTAACTGACCGTGTTGTTACCGTATCAAAATTGCTAATTAAAACACAACTATTACAACTACTCCGGTAGAATAGCGGCAAAAGTCCGAGTATTGTTCCACAGGGACAAGAGTACGTTATTGAATTGGTTTCAACTAATTTTTTTACTTCAATTCAAGAACAGGATTCAAGTTTTGGTTTTTTTGAATTTAAAACTAAGAAAACAAAATGAGTTTGATTTTGCAAAAACAAGTGAGAAAAGTTCTAGGGTATTGAATCCAGTTTCCCCCTCGTAGCTTGATTTTTCGTGGTTAAGGATCCATTCAAATCAATTCAAGATGTTCACGAATAACCGATTGGCATAGATTATCTTCACGTAGTACAAGTCGTCTTACTAGCACGAGCCATATCTAAGTACGGTTCGTCTAATAGCACACCTTGTCTTATAAAGTATAACCTATCTCAACCAACTCCGCGAATCAATACAAACCATGTATGCAAGAATACAAACACAAGAAATTGATAGAATAGAACGCATTCAAACCATTCATTCCAAAAATGAAATTATCCTTAAAGTCATACATCCATGATTTGAAAGGAATAGTCTTAAGACACATACAAAACTCAAGCTACTTGAAAGGAAACCTTTATCTAACCCTAGAGATGGAGTTTAGCCGGCCATGGATGGAAGAAACTTCAAGTTCTTTTGATTAGAAGGTATGCTCCCTTGAATCTCTTCCTTTTCTTCTCTTTTCCCCTTCTTTCTTCTTGCTTCACCTTTAAGTAATTCCCAAGTGAGTTCCCAAGCAAGTGTGTTGCCCTAGGTTAGCCCCAAAAAGCTTTATATAGAGTCCCTCCTGAAGTTGGCTCTTCAAAACATAAAAAGGTCAAAGAAAAATGCTGAAGTCGGCTGATCTTGTCCAGTTGGGAAGGCGGCTCGTCCGGTTTGATGGACTTGATGCATTGCTGGAAATAAAGTGCCGAAACCGATGCTTTTGGCTTGTCCAGTCGGATTTGAGATGCAACTGGTTGGATGTGAGTCCTTTGTGGCCCTTCGCCTTGCATCTTGCCTCACGCCTTGCTCCATTACTCCTAGCTTTGATCCACATCTTCTAATTCTTCCATTTTAGCTCCGACTTTGTCATATTCCGCCTCCAACACCTGAAAGGCAAATGAAGTGTAACAATATACAAGTAGCATGATTATGGACTTATCAAGTGTAAATTGAGGAGCTTAAATGCCAACATTTAAGATGCAGTCACACAATTTAAAGATGAAGCTTGAGTGGTATAGATTCCTGGTTACCAAAAAACTAGAACAAAAGAGAGAAGACCGAAAGCTAACCACTGAAAGAAAAGAAAAAGACAAACAAACATCAACCCAGGAAAAGAAATACTCAAGCCGGTAAATTGCTAAAACCTTGTCCTTGCTGCTGTGATTGTGGTGATTGATCACCTTCACCTAGTGCTTGTTGAATTTGGATTTTCAATGGTCACCTTCCATTGGGCCATATTGATGCAGTTTAGTTTGTTAATGTCGTACTTCTTGTGACTTGTAGGAGCATTGATCATTACTTAGTACTAGAAGCACAAAGTTGAGTTGAGTCTGTTTCCATGCGCAAAGAATGTGGCAACAGTTATTTGAGTGGTAAAACGCTAGTTGAATGAGACGATCACATTTAACAATGTTTCTAGTATCTGTAGTTTAAGTTTTTATACTCCCTTGACTGACAGTTTGATGAAGTACTTAATTAGTTCTGAAGATTGTGTGTTTTTCAGTTGCGCTGAATCTAAAATGGTAGGGGTTTGAACAGTTCATGACATGGTGCTATAATGTTAATCACTTCATTATAGTATGTGGAGTAATTCAATTTGTATTCTCACTAGCCTTTGGTCTCTACTCTTTATATTGTTAAATCAGTGATT
The DNA here is from genome assembly GCA_019656275.1 of Rhododendron kiyosumense. NCBI lineage: Eukaryota > Viridiplantae > Streptophyta > Magnoliopsida > Ericales > Ericaceae > Rhododendron > Rhododendron kiyosumense. The sequence goes on along the minus strand of BPLS01029877.1, from coordinate 1,946 downwards.
AGTTGTTTCATCTGCTATTCGACCTCTTTTCCCCTGCTTTTGCAGGCTTCTCAGATTGTGATTACCGATTCTTCTACTTGTTTATACCCCAGCAGTCCAGCTTTGGGTCTTGCATTAAGTGCAGCAGTGGCTCTTATGATTGCTCAGATTATCGTCAGTACCTCAACTGGCTGTTTTTGTTGCAGACGAGGCTCTTATCAATCCAACTCTAATAGTAGATTGGGAGTGATCTGCTTTGTCATCTCATGGTAATTCTGAGCTTGGACTTGAAAGTTGAAAACAAATTTACACTTAGTAGGAATATTTTCTATAGCAAGCACACTCTTAACTACTTTTTTGGCAAGTTTGTAGTTACTAGATATTTTGCTGGTTCTCGACTTCTTTTGTTGCTTATCATTGAACTTTCTGTTTCTGGAATTTGCTGTTTTTACTTTGAGAATCTTGGTGGATAAAATTGTAAGTTGATTGTAGTGTGTTTTTAAATATTTCTTGTGGGTCAAAAAAGCTTGGAAACACTTTGGACAATCAGGATTGCGGATTGCCTTCTTTTCATGACACTTTAATTGTGTAATTGGTTGGAAGTGCAAGTGAGATTCATTCTCCTTTCGTTTTCTAGATGACTTGGTTAAGTTTCACCCTGTGTGGATCATTCCATGGATCATGCCGTAAATTGTGGTAGGACGGAATAGACTTGTGTAGATTGCGGTATAGGAATGTGCTTATTCTAAGTGATAAAGATCCAAATATCCAATACATATAGAACGCTATTGTTGGAATTCTTGATGTACTACTTTCCTTTCTAGAAGCATTCTGAAAGTTTTTTGTTTTTTACGTTAGTCTGTTAGTGCTCTATTTTTTGGTTTGGGTAAATTTGATTTCGTTCTCTTAAGGAAAATGGTAATGAAATAAGTAGGAAAAATATCGTGTTCATTTTAGATTGCTAAATTCCCTGCCTCAGAACGTTGGTGTACAATATTTCGGAACATGCATTCCAATACGATATTTACTAGGATTTTGGAGAATTGTGGTAACAAAGGTTTGACCACCGCAAAGCATTATTGGGGCACGTAGCTATGTTGGTTGTAAACTTCTTTTGGATCATCGATTTTGTTTCTCTTCATTATTTTTCGACCTTCTTATTCCACTTATGCTAAAATTTTAGATTCGTGAAGTGCTAATTATATTTTTCATTGAGTGCAGGATCACATTTATCAATGCATTCCGTCTGTTTCTATCCGGTGCTGTACTCAACGGACACCACGTGAATGAGTACTTTGACAACACCTCTTATTGCATCACTGTGAGGCCCGGAGTCTTTGCTGGAGCTGCTGTCCTGTCCCTTGCAACTGTCGTACTTGGAATTGTTAGTTATCTAGCTTTGGATTCAGCAAAAATCAGCAATAATTCATGGGGTGGGACTGCTGCTGCTCCTAATCAAGGCGGTATTGCAATGGGACACCCACAATTCCCCCCACCGCAATACCCTCCAGGGCCTCCACCACAATACCCTCCTCAGAACACAGAAGCTCCAATTTTTGTGCACGAAGACACATACATGAGGCGGCAATTTACTTGATGACCGTTTTTCTTTGGGGAAATGGTGCTAGAGCTTCATAGAAAACTTGTTGATGTAAAGGGTGTGTTTAGGGTTGGGATTGGGGTTCCTCCTCACAGTTGCTTTTGCTTTGTTTGTCAGGGCCTAGCCTATCCCCTGGCCTGAATAGGTTTTGAAGATGGAAAGAGTATGTGTAAAGGAAGCATGTTTTGCAAAATATGCGATCATCAGTAGAGGTGAGATCTTTGTAATTGTATGCTGTGCACTGGAATAGTGGAATGGCCAAGTTTGAATATGGGTTAGTTGCCAAAACCAAACCAAGTTCAGTTGGAAATGTGTAGTTGATTACTTGATTACAATCTCTCTCTCTCTCTCTCTCTCTCTCTCTCTC
>BPLS01029876.1:224590-295225 GCA_019656275.1 Rhododendron kiyosumense | reverse complement strand
CACTGGCCGGTCATTAGACCTTTAACCACGGGTTTGGGTCGTGACAATATCAGGTCGGTGCAACCAAGGTCGGCCTAACAACAGATTGAAGGATGCGGGAATGTTAATGACATGAAATTCTACTTGAACTTGATACGATCCAAAGGTCATTGGTAACATGAGAGTCCCCATTACGTCCCGACGCGTATTATCATATGCTCAGACTTTGACTTCTGAGGGAGAGAAGTCTTTATTCTGGAAGCCCAAGCAGTAGGCAACGCGTTGTGGGCAAAGTTTATGGCGGATCCGTTATCGATCAGGATTATCGGGACCCATTTGTTGTAGCACTTTAGAGTGACATGAAGTGGTTTATTGTGGTCCGTTCCTTCGGTAGGCAAGTCTCGATTAGTGAAAATGATGGCATGCTTGATTGGTATGGTCTTGATGAGTGCTACAAGCTCCTCAGGGGTTATGGTGGAAGGAACTTCCAGGTGGGAGAGAGCCTGGATAAGTCCCTCACGATGGCGAGTAGAGTGAACAAGTACGTCCCATACAGACATTTTGGCCTGAGTTTGTTCGAGCTGCCGCTTGATTGCTCCTTCGGGATTTTTCTCGAGGCGTGAAGGTTCTTTAATTGGTGGGGCAAAGGGTTGGAAAGTGTTTTTGACTGGGGTAACGAGGGGGTTCGGGAGTTCTTTGGCTAGTGGGGCTGTGGTATTAGAGGATTCGCCGGTTTGAAGATTGGGGGGTTGGTAAATACGACCGCTTCGGGTTAGGTGGTGGATTTGCCGATATTTGGATTCCTCGCTTCATAAATCGACAGGGGCTTTACGTTTGGTTCCGATGGTAGTGTCTTGAAGTTTGGAGGCTAGATCGGCAATGACCAAGTCTTCCCAAAGATCTTCGGGTGTCCACTGCTCGGCTTCCATTACCATCTTATTAACAGTCCATTCCTCATTCCCTACCCTTATATTGATGATTTCAGAGTTGACCCAATGTCCTTCTTCGGCTCTTGGCTCGTTTTCCCATAAATTCATCATAGCAACATCTACTTCTTTCGGAAAGGTAATCGAGGGTTCTGATTCTGCCTCTCCTTCCAAATAATCCATGGGATTAAATTCACTGCTAGCCACTTCTTCTTCTGCTGCTTCCGGGATCTCAGGATTTTCAGGCCAAGGAGCATGCCCGACATTGTACCCAGAGGGGTTTGGGAAGAGTTCCGGCCAAACTAGGCCTACCATATCAGGCTGGTACCCTTCATCAAATATTGCAGGCAGGGAGAAAGTATCTAGCGGATCGTTTGGGGCCAATAGCTGGTACTCGTCTGGGGTTGGGTCCCATTCCCATCCGAAGTAGTTTGCACATTCAAACATCGCGTTCAGTGAGAATCCATCCAAAGGATCTGCATAAATATTCTGCCAATCAACTTCCCATTCTGGCCGAAATGGTGGCTCTTCATTTCTCGGTAAACTGGCTGCCTCGAATGCCTCCCAGTCGGCAACGAAATCCTTCCACGCATCATCTCCATCCCATAGAAAGCAGATGGTTACTTCTTTGGGAATCTCTACCAAAGGTTTAAGGTTGGTGTCTGGAGTGATGAAGAGAGTGGGGTAAAAGTTTTGGGTGCTTGGCTTTGAAGCTAAGGCGACCTGATTGACATGGAAGGAAGTGTTGTGCTGTGGTAGAGGGTTCGAAAGGGTATTTGGTTTATCTGGGGGAGGGGTTTTGATGACTTTATTGTCGATGAGATTTTGAATCTCATGACGAAGGCGAATACAGTTGTCAGTGGTGTGACCAGGCATTTGATGGAATTCGCAATAAACATTCTGGTTCAAGTTGGGTGGAATAGTGGTTGGTGGAGAAAGAGGTTTTAGTGCCCCGGCCTCCGTAAGCTTTTTGAGCAGCATAGACCTTGGGGTACTGAATTGGGTGAAGACCCGGCTTTGGGATTTAGGTTTTTCAGAGATCTGGTGAACTTCTGCGGTTTTAGAGGACGATGTGCCTGCCTGATTGGTGTTTCCTAACAGGACGTTGCTATTGCCAGAATACACCCTCTTCGCCTTTGATCCTGTTTCCCTTTTCTCTAAAGTGCCGTCTCGTAAAGCTTCCTCCACGACTAGTTCTGAATCGTAAAAGGTTTCGAAATTCGGGACAGCCTGGGAAAGAACCATGTATGGAGCGAAAGAACTTGGCAGATTTTTGGTTATGATTCGTATCTGTTCCTTGAGGTCTGGTTTGTTTTGCATTTGCGCAGCCTTGGCCCTCCATCGCTTCACAAAGTCGGCAAAGTTTTCCTTTTCTCCCATCTTACTACTTTCTAGCTCTCGGGTGGTCATTTTGAAGTTGACATTGAAGTCGTATTGAGCCATAAAAGCTGTCCCAATGTCTTCCCAAGTCCTTTTCTTTGATGGTTCAAGAGTTAAGAACCATTACAATGCTGGGCTAGACAGAGATTCATGGAATAGCTGTGCCATAGCCTCTTTCTCAATCCCGCGCATAGAAAGAGAGGCTACATAACCTTGAAGGTGTGCCTTTGGATCGCCTGTGCCGTCGAATTTGGCAAAGTCTACACCTTTAAATTTTTTCAGTAACTTGGCGTTGGGGAATAAGCACAGTTTGCTCATGTCCACCTCTCCTTTCCCAAGTCGGCGGGTCTCCTGGACAGATTCTTCTAACTTGCTGATTTTAGCCAGAAGAGTGGCCATCTTGGAGTCCACAGCGGGCTCTTCTTCCTTGGGTTGCTCGGGCTGCAGGTAAGGTCTGACTTGAATTTTATCACTGACCTCTTGCATGGCTTCCATCATCATAATCATGTCTTTTTGCATAGACGCAATAGAGGTCTTGAGTTATGTGTCAGCATTAGCCAGGGACTGTTTAAATTGGGCATCTAAGACAGCCATGTTCTGCCTAAGCTCTTCTATCCCGTTTCCTAGATCGGCCATAGGTGAAGAGTTGATGGACGGTGGTTCTTGTGGTGTTTTGGCCGGTGGTTGTCCTTCCTGTATCACCTGAACCTCAAACAATCCCGTGCTTTCCAGGGTGTTCATGCGAATCAGTCTTCGGGAGGGACGGAACCAATTAAGTACAGCCCTTTTCTTGCGGTCGACCAATGTCTTAGAACTGACAAGCAAAAGAGGAAACTCTTAATGTTGATCCTTTTCCGTTCGATCCCTTGGAGACCTATGACCTACCGCAATCTAGCCTTCACTTGTGGTGCTTGCACAGAAGATTTCTGATAATCCGGGTAGGTTTTGTCAGGTAGGTGTAATTCCGAACGTTTAGGAATCACAGCCAATCTCCTTATCTTGACCATCCGAGACAAAGCAATGTGATTACTGGAATCCAAATACTTGCACCATCAAGGTTCGTTCTAGACTAAGGGAGCCGTTCGGGCACGGCAGACACCGGAGGTATTGCAATCTCCATGGATTTAGAGTCTCCTAGACTGACTGAATCCTAGAGCATTTCTAAGTCCTACGACCTACCGTAGTCTAGCCTTCACTTGAGGTGCTTGCACAGAAGATTTCTAATAATCCGGGTAGGTTCTGTCAAGCAGGTATAATTCCGAACGTTTCGGAATCAGAGCCAATCTCCTTATCTTGACCATCCTAGACAAAGCAATGCGATTACCGGAATCCAGATACTAGCACCATCAAGGCTCGTTCTAGACTAAGGGAGCCCTTCGGGCACGGCAGACACCGGAGGTATTGCAATCTCCATGGATTTAGAGTCTCCTAGACTGACCGAATTCTAGAGCATTTCTAAGCCCTAACCTACAAAATGCAACAATGCATGAATGACATGGATGAGTAAAAGAAGGGTAAATACATAAACAGGGTATAGCACATAAGTCCTAGCCATGGGTTCTTGTCCTAGTTGGGATGGTTCTATGGTCATATACAAGTGCAAAGGCCGGTTTGGGTTTCAATAGGGTTCCCCGGACTAGAGCAAAGATGTACTCCCCACGTCAAATGTATTGCAAGACAGTGGTCGAACAGCACGATGGCTCATCATCGTCGAGGGTTGCAAGGCATCCCGGGAGAGCTTGTCACCGGCGAATCGGGCAAGATTGCCGAAATACACTGGTGAGGCTGGTGCAGTGCAGAGTGTAAAATAAAATAAAGTTATAATTTTTCAAATGATTTTAAATCCCCCAAAGAAAATGCCTTTCAAGCTTGGCCCACTTTATTAATCAATATTTGGAGAAGACTACACAAGTGAACAATAGTAAAAGTCACAATTCGGATCGATCGGATGTAAAATCCTGTTACGTCACCATTCCGTTTTTCAGTAGCTTGTAGCGTACTGTTTTGACAGACTTTAAAAATATTGTTCATTCATGTATTAATCTCCAAATTTTGATTAATGCAAACTCTCCAACAGAGTCGCCACTGTGGGCTCCCTGACCGGCGCGCGCCCAAAAGAGTCGCCATCCGGATTTTCGAGATGGATGATTCGAGAAATCGAGAGCTTGGAGTGGAAAAAGGCTTTTGGTCTAGCGAAAACGTCGAGATTTTGGGATCGGGAGCCACGTTACGAATGGGGAAGGTTTTGTTCCAAAAAAAAAAGCACCCCGCTCGCCCGGTAAAGACTGGTCTCTACTAAGCATTTTTGATGGGGGATTTAATATCATTTGAGAAACTTAACTTTGATTAAAATATGTACGGGGAAGGGACATAAGGTTCAATATAACATATTGTCGTGCTCATGGTGCAAACTGTACAGTGATGATAAAGATGATGCAGGACGAAAGGAACTTTTAATAGAAAACGTCTGGATCACAATGTCCCTGTGCATGGCATTTTGTAATATACTGCACGATCTTGTAAAACACCGTGCGTGGTTTCCTCCGTATTTTCAGATTTTCACAAAGTTTTAGAACGCCGCCCGGCGTCCTGGATACGACGCACGGGGTTTCAAGCTCAGGTCAGACAACATTTCCATTACCAGATGGCTCTGGGAAAACACCATTCTTTCAAGCCATCAACAGAAAAGAAATTCTTAAACTCCTGATCTTTCTGAATAACCCAAAAAAATGCCCCATTTTCTTAAAACAAAGAAAGAAAACTGCACATGGCTTGTAGATATGGTCCATTTTGAAGAGTATTTTTATTTGACTTCTTGGTAAGGATCTGACGAAGGATGGCTGTGATCCAGATAGTTTGAGTAAAAAAAATAGTAAACCCGAAATGCCGTGTGTCTAAGTCGACTATGCTGCACGACGCATCAAAACGCCATGCGGTGCAGCCTTCTTGGCACAGAGGATTGTTTTTACTTTGAAAATGGTTTCTGGCCAGGATCTGACCCAAAGAGGGCCGATCTTGACCACAGTGAGGTCCCCTCAGGGGTATGGACGAAGCCTATCCCAAAGAAACTAGTTTATACCTTTGATCTTCGAGCTTGGATGGAGACGGATGGCTTCGGATGGATGTGGATGAAAGCGATCGGGAGAAATGGTGGGTATGATTTGATAAAGGAGGTTGTTGGAAAGTAAGAGGCCTTGAAGTGAGTAAGAGAACTCACTTCAATGGAGAGGAGAAAAATGGAGGATTTTGAGGAAGAAAGAGCCTTGGGAATGTTTTGGGAGCACTTTTTCAGGGCTTTGGATTGAGGAAGGGGTGTGGAAGTATAATGAGAGAGAAAGAGAATTCATGGCCCTTTTCTCTTAAGTAGAGGGTTGTATTTATAGGCTAAAGCCAAAGATTTTGAATTTCAAATGGTGGAGGTATTTTCTAGGCGGGCCAGAAGTGCCCACTCGGCTGAGCTAACTTGTAGGAGTGGCTTAAGTGGGCGTGGCCGACAGCTAGCTGAGCCAGTTAGAACTTTATCCAAAATGTCGTGCGGTTGACCTCATGACCTCGTGCGGCGTAATGGAATCTATTATGCCGTGCGGTGTAGAGGTGTGTCGTGCGGTGCTTAAGGGTCCAGTCCTGGATTTTCGGGTTTGCTCTGGGCTTTTGGCTCTAGGCCTTTGATTTGGCTATGGGCCTTTGGGTTTTGCTCTGGGCTTTCGGCTCTGGGCCTTTTAGGTTGATTTTGCGAGAGTCTCATTTCCAAGCTCTCGGAGGCATTTGTTTCCTCTATTTCATCATTGGGGTTTTTAAAGCGCTTACAAGGACCGGATTGGGGTGTCTACACATCTCTTCTGGTACCCAAGCAAATACGTCAATATGTTCCTTTAAGAAGCTTACCAACTCGACCTCTTCGTCTGCTGGCAATGTTTCCCCAATTAAAAAAATACCTTTCAGGATTAGTCTTGTAACGCCCCTAATTTTAAGTACGTTAATGAAATAAATTTATTACAGAAATAAGCGAGTCACTGCTCATTATTACAAAACGGCTCTCATAGGAGCATTTGAAATTCAAAAGACAACAAAAGGGAACTAAGAAGTCCTATTCTACGGCTCCTCTTGCTCCTCCAACTGTGGGCACGCGCCCCGAAAATCGCCCGATTTTGGTTTGCGGCCCTCTTTGGAAAATGCGGCGCGGCGAAACGCTTCGATTCAGAGTCGCCACTCGGGTTTTAGCGGTGAGGCACCCAAGGAACCGAACTCGAGAACGCTCGCTGCGTTTTGATTTGATTTGAAAAAGGGTTTGATTTGATTTGAAGAAGGCGCAGACTGGTCCGTCGTTACCTTCAATATCTGAGGTTCGGGAGCCAGGTTACGAGAGGGGAAGGGTTTTATGGCACCCCCTCTCGCCCAATCCGGAGATCGGTCTCTACTCGGGCATTTTGTAAAACATTTGCATTTTTCTCTCATTTGATCATTTTTAGCCAGTTAGGGCGGGGAAGCAGTTAATGGGGATTAATACTGTAACAGCTTGCAGTTATGATGACAAAATGCTTATGGATGATAGTTTGCTTGGATTGAATTAAGAATGTAAGAACATAGATTGAGAACAAGCACTGTGAGTAGCTCAACGGGGTGATGTACGCTACTCGTCGGGTGCGTGAGCAGGTGACATACTGGCACGCAATGAAAGAACCACTGCACGCCAGGAAACCCTGCGCATGCCACCTCTGAGCTGGCGTACACCACCTTTCTGATTTCTCACGGCTCCTACTCTCAACCCTCTGGGCTCTGGAATGGACCAGTGCACACCCAGGACAAACCACGCAGTTCAGTATATGAGTTCAAATAGATATTACAGGCAGATAAGCAAGAGGAAATGGCTAAGCGCCAAGAAAAGGTACAGCGAACCCCATAAACAGAGTGGGGAAGAAACAAAAGGCCAAGATTGAACTCATGATATAAGGGCCACGCACTGTCTTGTGTCAAACATGCCGTACGCCACCCAACCGGGGCCGTACGCCAGGTTTGCTCGTTAGTCAGCGCTTGGCTTTACATCATCTGGGCTCTGGATCATGACCAGAAGTAACCCAGAGGCCTTAAAAACAGGAAAAGACAACAGGTATTGAAAGCTACATCTACACAGCTCTTAGAATGCAGAAACAGTAAACTGGTTATTTAGCATGCTGGAGGGTGATGACATGAAAGAAATAAGCAAAACATGGGCTCCTCATGATCCCCACGCCAACTGTGCACGTACAGCCAAAGGTGGCGTATGGCTTAAAGGTGGTGGCGTGCGCCATGGGCCAGCCATTGCGAATGATTTATTTTACCAGAGAAGGGCCTGGACTAGTATCAGTTACTAGCCAGAACCTTTCTGGTTCCCCTCAGGGGTTGAAAACAGAAAACAGTACAAAGGTGGTATACCTTTTGCACTAGAGATGAGAAAGAGGGAGGTGAGCTTTGAGGGTTGAAGATGGAGGGACTGTAGTGACTGGTCAGTGGAGAGGGGTGTATAGACCTATCCCTTGCTCTTTCAATGGATGAATAAGAGAAAGGGAAGGAAGAGAGAAGATGGGCTTGGAGAGAGTTAATGTGCTTAACCTTTGCAAATGAATGCAAGGGTTGGCATTTATAGAGGGGAGAGGACTGAGGCCAGGCCTGATCAGCTGGGTTAGGGGCTGGTTAGGTTAAGGAAAAGGGGCTCCCATGCATTAAATGCATGGGACTAGTTGATGTAAGGTGTAGGAGAGAGGGGGGAACGGCTCTGCAGAGTGAGGTGATCAGGGGGGCTCTGCAGTGTACTTGGGTGGTTACAAGGTTTCGAGCACGTGACAGAAAAGCGGTGATTTGACCGGCCTTGACCCTCCGTACGCCATCCTTGAGCTGCCGTGCGCCAGGTCAAAGTCAGTCAACGGTCGATGTCCAACACGTGGCGAATTCCTGGTGCACGCCAAGGAAAAGGTGGCGTAAGCCAGGTATGGCCTTGCTGAGGCTTATTTGGCTCTGGATTTGAAAGGTTTGAAGGGGTTTGAAGTAGTTTGAAAGGAGAGGGTCCAACGCTCAAAGCTCACGACCTTCCATCGACCTCGGGGAGTTCTCAACCATTTATCATCATTGGGGTAATAATAATAGGCGAAAAGACCGAAAACGTGCTGATCCGGATGGTCCAGAATAGGGTGTCTACACCAACCTAGCGAGTTCTTCGGCTCCGTACGCCTCCAAGGTGAATAGATCGCCCTGTTCGTCTATCAAGTCTGACATATTATACCGGCGTCGCCACCCATATAATATGCCAGGGTCACCACAAAGGCAACACCATGAGCTACGAAAGCTCAATAGTATAATCCTACTACTAGCATCGATTTCCACATGATAGGTACATAAGCAGGGAAATAAAGACAATACTGATAACATGTTTACATTCGCTTGTAACTACCGTTGGCGTTTGACTCATCGTTAACCTTTTCATTGTTACCCTTTATCAAAAACACCTTTTTAACTCACCCAACCTCGATTCCGCCGTTCCGGGCTCTCGAGTATCCTCACAATGGTTCCGCCGCACCGGGTTCCCATTGGCACACATTGCATTGGCTCCGTAACGCGGATAACCAAGCCATACACACCCTACCTCGATTCCGCCGTTTCGGTCTCTTGAGTATCCTCACAACGGTTCCGCCGCACCAGGTTCCCATTGGCACACACACACACACACTTACGTAATACCCTTGAAATAGTCATTACGTAATTTCGAAGATATTTTCCAACCGGGAAAACACAACAACCTTGTTAAACACACTCTAGGTGCCATGTGTCTACTTTCTTGGTTTTCGTGTCACGTTTGCATGCGAGACTCCGCGTGTGGGACTTTTACATACAACATGCATTCATTCCAACTTTGATATAGTATAATAAGAACATCTAACTCACGTAGCATGCTTGAATACCATAAGTAACATAATCATGCATTTTTACTTTTCAAACAACGATCAAAGTCACTTTTAAGCTTTAAGAAAGTAAGTAGAGGTTCACATAGTAAGATTACAACTACTTTACAAAAATAAAGTAAGCAATTGAAAACTAGGTAAGGATCACTACCGTTCTCCTAGGCAGTGGTTTGGACGTCGGTTTGATTTCGGCAGCGTAACGGCCCTCCGATTGCTTCGAGAGGAAAAGTTTTGGAATACTTTTCCTAGAAACAACTTCCTAACTACTACTACACTACTTTTAGGATCGTTGGGTGGTTTTGGAAGTGGTTTGGTGGTTTCGCTCAAGAACTCACAAGAACAAAGAGAGTTTTGAACTTAGAACAAATAAACTTGGAATTCTAGAGAGAAGGAGGAGCTAATTGCTTTGAGGTGTGATTTTCAAGTGAAGAATGGCTCTCTATTTATAGGCAAAGGGTGCCCCCTCCCCCAAGATGGCCGGCCCTCTCTCTCTCTCAATTTCCCAATTTTTAAATCAAATCAAATCCAACTTTTATGGAAAAATCAAAGGAAAATCCTAGGTTTGCATGGCTATGGTGTACCTTGGAGAGATTCTTGAATCAAATGGAGGGTTAAGATGGGAATGGTACATGATCAAAGGGTTGAGAAGTTGCAAGGTGAATATTAGAGTACAATAGAGTTAGGATTTGATTTGGAAGAAAATAAATCCCAAGGATTTGAAGTACAACCAAAAAAATCAAGCCAAGATTTACATCAAATCTCCCTCCCTCTCTCCTTCCTCTCTCTCTCTCCTCTCTCTCTCTCGGCCTCTCCCTCTCTCTCTCTCTCGGCTCTCTCTCTCTCTCTCTCTCTCTCTCTTGCAAGGTACACACATATATATATATATATATGCATATATATGTCATACAATGGGAGAAAATCAAATAAAGAAAGAGTTTCTTGGTACTTTTGAAATCCAAGGTAGATTCAATGCTAGGATTCACTTACCAACTCATAAATCAACCTAGAGTATTTTAGGCAATATAATATACAACTAGGTACAAATATATATATATATATATATACACATATATATATATATATATATACACAAAGGTGGTTGAAAATCCCAATAAAAAATAATAAAAGGGGTACTTTAGTAACTATGCACTTTTGATTAAAATAATAGTACTTTCCCATGTGATTAAAGAAAATGATTAATTAAATGATCCAATAGTACTTTGAAAGATTTGCTCTATTGTCCAATGGACAAAACTCCCCTAACATTTATTATCCAATGGATAATAGTTATTAGGCCACTTAAAATAATAAAATAATCAAAAGGTACAATAAAGTAAGTATACTTTTTAATATAAACAAATGGGATTTTATTACCCAATGGATAATAGTTTTCCTAACCATCATTGTCCAATGGACAAAGAAATAAACCAATTTGATTAAAAGAAAATGAATATAAAAATTTAAAGTCTAGGGTTCAAAAGGGTCAAAAGTTCCAACAAGGGCAAAATGGTCATTTTGCCAAGACTAGGTAACTTTTCGGTTTAGTTACTCTAACCGAATGGTTAGATGCTAACTAGGCTTGCTAAGTAGGACTAAAGTGCAAGAAATGAAACTTGAGGGGCCAAAGTGCAATTTTGACAAAATACAAGAATTAACGTAATTCAAGCAATTAATAACTCGAATAAATAAAAATAACTTTTTATTCATTGAAATTCAGAGTTATTACAAGTCTCGTTGATCTGTATTTTCTTTAGTCCTTCAACCACTTTTTCTGATGGGCTTCTTTCGACATCCTCGATAGTTGGTTGATCCGGTACTTCTAACGTATGAACATGATGGGCCTTTTGGGCTTTTTTAATGATAGAAATAAAACACTGTTGGGCCACTTTTTGATTGCCTCTAATTTTCTCAACCCCATTAGATCCTGGGAACTTCACCATCTGGTGATAAGTTGAGGAAACAGCTTTCATCTTATGTAGCCAGGTCCTTCCTATAATCACGTTATAGAAAGAATGAACATCTACAACTAGAAAGTTTGTCCTTAATACCACTGATCCAGCCCGAACAGGCAACGTTATTTTCCTGAGGGGCCAGACGGCACCTGCACCAAACCCAACCAAGGGTGTTGTGGACTGCTCTAAGTCTTTCTGGGCCAGACCCAATTTCTTGAATGCATCATAATACATTACTTATGTGCAACTCCCTGAATCCATCAGGTTTCTCTCAATGTCGTATTCCCCAATTCATAGGGTTATGACCAAGGCGTCATTGTGGGGCATTTGAACTTCTCTTAAATCTTCGTCTGTAAAAACTATGCCCTCGTTGCATATGTCGCTGCCTTGCCCCCTTTTATATCCCAGCTGCATAACATGCTGGTCATGTTTGACTTGCCTTTGAAGTAGCCTAACCTGATTTCTCATATAAGGTGCGGCCATCCCGTGTATCATATGGATTATCCCTTTAGGATTCTGTTCATAATCCATCTCCATGGCTTTCCCTTTATCCTTGGGATCTTCCTGGATGAATTCCTTGAGATAGCCCCGAGAGACTAAATCGTCAACGTGCCTTTTTTACATTTCACAATCTTCAGTCATGTGACCCCAATCTTTATGGTAGCTACAGTGCTGATTCGTGGCACGTTTTTCATCTTTATCTCTGCCGAGACTTGAGGGCCATTTGAAGTACAGCTGATTCTTTATACGATAACAAATCCTATAAATGGGTTCCTTCCACACCGTAGTGATGAGAAGAAAGATTTAGGGTCAGGACGTTGCTTATCTTTGTACAGCTCTTTCTTTACTTGCCCGTACTCTTTCCTCTCCCTGTAAGTCTTTGGTTTTGGCTTATCCACTTTTTTCACGAGTGCCTTCGGCTATTTGGCTCCGATTTTGCCGTCTTCTCGGAGTATGTCATCGTCCATTTTGGCGTGTTGCTCTATTCGTTCCATCAGTTTAGCAAATGTTGCTACCGGATGCATATCCAATGAATGGCATAGCTCTCCTTGAACAGGCAAGCCAGTCTTGATGGTAGCAATCGCATACTCTTCACTGCAATTTTCAATCTCGTTGAAAGTTTCCTAGTACTTTTTTACGTAATCTCTGATCGGCTCACTTTTTGCCTGCTTCATGGTGGAAAGACTCTCAAACATCTTTGGGGCTCTTCTACTTGTTAAGAATCGAGCAGTGAATTCTTCGGCCAACTACCCCCATCCTCGGATGGAGCGCGGGCCCAATTTGTGAAACCAAGATAGGGCCACCTTCCCCAAACTTGAAGGGAACATTTTACACATAATGGTATCATCTCCATCGTGCATGAACATGGCCTGCTGATAGTGTTGTATGTGAGCTACGGGGTCCGCGTTTGTTTCATAAAGTATGAACGTACTGTGCTTCACCCTACTCGGCAGCCTGGCCTCTTGTAGCTTTCTTACAAAGGGGGAAGCTGCTATATTACTTCGGGCCTTCTGTGCTGCTTCCCGTGCAGTCATCGTTCCGTCTTCAAGTTCCTTTGTTTTGTGAGCCGTAGCTTTGGCCCAATTAGCATCAGGCCTCTCGTACCTATCTCGGTAATGCTTCCTGATCTCCTCCTCATCGGGGGTGGAACTTCGGCTTCTGCTTCTTCTTTTCCGTGGAGGAGCCCTTCGCCTTTCTGGTGTTTAACTTTTACCTCCGCTCATTCTTTTTCATGGAGAAGTTTCATATTGCCTGGGGGTGGGACTCTTACTTTTGCTCCTAACTTTTTTGTGGATTATAAGAGCCTGCCTGTTGCTCTTGGAATTTCTTCGTGAAAGTCCAGAGTCTTCTGGGTGTTCTCGTACCCGTTGTAACTCTTGAATATCGTATTCTCGTTTTTTGATTAAACGAGCGTACTCCTCAATTTCTTTCCTCTTTTTATCGAGGATATCTTCACTATTATGTATACTTCATGAGTGTGAATCTGACTCTCCTCTTCAGTGGGACTTGCTCCTTCTTGTGGAGTCTGTGGTCGTCTTATCGTTTCTGTCCTTGGAATCATCTCGAAATATTAGAGGATCGTCTCTGCTCGTTGTTTCTGGCCATGCTTGCTAGTGGATTTTTAATATTAAAAGTGACCTAATAACTATTATCCATTGGATAACAGAAATTGGGGGAATTTTTACCTATTGGATAAAAGGGGGAATCTTTCTAGTACCATGGGATTTATTAAACTAATCCTTTTCTTAAGCCCATGTGGCAAAGTAATTAATACTTTAATTAAAAAGTACATGGTACTAATATTCCCAAAGTACCCTTTATTATTCTTTAATGGGGATTCTAACCACCAATTGTACATAAGTATATATGTGTATATATATATTAGTACTTAGATGGTTAGAATACTATCTAAAGTACCCTATGCCTATTTATTAGTTGTTGGGCAAATCCTAGGCTTAAAGACTACTTTTGATCTTAAGTACCAAAAGTACTACTTTTTTATTTATTTTTCTTGCAATATATCACATGTATATATATGTATTGTACCTTGAGAGAGCAAGGGAGAGAGGGAGAGAAGGGGGGCCGGTTGGGAGAAGAGGAGGAGGGAGATTTGTTGTGTACTTGGCATTGAACTACCTATGTACTTCCAATCTTAGGGATTTTTTTTCTCTTCCAAGCCAAATCTTAACTCCATTGTACTCTTTTGTACACCTTTCAATTGTTGAACCCTTAGATCTAGTACAATTCTCATCTCCACCATTCAATTGATTCAAGAATCAAATCTAGTACAAACCCTAGCCATGCAACCCTAGGATTCTTCATTGATCTTTCAAGAAAAGTTGGATGTGATTTGATTAAAAAATTGGGGAAAGGAGAGAGAGAGGGGGGGCCGGCCATATGAGGAGAGGGGGAGCCATTTGCTTATAAATAGAAAGCCATTCTCATGCTTGAACTCACACCTCAAAGCAATAGCTCTTTCTTCTCTCTAGAAATTCAAGTATCCTTGTTCTAAGTTCAAAAATTTCTTTGTTCTTGAGTGTTCTTGAGCGAAACCACCAAACCACTTCCAATACCACCCATCGATCCTTAAAGTAGTGTAGTTAAGCTTAGGAAGTTGTTTCTAGGAAAAGAAATACAAATCTTTTCCTTTCGAAGCAATCCGAGGGCCGTTACGCCGCCGAAATCCAAAACCGAGGACCAATCTTCCGTAGCCGTCACCGCCTAGAAGAACGGTAGTTTAATCTTACTATTTTTTAAATCCTTACTTTATTTTCTATAAATGGGTTAAATCTTGCTACTTGAATCTCTACTTACTTTTCCTAAAAGTTTAAGAAGTTACTTTGATCATAGTTAAAAAGTTGGAAATACATGATTATGTTGTTTATGAAATTCAAGCATGCTAGTAGTAGTAGTTGGATGATTTTGTTGTACCATTCAAGGTTTGATTAAATGCATGTTGTATGTAAAGTCTTACACGCGGAGTCTTGCATGAGAACGTGACACAAAAACCGAGAAAAGTAGAAACATGGCACCTAGGGTGTGGTTTGACAAGAGATATGTGTTTTCCCGGTTGGAAATATTTTTGACACTACATGATGACCATTTCAAGGGTGTTATGTGAGTTGTGTGGGTGTGTGTGTTCCAATGGGAATCCGGAATAGCAGAACCATTGTGAGGTTGTGTGTGTTCCCATGGGAAACCGGACCTGCGGAACCATGGTGAGGTATAGCTTGGTTATCCGCGGAGAGGAGCCAATGCAAATGTGTGCCAATGGGAACCTGGTGCGGCGGAACCATTGTGAGGATACTCGGGAACCCGGAATGGCGGAACCGAGGTTTGGTGAGTTAAAAGGGTGTTTTTGAAAAGGGTAATAACAATATGGTTCACGATGAGTCAACACCAACGGAAATCATAAAGCAATTGTTAGCACTATTGTCTTTTATCACTGCTTATGTACTTATCATGTGGAAATCAATGCTAGTATTAGGATTTTACTACTGAGCCTTCGTAGCTCATGGTGTTGCCTTGTGGTGACCCTGGCATATTATATGGGTGGCGACGCTGGTATAATATGTCAGAATTGATAGACGAACAGGACGAACTATTCACTTTGGAGGCGTTCGGAGCCGAGAAGCGGGCTAGAATGGAGAAGCAAGAAGAACTATAGTTAGGAACCCTATATCCCTCTATTATTTGAATAAAAGTACTTTTGTAAGGTTTATGATGTAATAACAAGCTGGACTCGCTTCGTTTTTATAATAAAATGTTTTATTTAACGTACCCAAAATTTGGGGGCGTTACAATTTACCTGTCAATCCAGGTCCTAAATCACAGGGAGAGTATCAATTGTAACTCCCGTATCCTCTTCAGCACTGGGACCACTACCAGCATTCTCCTCCAGGACAACAGACTCATTGGTTGCATCCCGAATTGATGCGTGTTCGGTTACGGCAGCTTGGGATTCCATCTAAATCTCTTCATCAGCATCTACAAATTCGTCTATCTACTGATCAACATGGTCGAAATGGGGCTCATTAGACTCCTGAGAGGCTGCAGCACGGCGGCTTGGTAAGTCATTTTCCACCCAGAGGATTGAGTCTTCAGTGGCGCCAATCTTTGTCAAGCAAGCTTCCCAACTAGCGACCCAAATTTGGTCTTGAATGTTGGGCATTTGCCCAACATAATCAGCGGTGGCAGCACCAAAGCCCTTTGTATACCCTTCTTCATAGATTGCCTTCTTGGTACTGTCGATTTCTAACAGTGCTTTACTGAGATTGTCTTCAGCGGTATCAAGCTTGGCCTTCGTTCCATCTGCCTCCAGCTTCACTTTATCTTTTTCCCTCTCGAGCCTGGAGATGGTTTGTAGCAACCTGGTATTATCCCTCAAAAGCCTATTTCGCTCGGGTTCTCTCTTACAGCTTTTGTCCCAAAGTCATCATCTTTTGGATAAACTGGAACGAGTTGAATACTTTAGACTTAGGCACAAGCAGTATATGCAAGATTTAAGACAAGGTAACAGTTACAATACCTTGATTCCGCAAGAAAGACCAGTGGATACCAACCGATCAGGCGTGGAAACAACTTCCTTCTGCATGTCCACAAGAAGGAGGAGGCTTTAGGCAAGGGTAAGAGCAGTCTCCAATGAGCTGGCACTATCGCCACCGTGGACTAGCCGGTCTCCCCTCATGAGTTGAGGTGCCCAAGTTTAAGGTAACGCTTGAGCATTCAGCGAAGAAAGATGGCGGCTCGAAGCTGCGGCCTACACGGCGGCACCACCATGATCTTCATTTCTGGGACGTTTGTCCTTGTGAGCATCATCCGTCTCAGGAGCGATGTTAGATCCTAGGGGGGATGAAGAGGATCGAGCAGCACCCCTTCTAGTACGACGAGGAGGTGGTGGAGCGTGCCCGGTTGATGCTGCCCGGCTAGTTTCATAGCCACGTGCAGAATCAGTGAGGAGAGAACTCAAATTCAGAGGTTGGCGAGTCATCGTACCTGATGAAGGAGGTGAAGGTGAATACCCGGGCGACGAGGATTAGCTGGTTTCACGATCAGGAACTGACTATTCAGTTTGTTGTCGTATGGATCTTTTGAGTCTCAAACGAGGAAGCAGAACACCTTCTGAGATAGGAATCTCACCTACCTGTCCGGCAATCGTGACTCCAGTACTAGACCTCGAGTTCCTTGGCTGGGGAGCAGTTGAAGTTGAAGCAGCGCTGGTACTTGGATTGGCGAGCCTTTTGTCAATAAACCCTTTATAAGCAGGATCGTAGCCCAGTAGGATGTTGGCGTCACGACCCCTACCAGCTGATGGAGTGCTCGGCCTCTCCTGTGTACCTTAATATCCTATTAATATCCGTTGTTCGGACGTAGCTTGGTTCTCGACTGGGCCGCTTGTTAGCGTTAATTGCTACAGATTGAAAGCACAACTGGGAGTCAATAGGTACAAAAAAGCAGCGTCGGACCCGCACCCGCATGTCTATTTTTAGAGCGATCGTAGGGAGTGGCATTGTGTAACCAAATCTATGGGGGCACTCCCGGCCCAACAATCCCTCCCTCACGATGACGCTCCTGCGACTCGAATCCATGACTTCCTGGCTTTGATACCAATTGAAATTATGCGGAAGCGTTCAAACTACTCCTAGAGGGAAGGTGAATAGGAGTTTTGATAAAAAGATCACCAATTTCTGATTTAAAAATTAATAAAGATGAATGGGTTGATTATCTCAATTAATTCAAACCAAAAATCAAGTAGTGCAGTAGAATAAAAATTGAGACAGGATACACATGATTTACGTGGAAAAACTTAGGGTCCTAAATAACCCTAAGCCAAAACCGCGGCTTAACACTACTGATTTATTCTATTAATCAAAAAGAAGTACAGATTGCGAAATCGTAAAATCCTTACCCAAGCTTTACCTATTCTCGCCAATTTCCGATGCCCCCGAGCTTCTTCAAGATCCAATAGATGCACCACGGACTTCACGCCCGATCTCCGGATTCAACCGGCTCCGGATCAATCTCCAAATGATTCGGCCACGGAGCAAACGGCACCAAGAACCACAAACAGTGAATGGATGAATGATATGATGTGAAGCATGATCTAAACCACCCAAAAAAAAAATGTTCGAAGATGCAAGAACGAAGAACGTGGGTTGTAAAAAAAAACAAAATCTCTCATGCCTCTCGGTCAATTTTATCTTTTGTGCACTCTTTTAGCTATGACCCAATGGGTCAATACATATATATCTATGCATAAACAAAATCCTTGGTTTACCTAAAACATAGACATTCTTTCCTTTTGATAACATATTTTCCGAAGAGTAAATGATATATATGGAAACGAGTATTTGGAGAGATTTATAGGAAAGACAAATGTGCAGAAATAAAATTTCTAATCTTGAAGACGATATGCATGATGTGTTGTGTAATGCTTTTACCTTTCACACAATTGGCTCGATTCCGTAGCGGTCAACTTGGCGCAGCTAATGGGAGGAGCATCGAGCGAGACACTACCCCTAATTATCCTACCCATTACAATCAAGTGGAGTCAATATAACAAAAGACACTAATGGAGGTTTTAGACAACCCCGGAAAGTGCCAAAATATCTAACAATCTCCCTCTTTGACATTTTCGGGACAAAACCAACTGCACTAAACCACAACGGAAAAATACAACTTAAGGAGATAAGCACTAGCCTAAACTAGGTCTATCCAAAGAAGCTTGAGTTGCACTTCCAATACCTGCAAAGATGGCTCAACAAAAACTATGCGCCAAAATATATGTTTCGAAAAATATATTGGGTTAGCATAATTTAATAATAAACGACAAATATCATTATTATATCCAAAAGCATGAAAAACTCGATCAACGATTCATCAATGGAATAAATCTCTTCTTATAAATATCTCTCCAAATGAACAATAGAACTCAAAATTTTTCCATCTCAAATTTTTTCATCTTTATGCAAGACTTCAACAACACATATCACTCCCAAACTCATGACCATACCAAAACCATAAAAATTAACCACAAAAATTCTCCCCCTTTTTGTCACGGAAAAACAAAGGACATGAATTTATCCGAGTGAGACACATGCAACCTGAAAGCATACGAGAGAATCATACGATATGCAATAACAAGAATCACATAGGCAAGATGGCTATAAGAGAAATGCATCGGATGGAAATTTAAGACCATATCAACTCATGAAGCAGAATGATACAGATCAAAGAATGGACAGAATACCATGCTCAAGCCTATGAATGTGAAGCGTAAATGCCATGCATGAGGAGCAAGATAGATTGATATGATCGAAAAAATTATATTTGATACATTACTCTCAAAGGCATAAGCATATGTAAAACTGATATCAAGACAACATATGATTCCCAAGCACGCTAAAACATTGCAAGCACGCACACAATTTAAAAAAAAAAAAATCTTTGACTCAAAAACAATATACCAAAAAAAATAATATTACTAAGTACATTACAACACATGACAACTCAAAATTAAAAACATTCAAAGCAAGCATATGAGATGACATGTGACCCCAAACACAACCTAATCTAGAGAAATTAAACCAAGAGCTAGATTTCCTAAGGTACTCAAACCTAAGAGAATCTAAAGGCTTAGTGAAAATATCCACTTTCTGATCTTGTGTGGGTATAAACTAGGGGTGCTCGCGGTCCGGTTCGGTTCGGATTTCTAGGAATCCGAGGACCAAACCGCTAGTCACGGTTTTTACAAAATAAAATCCGTGTCCAGACCAAAAGTCCTACGGTTCAGTTCCAATCCAATCCGTAACTCACGGATCGGTTACGGTTTTGTCCACGGATTTTAACAAAAATAAAGCTCAAACTTATATCCCACACTAAAAGTGAAGAAGGTTACATTCAGAATTAAGTTTAACATCGCTCACTAGAAAGTACTTATTACTTTGAAGAAACGGAGAGAGAGAGGAGAAGGAGGAAGAGGTGAAGAAGTAAGAACGGTGCGGCGGCGACTTGAACAAGAAACGGAGACTTGAACAAGAAATGGAAATTAGGAAAACTGGAAAATAAACGAACTAGTGAAACTAAATTAGGATTACCCATAACTTATATAAAAAAAAAAAACTACGATTTATCCCATATATTTTATACATCTACACTATATCCCATTATTAAGATAAAATACTAAAATTGGTAGAAAAAAGTTTTAACATTACTAACAATTAATTATATAAATACACACATATATTTATATATTATTTATATAAAATAAATATTTCACGGTCCGGTTCGGTTAATCCACGGTTTCATAATGAAAATCCATGGACCGAACCGCAAGTCACGGTTTTCTAATTTTTCAATCCGTGTCCGGACCATTAATCCACGGACAAAATCCAAAAGGTACGGATTGGTTCGGTCCGGACCGGTTTCACGATTCACCGGATTTTTTGAGCAGCCCTAGTATAAACTCAAGTGCCACGACACCATCTTCAACCAAATCACGAATAAAATGATGACGGATGTCAATATGTTTAGTCCTAGAATGTTGGATTGAATTTTTAGAAATATTAATGGCACTTGTGTTATTGCAAAAAACAGTCATTGCACCTTGAGATAGACCGTAGTCTTGAAGCATTTGCTTCATCCATAGAAGTTGGGTGCAACAACTACCAATGGCAATATATTCTGCCTCTACGGTGGACAACGAAACACAATTTTGCTTCTTGCTATGCCAAGCAACCAAGCAGTTTCCCAAATAGAAACAACCACCGGAGGTACTCTTCCAATCATCCGCGCTTCCGGCCCAATCGGCATCGGAAAATGCGGCTAAGTCCACATTAGTACCCTTAGGATACCAAAGACCGAGCGTGGAAGTCCCCTTAACATAACGAATAATTCGCTTGACAGCGATCAAGTGAGACTCTTTAGGGTTAGATTGATAACAGGCACACACTCCAACATTAAACGAAATATCTGGACGACTAGCGGTAATATATAATAAGCTTCCTATCATACTACGATAAAGCGTGGAGTCAACACTAGCGCCCTCAATATCTTTAGCAATTTTAATGGTGGAACCCATGGGAGTACGAGTACTCTTGGAATCTTCCAAACCCAATTTTTTGACCAATTCTTTCGCATATGTAGATTGGGACAAAAATATTCCATCATTCAACTGACAAATTTGAAAGCTTAGAAAGTAAGTCAATTCTTCCATTAGGCTCATTTGAAACTCATGGGACATCTGTGCCCCAAATTGTTTCGCATGCCGCTCATTTGTGGATCCGAACACAATATCATCAATATATATTTAAGCAATTAAAAGGTCGCTCTCAATTTTCTTCAAAAATAAAGTTCGGTCTACTCCTCCTTTCACGAAGCCAGAATTTAAAAGATGATCAGTTAAACGTTCATACCAAGCTCGAGGGGCTTGTTTAAGGCCATAAAAGGCCTTAGGAAGGCAATACACATGATCAAGGAATGAGGGATCAGTAAACCCTTTGGGTTGTTCCACATACACCTCCTTCTTAAGGTCACCATTCAAAAAAGCACTTTTAACATCCATTTGAAATAATTTAAAATTAAAATGAGATGTAATGCCAAAAAGTAACCTTATTGACTCCATTCTTGCTACGGGGGCAAAGGTATCATTGAAATCAATTCCCTCAATTTGGGTGTACCCCTGGGCAACTAACCTAGCCTTATTACACACGACTATGCCATCTACATCCTTTTTATTTTTAAGTATCCATTTAGTGCCTATGACGTTAGTGTGAGAGGGTCTCTGTACTAAGTACCAGACGTCATTCCTAACAAATTATTATAGTTCTTCTTGCATGGCTCCTATCCAATAGTCATCTCCTAAGGCCTCTTCTACCTTTTTTGGCTCTAATGTGGACGTGAAACACACATAATTGATCTCATTCCTAATTTGCCTCCTAGTTTTCATCTCATCATTGGGTTCTTCCATAACTTGGCTAATGGGATGGTTAAGCTTTACTCTAACCGAGGGTTCTTTGGTGGAAAGAGGAACTAAGTTGTGTTGACCTAACTCCTCATCTTCTAGAGGCTCATCTACCTCAACCTCACTATCATTTTCAACTTTCTCATCCACACTTGTAAGAATGTCAACAACCTCTTTAGAAGAAACTCTTTCATCTAAACTATTGGATTGAAACTCCCCCTCAAAAATTTCCCAACTCTCCTCATCATCATCATTAACCTGAGGGACTGACTGATCAAGAGTGGTATTATCAACAACTACATTGGCTAACTCAACTAGGGTAGAGGTGCGTAGATTATATACTCTAAAAGCTCTACTCATGTTTGAATAGCCTAAAAATATACCATTGTCACTCTTTGAGTCAAATTTGCCTAAGGACTCACTATCTCTCAAAATATGACATTTACTACCGAACACCCTAAAATACTTCACTGAAGGCCTCTTACCATTCCAAATTTCATAAGGTGTGAGAGCAATCCCTGGTCTAACATACACTCTATTTATAGTATAGCACATAGTATTAATAGCTTCAGCCCAAAGGTTTCTATGGACGCGCTTTGCATGAAGCATTACTCTCGCCATCTCTTGAAGGGTTCTATTCTTTCTTTCAACAACCCATTTTGTTGGGGTGTGCAAGGTGCGGAGAACTCGTGCTTAATACCCTTTTTATTACAAAAATTTTCAATGTCGGAGCTCTCAAACTCACGACCATGATCACTGCAGACTCGTGTGATAGGGTACCCTTTCTCATTTTCAATATGTTGACAAATAGTTTTGAAACAAGCATAAGCATCAGATTTTTCTCTAAGAAAACCAATCCATGAGAAGCGAGAAAAATCGTCAACTATAACCAGAATATATCGCTTGCCCCCTAAACTTTTAGTACGTGAGGGTCCCATCAAGTCCATGTGAAGTAACTCTAAACATTTTGTGGTTGCAACTAAATTTGTCATCTTATGAGGGCTTTTTATTTGTTTGCCCTTCATGCAACTACCACATACAAGCCCCTGCCCATTGGCAAGTTTGGGCACTCCCCTCACAATCTCATTCTTAGGTATTCGATGCAATTCCGAAAAATTTACGTGTCCTGAACGTTGGTGCCAAATTTCTACATCGTCAAGCAATACTCGATGACACACATTAGAGTCGGCAAATTCAACACAATAGCAATTATCTAAGGAACGAACACCTTTAACCACACACAAACCCGAAGCATCAACAATGGAACAATTATTTGTAGAGAAATTAACTTCATGCATATTATCACAAAATTGCCCTATGCTTAACAAGTTAGCTTTCAAACCCTCAACATATAATACGTTATCTAACAGAGGGATTCCAGGTGCATTTATGGTGCCTTGTCCTACGATTTTACCCGTATTACCATCGCCAAAAGTGACAAAACCACCATTATACTTCTCTAGCTTAGCGAAGAAAGACCTATTTCCAGTCATATGCCTTGAACATCCACTATCTAAGTGCCAGGCGCAAGCATCATGTGCCCGAAAAGCAGTGTGTGCAACATGACAAACGACATCAACTCTCTTCCATGTTTGCTTCAGTTTGGTGTTCACATGCGAGGTGTGACCGTGTGTAGTATGTCTTTCAACAATCCTATCAGTCTCTCCATTATTATTAGCCAAATTTGACAACCTTTTGATTTCTTCGACGAGGTGTGAAGTTTGATTCGCCAATTGACTCAATTGTCTTTTGAAAATTCTCATTCTTAATGTTTGTGGGAGATTGACGCACAACTTGAGGTCTTCCCACATTGGGTTGACCATACCAAACACTTTTATTAACTGGGGCTATAAACAGTTTCCCCTTTGTTCTCTGATTGTCCCTTCTAAGTGTATAACAAAAAGGTCGAATGTGACCTTGACCACCACAATAGTGACAAATAAAAAGATTTTTCTTTTCAGAAGCATGATTACTATTGTAAGAATTCTTAATGATGGTGGGAGGTTTAATAGAAGATTCAGGTTTTTTGCTCACTACCTCATTCTTTGCAATTTCAGATTTCACAAACTTGATTTCCTTTTTTTGAACTCATTAGCCTTATGTATTAGTGAAGGTGGATCAACAAACCCTAAGCCGCTTCTATTTCTAAACGTATGTGTCATTTCAGCAATACGAGATGTGCCACACTCATTATGCTTTATGGCCTCAGTAGCTTCCCTAAGGTCATGCTCCAATTCAAAAATCCTATCCTTAGACCCTTCAAGAGCCTTCAAGGCATCCACATGCTCTCTCTCAATTTTGGCGAACTTGTCTTTCAAATTAGCGTTATAGATTTTTAATTCTTTAAGCTCAATGTTTTTAGATTCAATGTCATCACTAAGTTTGTTCCTCTCACGACTGATTTTCTCGATGACACTCATGAGTTCCTTCTTTTTCTTTTTCAGTTTGACACCCTCTTTAAACAATTGATTATAGGCCTCATGAATAGAATCTATATCATCATCACTATTCTCGCAGTCTTCATCAGTCGAGACATACTTACTATCATTGCTAAGAGTTGTAGAAAGTTCAACCGATTTTGGGGACGTGGGGGACTTAATGTTGGCAACAAGCACAGAATATCTTGGAGCTTCAGAACCCCCATCACTACTATCATCACTATCGTCATCCCACGTAACCTTATAACCCTTGGCCACTTTCTTTTTAAGAGTGTTTGCACACTCTGCTTGAACATGCCCGAAATAGTGACACTCGTGACATTGTATACCTTTGGGTTTCTTGGATTTATCAATAAACGATTTCTTTTCATTATCCCCAGAATTAAAATTCTTGCCCCCACTACTCAAAGAAGAAAATTTTTCAAAATTATTATTTTTACAGAATTTAACAAATTTTTTGAGTTTTTTAGCATAGAAAACAAGTTCTTCTTTGTTAAGGTCATCATCACTCTCTTGTGTCATAGAGGATTCTTCTTTAGAAGATTTAAAAGCAATGCTTTTATTAGGCTTTAATGTAGGTTTTTTTGAGAAATGATTCAATTCAAACGTTTGAGGTTTACCTACAAGTTCCTCAAAAAGAACGTCATCAACTTTATCACTTTCTTCGATCGCAACTACCTTAGCCCTAAACCTCTCAGGAAGTGACCTAAGCACTTTTCGACAAACTTTAAGATTAGGGATTGGTTCTCCTAATGTGTGGAAGGAATTAACGATGTCACTCAACTTAATGATAAAACTATCAAATGTCTCATCTTCCTGCATTCTCAAATCTTCGAAACGTGTTGTAAGCATTTGGAGTTTTGAAGTTTTAATAGTCTTAGTACCCTCGTGGGTGACTCGGAGAATATCCCAAGCCTCTTTTAGTCAATGCTCCATAGATGGCTCCTAAAGCTTTATAGTTTGCCTCAAAACTTTCATTGTCAGCAGAATTCCACTCAGTGTCCTCCTTAGCCCTCATTTGTTTAGTCGTAGTGTTTTCTATGGTAAGGGCCTCATAGCTGTACCTAACAGATTTCCAAACCCTAACTCCTAGGGAACTCAAATGCGTGGTCATACGGGCTTTCCAATACGGATAATCACTACCGTCGAAAAAGGGTGGCCTCGAGTTTGAGGCTCCCTCTTGTGGTGCGTTCATGTCCATTATAACCAGAATTAAACTCAGGTGGTTAAACCTAAACAGAGCAACCCGCTCTGATACCACTTGTCGAATTGCTTTTCCACCATTTCTCCTAAAACCAATTGGTGGTAGGAAGGGTTTCAATTAAGTCTTTTATGGCATTCGAGATTGCACCTGCAAGTCTGTTTTTAGAGCAGTCGCAGGGAGTGGTATTATGTAATCAAATCCATAGGGGCACTCCGGGCCCAACAAACAGTAATAAGAAATTACAAAAAAGAACAAGCAAAGCAGGAGCATACGTGGGTAGCCCCATATGTGGGGGCAATGAAAGCCCACCACTTGGCCATCTTCCCCAATTGGCTCGAAGGCTCCAGTGACATAATGGAAGTCCATTTCATGATCACAAGCATAATCCGGCAAGTTAAGCACGAGACGTTTTCTACCTTCCTTACTTTGAAATAATAGGTGTTATATTCAGGGTTTAGCACAATGCTATACCACCATTGGATGTCCCAGATTCCCAGTTGGGTTCCTAGGATCCTATTTAAGGCTACAACCCCCATTACTAATCTGAAAAAATTAGTAGAAACTTACATGGGCGTAAGACGGTGCAAGTTTAGCACTTGACGAAGTAGTGGATCGAGGGGGAAACGAACTTTGCCCTCAACAATAGCTACTATAGGGATACACATTCTATCCCATAAACCACCATCCCTGTCTACATTTAAAGGGGCGAGTTCAAGACCCACATTGTCAGGAATACTGTATTCGGTCCTAAAAGCCGACATGGCAACAGGGGTATCACAGAGTTTCCTAAATTTTCCAGGCTTAAGACCACTATCACCCTCATCTGCCATGGGTATACTAAGAACAAAGGAATCTGGAAATTGGTAAGAATGAAACCCTAAAGAAACTAGTAAAACTGAGAATGAAATCTCAAAATGAAACGCAAAAGAGGAATGAGAATCTTACAATAATTATCGCAGCGGTGATTCAAGGTGTGATCGAGGGCTTCCGATGGCTGTAATGGCGAAAAAGAAGAAAAACTCTTGCTTGATTTTAGAGAGAGAAAGTTGATATTCTAATATTTTGCTGAAAACCCAATAAAGGATCTCTTTTGGGGGTTTAAGGGTGAGAGACGGAGACGAAATGTCTCCTCTTACATCGTTACATAAAAAGTAACATGGAAAGGGGATTGAACAGATGCCGTTCTAACGACGTTTGGTTAAAAACGTCTGTTCGAATTTAATGTGAGGCGTACAAAACACTCCACGTGGAGTCATCACCTCGAGAGGGTATGATGATTGAGATACCAAAAGCATCAATGAGCATTAATACTATGTCTTAATTGCTAAGGCGGATGGATTGTTCGACAATGTGATAGCCGAACAGGGAAGAGAACCATTGGGGAAGTAGCCTTAATTACTAAGGCGGTGGGAACGCTCTAGAAGGTTCCAGAATAGTGCTATCCCGTAAAAGAATAAGATCTCGAGTATATAGGATCTAGAAAAGACATCCAACGTGAATGGGATGTTCGGGCAGTTATGGAAAAGAGTCCTGAAAGGACTAAGCTAATAGACCGATAAGGGAACGAAAATCCAAGAGATCCTAGGTTCCTATATGAGATATAGGAATCCTAGGGCCATAGGGATGCTTGAGCAGCAAGCATACATATGCCTATATAAACAAGGTTAACCTATAGGTAAAAGGCACACAACACATTGCACTAATATTGTTCTCCTATTGATAATTAGGGTTTATTTGCTAGTACGTAATACTGACTTTGGCATCGGAGGGCCTTTGCTACGAGGAGCAAAGGTGCGCTCACCCTTTCTCTGTTTTGCAGATTAGGGTTCCGACAACGAACTAGGATTCCGGTGAAGAGGCACGAGTAAGCCGCTGTAGCCCAGAGTGATATGAAGCATCAGCTGTTTTCATCCCCCTATAGCATCATCTCCCACATTCATGAATTTATTTTTCAACTAGTGCAATTCAACACCACCACAAGAAACAGCGTCACTCGCTTCATCCATTGTCACACCAAGACATCTATGCACAATAGCAACACAATCCTCCCTACTAGGAACCTCTGCATGCACAACTAACCCCTCAACTGGGAGCCCAACAAGATACAACACGTCTTCTAGTGTAATGATCATCACCCTAAACCCAAAGTGGAAGCTGTTTGTCTCTGGGTGCCACCTCTCCACAAACGCAGACACTAACACCTTCTTGCAATACTTGTAAGTAATTTGAGCGAGTGGAAGCAACCCTGAAGTTGTAACCCTACCCATGAACCTACGATTGGTTGTCGGTAGCTCCCAAATTTTCAGATAACGTGAGTGGTTATATATTTTCAACAACTGTCGCTCCCTACCATTTCAAATATCAGCTGCAATATGATTCCTGAAATCCTTTAACAAGCTTGGATCTTGTGGACCAACCGAAACCTCATCATGCCTCTGCCTCTGTTGTCGCCCTCTGCATACAACCGAAGCCTCGGTATGTGCATCATCCTCATGTCGCTCGGCTTCTGGCTCTATTGCCTCAATGTGTGCATCGGTCCTGGCCTCCTCCTTCATCTATGCATTGGGCCCAGCCTCCTCCTCTGCCTGTCCATCGGGCCTGGCCTCATCCTCCTTTGCCTATGCATCGAACTCCTCCACCTGTGCATCGGGCTTGGGCTCCTCCTCCGCCTCTATAGCATCCTCCTCCACTTGTTGCTCTACCTCAGGCTTATTCTTCTCCTCCCCGGCCTCTCTGACAACCTTCTTCTGCCTTTGTCGTCGTCCTTTCCCTCCAACTTCTCCAACTTCTGAAGTTGAAGTTTGGTCAGCTTTCCTCTTCCTTGCTGAAACAGTAGGACAAGTCCTCTTCATTTTCCTGTATTCACTAATTAAGAGCAATCAACCTTTAGCACATGGATTCCTTTTCATTTTCTGTCAAAAAAATCAATTTCAAATATCTAAAATGATGGAACATCTCACACAGTGCAAGCAAATAAGACTTATTCTTGGAAGATTATCATAAGAAAGAAACACAAAAAACCTAGTACCAAAGTGGAAAAGGCCTTCATTTATTGCCCAAAAAAAAAGTTTGCGCATATAAGTGTCATACCATGAAAAGGAAAAAATAAAGAATATGAAACTTGAAATAACTCTGAATTTAAATGAATAAAAAGTTATTTTTATTATTCGAGTTATTAATTTTAATTGCTTGAATTACTTTAATTCTTGTAAATTGTCATAATTGCACTTTGGCCCCTCAAGTTTCATTTCTTGCACTTTAGTCCTACTTAGCAAGCCTAGTTAGCATCTAACCATCCGGTTAGAGTAACTAAACCCAAAAGTCACCTAGTTTTGGCAAAATGACCGTTTTGCCCCTCGTTGGAACTTTTGACCCTTTTGAACCCTAGACTTTAAATTTTAATATTCATTTTCTTTTAATCTAATTGGTTGATTTCTTTGTCCATTGGACAATAATGATTAGGGAAACTATTATCCATTGGGTAATAGAATCCCATTTGTTTATATTAAAAAGTATACTTACTTTAATGTACTTTTTGATTAGTTTATTATTTTATGTGGCCTAATAGCTATTATCCATTGGATAATAGATGTTAGGGGAAGTTTTATCCATTGGACAATAGAATAAATCTTTCAAAGTACTATTGGATCATTAAATTAATCATTTTCTTTAAATCACATGGGAAAGTACTATTATTTTAATCAAAAGTGCATAGTTACAAAAGTACCCTTTTATTATTTTTTATTGGGATTTTCAACCACCTTTGTATATATATATATATATATATATATTAGTACCTAGTTGTATATTATATTGCCCAAAGGTACCCTAGGTTTATTTATGAGTTGGTAAGAAAATCCTAGCCTTGAATCAACCTTGGATTTCAAAAGTACCAAGAAACTATTTCTTTACTTGATTTTCTTCCATTGTATGACACATATATGCATGTATATATATGTGTGTGTACCTTGCAGAGAGAGAGAGAGAGAGAGAGAGCCGAGAGGGAGATAGAGGGAGAGGCCGAGAGAGAGAGAGGAGAGAGAGAGGAAGGAGAGAAGGTGGGAGATTTGATTTGAATCTTGACATTTGATCACCCTTGGTACTTCCAATCTTGAAGATTTATTTTCTTCCAAATCAAATCTTAACCCTAGTGTACTTCTTTGAACACCTTGCAACTTCTCAACCCTTTGATCATGTACCATTCCCATCTCAACCATCCATTTGATTCAAGAATCTCACCAAGGTACACCATAGCCATGCAAACCTAGGATTTTCCTTTGATTTTTCCATAAAAGTTGGATTTGATTTGATTTAAAAATTGGGGAATGGAGAGAGAGAGGGGGCCGGCCATCTTGGGGGAGGGGACATCCTTTGCCTATAAATAGAGAGCCACTCTTCACTTGAAAATCACACCTCAAAGCAATTAGCTCATCTTTCTCTCTAGAATTCCAAGTTTCTTTGTTCTAAGTTCAAGAACTTTCTTTGTTCTTGAGAGTTCTTGAGCGAAACCACCAAACCACTTCCAAAACCACCCAACGATCCTAAAAGTAGTGTAGTAGTAGTTAGGAAGTTGTTTCTAGGAAAATTATTCCAAAACTTTTCCTTTCGAAGCAATCGGATGGCCGTTACGCTGCCGAAATCAAACTGACGTCCAAACCACCGCCTAGGAGAACAGTAGTGATCCTTACCTAGTTTTCAATTGCTCACTTTATTTTTGTAAAGTAGTTGTAATCTTACTATGTGAACCTCTACTTACTTTCTTTAAGTTTAAAAATGACTTTGATCGTTGTTTGAAAAGTAAAAATGCATGATTATGTTGTTTATGGTATTCAAGCATGCTACGTGACTTAGATGTTCTTATTATACTATTTCGAAGTTGGAATGAATGCATGTTGTATGAAAAAGTTCCACATGCGAAGTCTTGCATGCGAACGTGACACGAAAACCAAGAAAGTAGACACATGGCACCTAGGGTGTGTTTAACAAGGTTGTTGTGTTTTTCCGGTTGGAAAATATCTTCGAAACTACGTAATGACTATTTCAAGGGTATTACGTAAGTGTGTGTGTGTGCCAATGGGAACCCGATGCGGCGGAACCATTGTGAGGATACTCGAGAGACCGGAACGGCGGAATCGAGGTTGGGTATGTATGGCTTGGTTATCCGCGTTACGGAACCAATGCAATGTGTGCCAATGGGAACCCGGTGCGGCGGAACCATTGTGAGGATACTCGAGAGCCCGGAACGGCGGAATCGAGGTTAGGTGAGTTAAAAAGGTGTTTTTGAAAAGGGTAACAATGAAACGGTTAACGATGAGTCAACGCCAGTGGTAGTTACAAGCGAATGTTAACGTGTTAGCATTATTGTCTTTTATCCCTGCTTATGTACTTATCATGTGGAAATCGATGCTAGTAGTAGGATTATACTATTGAGCTTTCGTAGCTCATGGTGTTGCCTTTTTGGTGACCCTGGCATATTATATGGGTGGCGACGCCGGTATAATATGTCAGATTTGATAGACGAACAGGGCGATCTATTCACCTTGGAGGCGTACGGAGCCGAAGAACTCGCTAGGTTGGAGGAACAAGAGGAGCCGTAGAATAGGACTTCTTAGTTTCCTTTTTGTTGTCTTTTGAATTTCAATGCTCCTATGAGAGCCGTTTTGTAATAATGAGCAGTGACTCGCTTATTTCTGTAATAAATTTATTTCCTTAACGTACCTAAAATTAGGGGCGTTATAAAACTCACAGGCAATACTATTGCCTTCGTACCATTAGACTTCGTATCTTACTGCTCTATTGTTTACTTTCATTATTCTTTGAATTTCTGAATGTGGATATCGTCTGTGAATCCATCTTATGCACAATGCATCTGTAGATTGCATGACGTTGTGGATTCTTTTGCCTTCTTTGTGTTTTTCCAACCCAGGATGTGTTCTAGGCTAAAACCCATGAGAAGTTGTCACGACCCTGACCCGTCCCTTGAGGTCTTAATCATGACAAATGCCAGTGATTTCTCACTAAGGCCAAACCACAAGTCAAAATCATCTAAGCAAGCAACAATCAAAAGGGACTAACATAACAGCGGAAGCAAAAGATGATCTTCTATTGACAACGAACCAAAGTCTTGCTTAGGTTTTACAAACCAAAAGTGTAAACCTCCCAGAGCTGGTGTGCTTACATACAAATTCAAAAGCTAACAAACTATGTACAAGCTAAGTGTCTACAAGCATAACTTCCTTTCCTTTACAAGTTTCCAAAAAAAATACACACATCCCAAAAGTGAATACCACGCCACTCTACGCTTCGCTTCCTGAAAGGTGGAAAAGAAAATCCATAAGCCAAAGCTCGTGTGAATGATTAATACTTAACTCATATGCCTTCCATGGATAACGCAAAATAATTTGATAATAATTCAAAACAAAGTACTCAAAACCATAAGCCAAATATAATGCACATTCCGCTATTCAAAATTCAAAAGCTACCGGACGTCCCCGGTAGTGGATAAGCCAGACGTCTATGCATTATCCCAAAATACACACCAACCTCAAACACCCTTGCTAGCCATTAAGCCGTCCCCTAGCAAGACCGGACGTTGGGAATGCCATTAAATAGATTCACAAACATTTCAAAAATAAGTCCACCTTCCATTGGTATCCATGGAGTACACATTTATAAACATGTTCAAATAAGATCGATAAGGAAAACAAGTTCAAAGCATGTGTCTAGGTATTAATCACTCACCTCGGCTCTACAAATCACCCGAGCTTCCTAAAACAATTAGGCAATAAAAACATAATTAGAAGATGCTAAATAAGCCTATTTTAAGGTCCTAAGGTAGACATATGAACTTAGATAGCTAGCCTCAACAAAATAGTCACAGAAACAGCAGTTCCATAAACTTTAACGCCAAAACTGACTTTGCTCAAGAATAACTAAGACATGATCTTCATGCATTTTTTTAGGTCTACGAGTCTAGGTTCAAAATCAGAAAACGGATCGCAATTTCATCGCCCGAGCTCAAAATTATGGCCGTTTCCCTAACACGTGTCTATGCAGTCAGCACAGTCCAAAAACTGCGCACCACAAGGTCACGAATTTTTACAGAATTCAATACTTCAAATCTGGTCCCAAAATTTTTACCATAGATAAAAGACTCATAGAGGAACTCTCTATAAAAATATCATAATTTTTGAAGCTTAGGAACTGCCTAAAAAAAATCCACAAAATCAGGACAGACATGAAGTTTCCACTCTGCAGATTTCCTAGTTTCAACCCAAACTTCGGAAAATCACTATAAATTGAATTCTCAACGGTTTGGGGCGATTCTAGCGGCAAAAGAACAAGCTTTAAGTCTACTTTCTAACTTGTGAAGGAACCAAAACCTAATTAAAAGTTTACGGATGAGAAATTACATAAAAACTGAGACCCAGTTTGCTGTCAAAAAACTGTTATGTACACATGCTTCATACACGAAATTTTGCTACTCCAATCCAACAAAATTCATCAACTAAACATGAAATACAACTACTAAAGCATGGAATTCAACATACAAAACATGAATTCAAGTAGGAGATATAAAAATTACCAAGTTAAATGTTCAATTCAAGGCAAATAAGATTTCCCCCAATTTTCCTTCTTCTTCTTCTCTCTCTCTCTCTCTCTCTCTCTCTCTCTCTCTCTCTCTCTCTCTACGTTTTTGATAAGAACAAAGAAAGAAACGTGGAAGACTTGTTTTGTTGTGCTTGACTTGGGAATATTGAGTGCATGTGTGCCTTATACCAACTTATGTTCCAATTTTTATTTAACTAGCAAATTAAGCCTAATTTAACATATCAAGCCTTAAACATGTCACATAATTAACATAAACCATAATTAAAAACTAGGGGTATTACAGAAGTTGGACTGTCACGTAACCTGTTTCCATAGTGTTTCATCTATCCACTTCAAAAATTTAAGAATGTCAATTTTCTATAAATAGACAATGAATATTGTCAAGCTAGAGTTTATTTTATCCATAGAGATTTGTACATTTTTTACTCTGAACTAAAAAATGTATGGAACAGTAGAGATAATGTATGGAACAGTTTGAAAATTTGTTGACTTCATGAAAGTGATAGTATTTAGAGATTGTTGTGAAGTGTTATTTTGGTTTTGGAAGCAAATCTATGAACTTAGCTGATATGGTAAAGTCTCATACAACCAGCAGAGATAATCGATGGGACAGTTTGAAAAATCATTCAAAATGTTGCTCATTGTGAATTAAATAAGAACCTTTGTTTTGGAGAAATATTTTGTTGACAATTACTTGAGCTTCATCTTTTCACAGTATTGTATTCAAACTGAGATAATTAGGAAAGGGTACCACTGAAGATTATAACAAGGCTTTAGAAGTTGTGCACGATGGCCATGATTTTATAATTGTTGGTGGACAGGAGGACATTAATTGCATGGCCTAAGCTGAGGACATGTCTCTTCGTGAAAATGAAGCTCTCATATGAAACTTAGAAAAGGAAAAAAAAAGGGGCTCACTCACAAAAATCTTTCTTTTAGTGCGAAATTACAATGATGGACATATATAGTTTTAAATCCTCAAGATGTATCTATTTTGATCTTAGCATAATATGACATAAAAGCATACAAAGTTTGATAGGTTAAGGCATTATTGAACACATGCCAAGAAGCAGATGGGAAGTTGCCTGAGGGGAAGGAAAAACTACCGATCAAAAGATCTAAGGGAGGTTTGGGCAGTCTTAATATGATTATAGGAAAAAAATAATGAACCTGACAAAACCTCAGGAGCATCTGCTAATGGAGTCTCTTGCAAAAGGTAATATATACGTGTCGGATCAACTAGTCCTCTTTTCTACATTGGTTTTTCTCTTAGGAATTTCAACGAACACATGATGTGCAAAGTTATTTATAGTTCTTTAGAAACCAATATAACGAACATAGAGGAACCACAATAATTTTCAATTACCTGTTTCCGAAACAAAAGGGGATTTATTTCATATTCAAACATAAAAAATAAGTATAAAAAATCAGATTCTTAAGTTCGACATCTGTCACAGAAATCAATTTCAAACATCTAAAATCAATTGAAAATTTCAAGTTCATATGTCTGAATATGACACCAGATTTTCGAACTCTAATAATTGAACAGAAAACCTAAAATCAAGTTCTAATATCTGATTATATCAGTTAGGCATTCCAAAACTACCTTTTTAAGGAGTTGTGTCGAACGATGATGGTGATGGTAGTGATGCCACCGTGGTGCTTGCTGTTGTGTGGCGGTGGTGCTTCAACAATGGAGACAACGGAGGTAGTGAGGGAAAAGAACGGGGAGAAGGGGGAAGGGAATGGTGGTGGTGTTTTGGGTGGGTTTCAAAAGTATAGTGAAGGGGAATGGAGGGGTGGGTGGGTTTTTAGAGCTGGTGGTTTTCAGAAGTGGGAAGTGGGTTTCAGAAAACAGAGCAGACATTTTGAAATTTTTGGCCAAAATACTTGGTTGAAGTAGGGAATGATACTTTCGGAAGTTCACAGCTATTTTGAGGTTGTATGATAGCAAATTTTTATAAGATTTGTGTTTAAGTTAGCAAAAGACTACATATAGTAAATTCGCAGTTGCATTTATAAACTCCCTTGTTTTTTAGTGTTGAAAGTATATGTACTTTTTTTTTTGTTAAAAGACAAAAAAGGAAGTGTGGATAATAGAAAAGGAGTGTGAATATCAATTTCTAATGTAAATCTTATAAAAATTTAGAAAAGATGAAAGAAAATGCAAAAAATACCAAAAATTTAGGGAAAATGGGTTATAGATATGTTTTTTAAGGCCCTTTTTTGTCCTTTCCACTAATTGTACACAGGAAAAATACTATGTTCTCCTTTTTCTATTATTTTAAAATTTGATGTGTTCATTAATGTTTTCAATAACAAATTTGGGAGAATTTCCGTTTGACAGGGAAAAAAAAAAACAATTTTGGGCAATTACTATGCATTTTAACTTGTTATTCATATACTGTCATGACCCGCCTTTTAATACAAATAAACTCCAAAATACACTACTTTTTATACACACCCAGGCCCTGTTCTCTCAATCTACAATTTTACATTCCCAAAATAAATAGAAATTTACATGTCTCATGCCTCTTTACAAACAAATATGTACAAGTATCCGATTAAGTTCTAAAAAAAAAAAAAAAATTAGAACATATCCATGATTCTTAAGCCTTTAGATCCATCTTGAAACCTGAAAAATTTGGGTTGGAACAGCATGAGATACAGCTCATGCAGGAAATACGCAAAATGAAAAGATATGTGCAAAGCTTGATATACAAAATATACTCTTTTTATTTATATACAAGTATTGAAAAGTTTTCCGTTCTTTCTTCTCTTTTAATATTTACAATGAAGTTATGAAATCCCAATTCAAAGTCAAGCCAACACAACAAAAATAATCTATGCATTATATTAAATGTTTCCAATTTTTCCTTCCCTTCAAATGCTCAAAAGAATACTATTAAATCACGAACTCAAATCAAGTTCCGAATAAAGGAATTTACCCATAAAAGTCGATACGGAAAATAACGAAGCTCATAATAGAATAGCTAACCAAATCGATTATCAAATTTACTCAACACTGATATATAAAATTATATGAGTTGCTCAATGATGCAATCAACCGACAACCATACTAGACGTCTCTAGCACATGCACTTTACGGGCTATTAACCCGAAGGACGAAGCAACCTACCCCGCGTGGGTTTACAGACTTTCACCGACGGTGTCACAATTGACCCAAGTACCCCGGTGACCCAACTCAACATCACAAAATTATCATATTCCAAATTATCTCAAATATTTGGCCTTAAAGCCCAAATCAACTAAAATTCCTCGAATACTCACCCAAATCCATCAACTTCAACTAATATAAAATATACTCAATCTAGTCTCCAAAAACACAAAAATTATTCAAAACAACTTACATACATGCAACAAGTATACAAAATCATATATCAACAAGTCCCTTTCTTCAGCCTACTAATTGCATAGAGTAAAAATGATCCACCTATTATAAAACAAAAATTGCCTATTTAAGTTACTATCTTTTCATCAAACACGTGGTGTGCATGTACATTCGTGCACATAACTAGCTCATGTTCAAGCACCACTTAAAATGCATGAATTTCCATTTTAAAAGAAAACCTCACACCAATCAAGATCAAAAAAATGAAAACTAGTATAGTTTCGATCATAGCCACAAATAAAATTACTAATCTCTGACCTAACCTCGTGTACAGTGAATATATCCAAATACATAAATTAGGGCTTACTCTATCAATTGATTAATGTCTTGTTCTCTTTTAAATTCAAAAAGAATTTTTCAAAAAATTCTCCCTAGATTCTCTCTAGATTCCCCATACTTCTAACATTTCTCTCTCTATCTCTCTCCACTTATTACCCCTACAATTTTTCAAATTTTTTTTCAAAACATGAACTAAATCTAACCAAAACTCAAATTAAGTACACACCAATACATATACACACCAATATTTAATCACTTAGCATAAATCCTACTTCAAAGAGAGAAATTCCCAAATTGCCATGAAATCACGAATTTGACCTATTGGGATTTTGTTCGGATAGATGCATAGCCCTTTGTCCATAGATCACGTTTTCTACTTGCCTTTTTGCGAGATTCACGAGTCTTGATCTTCGATTTTGGTGTTGAAGCATGAGGGCTCGAGAGAGAGAGAGAGAAAACAGTGACCGAATGCGCAGGAAAAGAAAAAAGAAGAAAGAAAATGAGGAATCGGGTCTCTCAATGATCCCATTTTCCGATTCAAAAAAAAAAGTGTAGTTATTATACTATACACCCCCTCGACTACCTTAAGCACTATCTCAAGTCCTATAGTTTAATATGTAGCTACACTAATATCCCATGAGCTATAAAAATAAATGACAACTATTCATAAAAGTTACCCATTGCCGGTCCCCCAAGACTCTTGTCCTGCACGACCAAACATACATTTACATATATAAAATAAAATTTATTGCGCACAAAATTATCTAATTATAATTTCACGTACCAACATCAATAAAACAAATTTAAAATTAACACGGGTCTCTACATATAGTAAGCAACAATTGGTTAGTGGAAAGAAATTGACATTTGACAACAACTTATTGGTAAGTAGAAATAGCTTGACAATTTTCACTCACATACCTACCTATAACTTTTTAATTTATAGAAACAACTTAATATTTTTCAATTACTTAACAGATTAATTTACAGTAGCCAAAATTGCCGTAATTATCATACTGTCTATTCCCCAATTTATTTTTCCCCACAATTCATAATTCCCCTTCTGCTCTATCTCCTCTCTCTCTCTCACCAACCGCCTCAATCCCTTCTCTCTCCGCAACTGCAACCTCTCTCCACAATCCGAATGCGGTAAAACACATCGGCCCTCACTCTCTCCCCACACTGTCTCCGATTCCCGTGGCCGGAACAACCGCGTCCGTTCACCACCGCCGTCGTGCGTTGCGCGTTTTCTCTAGGGCTTTTTTGGTCAGTGCGATTAGTAGGTTTCGATCGGGCGTCAGAATCCGACGCCGTTGGCCGGATTTCTAGCGGCGCCATGGCTCCAGGGCGCAGACGAGGAGCGAAAGGAGGGAAGACGAAGAGCGCGTTGAGCCTGGGCGATCTGGTCCTCGCCAAGGTCAAGGGCTTCCCCGCGTGGCCTGCCAAGGTCAGTTTATTTTTTTGGATTCAATTATGCTTTTGCATACCAGTCTTCAGCTCATGTAGTGATTGATTTGTGGTTTTGTTTTGAAGTTTTATCGGGGCGGCTGCGCTATCATCTTTTTTTAAAATTTTATTTCCCTGTTCTTGTCTGGTTTAATCTAGACTATAGGGTGAGTAAAGTTTGTAATTTTAGGGGTTTATAATCTTGGGGTATTCCTAGCCTCCTAGGTATATAACTTGTTATTGGCTCGTTGGGTGAAACAATTAGAAGAATTCATTGTGTCTCTGTTGGGTTTTAGGGTATTACATTAAATCTGAGGCTGGCCGCATATCCCGCATGAAACACGACCTCTGCTGAACGCTCATGGTGTGATGGCCACATTATTAGTTTACTTCATTAGTCCTTGCGGTGTATTTTGTTTTGTGGTGGGCGCTTGATATTCCCATTAGTCATTGTTGTTGTTGTTGTGCTTCTTTGTTTAGTTTACACGTTGAAAACTTTTGCTACCTTGCTATGTGTACGCGGTTTGATTTCTTAGTTGTCCCAACCCTGTCAAAGTGGAATAGTAGGAGAGCTTAGTTTGTTACTGCTATCTAGATTCGGTTTGGGTAGGCTTGTGTATGTCTATTTAACTTTGGTGACATTGATGGACTACTAAAGAAGGGGTTAGGATTTTTTTGGTTGGTGGTCTTGTGGTCACGTTGATTAATCCTTGGAACATTATTTGGTCCTCGTGCTACAATATATGTGCCGATTTTTAGGAACTTAGCTTGCTAAGTTTCTTCTAAATGCTGAAGCAAAATTGGTCTCAGGATTCAGGATGTTTATTTTCTTTAGAAAAATGGATGGGACTTACTGAATAATTGTTAAATAATAACATGGTCTAATCTTCCAAGAAAGCTTTGGTATCTGTGCTGTGTGCATGAAGTGTGATGAAATTTTGCTGGGTGGTCTTGGATATTTTTCTTTAGTGGGGGAAGGAGATGTGGCAGGGGGGACGAGGTGAGTAGGGCTCTAAAGTTTCATAATACTATATGTAAAAGAGATAGCTAATCTGCCAAGGATATTAGCTTTATTCAATTAAATCCAACGGAAGTGCATTTTCGATCATACTTTGGTTTCTATAAATAAAAGCTGAGGTTCCAAGCATTTACTTTTTGTTAGTTTGTGGGTTTATTAAGTGAACCAATGAAAAGCTTCCGTTCTTATGCGAGGTTCTGGTACTAGTTGTAGCATCAATTTTTTTGGGTACTAGTTCTTATGCTAGGTGGAGTGAATCTGGAAAGTCATATGGTTCAGGAATTGATCATGCTTATGAGCTTGTTGGATGAGGTGATGATGGAGTTTTTGCTCGTTTGTATACTGGACCTGTTCACTAGTTTAATTTAATATATTGCCATTTGATGTGTTTACTGTTTGATTTGTGGATAGAGTTATGATGTTGGGTTAAGTTATTTGTTTACAAGTCTTTTTTCTTGGTGGTTAATTTATCCCCGTTCAGATTAGCAGACCGGAAGATTGGAAGCGAGCTCCTGACCCCAAGAAATATTTTGTTCAATTTTTTGGAACAGAAGAAATGTAAGTGACTTTTGCTTAAATACTGCCTTTGCAATCATGCTAAGTAATGTGGTTGGGAGTGGGGATTGGGTCATAGAATTTTGATTACAATCAATTATATCGCTATGGGATTGTTTTTTATTTGCGTGCTGTTATAACTATGTGTTCCAAAGTTAAGAGCGCTTGGAGGATTTCTTTACATGTAGTTTTCGGATTGTCAAGGGGACTCTTTTATTGTGCTTTTGTTTGAAAGCTCATGGTTGTTTGTATTTGTCCCATCCCTTCTGTTCCACTTGGGTCTCTGACTTTCTGTGATTGGTTTATTTAAAAGTCAACCAAGTTGGCTTGCATGGGTTCTGATATTGATCTAAATATATTCTCTCTAATGCTGGATTCCTCTATATCTGTATGTTACGCCCATGTATTTGGCTTGCATTGGTAGAGTAAATATAGTTGCATTTCGTTGTGGTTTGTGGGCGTAGTTTGCTCTTGGGAGCTTGTATCGAAGAACCTATGCAAGTGTCTCCTTTTTTCTGTGATCTGTCAAGTTCTCACTAGAAGCAATCCCTTCTCTTGCTCTCTCTTTTTCCAGCCAATTCTTTAAAAGTTAAAATTACCTTGCCAATCACCTTCCCAGGCAAGCAGCTTATTAACCTTCTCAATGTTTTTAATGCTCTAGACTAGATACTCTTCCATGAAGCAAAGATCAGTTTATTCTGGTTGACCGAAATTCGTAGCGGGTTAATTCTCTCTGGAAATACGTCCAACTATCCAATTAGCACAATCTCTTTTGTTTCTCATCTTTCAGTCACCTTTGGTGGCGGCTTGAACCTCTTTGAAAGATTTCATTCCGTAGATCTGTTCTTGTGCAGAAGCACAATTGAAAAGAGGCTTGGAATCTATTATCTATTAAGAGAGTAACAAAGCAGAACACTTTCCATTAAGAATAAAGGTGCACTTCAAGTGCTGTTTGGCTTCCAGCTGAGTGGCTCAGTTTTTTCTAATGACTAATTGTCACTAAATGTCTGATGCACGCTCGACTCAGTCATATCCATTGTATGCAATATCATAAAATGCATAGTGTTCCATTTACAGTTGCACGAACTGGGGTTCTTGCAGGTTCACCGATTTATTTTACTGATATATGCAATCTGATTAGACATAGTTTCCCCAAAAAAGACTACTTGGCTTTTTGTTTTGTCCTTAGTCAATGTTATTCCCAATTTGTTAGTTTTGCGTCAAGCTTTTGTGGATTATTGGTTCGTCTCCATGAGAGGAATCAGACAAGTAAAAAATTGCCTTTTACCCAAATATTTGTAGAAATATCCAAGAAAAAGTAAAAAGGTCAAAAAATTTGTATTAGGACAAAACAAAAATCCAAGTTGTCTTTTTTTGGGAAACTAGGCCGTAAAATCAGATTTGGATTTATAGATTACTGAATGCTATTAGCAATTGTTCATGTTATTTGAAGGAATGGAAGGCGACTTTTTAGCTTCCTGCCTTTGTTATAGTTTGGTCCAGCTTTGGTGCCTGTTTGTTCTTTGCCTTTTGTTTTCTTAGAATGCTACTGGAAGATATTGGCTGTCTTAACGAAACTGCTCAATTTTCTTCTGCTCGAAGGATGTTTCATACCTCTTTTTTTGCAGTTTTGTTTGGAATTTGTCCATTTGTTTCTGAAGCTATTTTGTCTGGCTTAATTTCTGAGTGACGTACCATGTTGAAGTTCTTTGTCAACTTTTGATGTTCTTCAAGAGGTTGATCTCTTTCTTTGTTAGATATAGGGTCTTGCATTCTAACCAAATCTTGTAGTTAGACTGCATGAATTAAGTGGATATTATTCATTGTCAACAGGCCTCTATAATATTTCGATGACCTTTTTTACTTGTTGACGTAAGATCATTATGTCTTAAATTCAGCTGATGATTTTCAAGTTGCCCTGTCAGGGTACCAACTCTGTCCTGTGTGCGCTTCATTATGTGACATGATGGTGACATGGGCCTAAATGCTGTCACGAAATATGCAGTTTTCTTTATTTCAGTTCCAATATGACAATTTTATTTCCATGTTGCTTGGTTAACACGTCACAAATATTCTTTTAAAACTATAAAAGATGTGTTTTGTTGCAACTTGATCATAATTTACTGATGGCTGCTTCATAATTTTTGTTTGATGTTTATCAATTTTGAATGATTTCGAGCTTCTGAATTTGTTTTTCCTTTCAAAGAGCTTTTGTTGCGCCTGCGGATATTCAAGCATTTACAAGTGAGACGAAGACTAAATTGTTAGTTCGATGCCAAGGGAAAACAGTCAAGTACTTTGCTGAAGCTGTGAAGGAAATATGTGAAGCATTTGAAGTGTTGGAGCAGAAAGATTCTAGCGGTTTAGGAGATGATACTGACAGATCAGCTCGTGGGTCTGAGGTTCCATCTGTTGATGGGGTAGAAGGTGGTGCAGTAGAGGTTTACTTAAAAAATGGTATTCAGAAAGATGGAACAAATGGAGAAACAGAGATTAGGGGTGGTCGCAGTTCTGGGTTGGAGCGTTGCTCATGGAAAAAGCATAAAACGTCAAATGAGAGTGCTCGCACATCTAAAGGGTTAGTGTTAGCATCCAGTCCACCTAATGGATCC
Organism: Rhododendron kiyosumense; assembly: GCA_019656275.1. NCBI lineage: Eukaryota > Viridiplantae > Streptophyta > Magnoliopsida > Ericales > Ericaceae > Rhododendron > Rhododendron kiyosumense. The sequence continues at coordinate 253,019 of BPLS01029876.1, read as the reverse complement.
GTCCCCAAGGAAGAAATCTGCAATGTCAAACAAGAAGATAGTGTTATTTGCCCTGAAGACTCTAAGGGAGGGACACCTGCTGTAGGCTTGGAAACTAATCATAATGATGGTGTATGCGATGCAAAAGGAGATGGCCAAAAGAATAAATCTTCACCTTTGGTTGGATCAGTTCATGCTAAGCACACTGTTGGTGGCAATAACTTGCTGACAAATGGTCACCAGTTGGAGAAAATGATGAGTGGTTTGAAGAGGAATCCCAAAGATGAGCGCGCCAAAAACATAATTCAAAGAAAAAGTGCTGTGGGTAGCAGCGCAAAGGAATCATCCCCAGATCTTAAATCAGATGGAAATGTGGTTAATCGAAATAAAACAAAAAAGATGGTGAAAGATGGGAAAGATTTTGGGTTTGCAAATGATGGGAAGAAGGATGCTGAAGGCAGTCTTGAGGAGCAGGCCAAGGACAAACTTTCTGTATTTAAAAAGGGGGATCACATTGGACCTGCAAAGCGTGATTCAGTAATTAATGAAGTTTCACATCCTGCCAAAAGGTCTAAACATGCAGATATCGAGAATAATGGCTCCAAGGGATCATTTCATACTACCAGAAAAATTGATTCTCGGAGTCCTAATGTTCCCGTGAGAAAAACAGAGAATATGGAGCTTAAACCGTCTACATCCCATTTGAAAACTGAAAATCGTACATCATCACTAGTGCACACAGGTAGTGTGCCTTCCAACATTCCTTCTGATGAAGAAGCTGTTCCACCGACGAAGCGCCGACGCAGGGCATTTGAGGCAACGTCTGATTCCGCTATTATAACTTCTGATGATAGAACAGAGCAATTTTCTGGTGCCGTGAAAGATGATGTGTTGTATTCCGATAAAATTAAATCTCCAGTTACTCAGTTGCACACTAAACGGAGAGCTGTTCGCCTAGTTGATGAAGATAATGAAGAGGAGGCCAGAACTCCCATTCATGGGGGATCTTTAAGCAAGATTCATGCTTCTTCAGGTGTTTCTGATTGTGTGATGAATGCTGATGTAAAAAATGAAGTTTCTGCTCTTGGTCGACCTAGTGGAAGGGATTCTAGCGAAGTTGAAGTTGGCCATTCGAAGGAATGCTTCCCTTCTTCGAAGCTGCTAAATGAATCTTCGTCACCCCATTCTGAGCAGCATGGAGAGAAGAGGCCAAAAAAGGCACTTGCTGCTATTATCTCCCATTGTCCTGGGAAACCTGAATTGGAGAGAGTATCTTCCAAGGAGTCCAAAAAATCTTTGACTTCGCCGAAAAAGTCTCCTTGGTCTGGTGCTACTAACAAAACATTGTCAGAAACACCAAACATCAGTAGACAATCAAAAGTATCTGGTGCTGGTACTCAGAAGAAAACTCAATCAGGTTCTGGTAAAGCCCCTATTATTGTCTCTGATAGCTTGATTCATTATCATAATCAAGGGACAACTCAAAGAAGTACGTCATTATCTTCCGGAGAAAGATCAAAAAGTACAATGGAGAATAGTTACTTTCTTGGTGAAAGGTATGATTCATATATGGGTGGAATTTATTTTAATATAGCTCTCTCATTCTTAAGCCACTAATGCTGATTTTTATGTTACATTATCTTCTAAACCACAGAATGGAAGCTGTTGGAGACGATAAAACGAGTTCATTGATTGATTTGAAGATCTCAGATTCTGCAACGTCTATTAAGCATTTAATTGCTGCAGCTCAGGCAAAAAGGAGACAAGCTCACTCACAAAATCTTTCGCATGGCAATGCCGGTTCTCTTTCGGCACCCTCTACTGAGATGTCCGGGAGGAGCCCCAGTCCTGTAGCTTCTTTCCAGCCCTTCATATCAGGCTCCAGTAACCATTTGCAGCCAGATGTACAGGGATATTATCCTCGCACATCTATGGCTTCTCCACATGGTCACCTGGTTTCGTCAAATAATCAACCTGATGATGAAGAATTTGAGGAGAGAAGAGTGAGTTCTGGACACCGGCCTGCGGGGGGTTCTCTCAGTGGTGGTACCGAGGCAGCCGTTGCTCGTGATGCTTTTGAAGGGATGATTGAGACACTATCAAGGACGAAAGAAAGCATTGGACGTGCAACTCGTCTTGCTATTGATTGTGCAAAGTATGGCATTGCCAACGAGGTAGGTAATATTGTGCATTTAACGTTGCTTCTCACCAGGCTTTGGATGATTTACTTGAATGTTCTAGTTTCACTTGTTCAGACTGTTGATAGGTTCCACAATCTCAGGCAGTGACTACTTGGACTTGGTGCCTAGTGTGGAACCATCCACATTTTGTTTGCTCTATGTGTTCATGGGATATACGGCTTTCTCTGCACTTAGTAGCTAATGTGTTTGGTAATATGCTTGAATAAGGTCAGTGATTCTGGCATAAAATAGGTTGTGTGAAAGTATCCAATGTGATTTATTGTTCTGTCATATCACCTTGGTGAGTTAAACCCGATGCCCTGTCTAAGTGTGTGTACTCGAGTCAACAGGTCTTGACTTGGGGCGATGGCAAGTGCTACTGGCTGTGGTGCTTCCAGTACTGTTCTTTTTTTTTTTTTGATCCAGTGCTTCCAGTACTGTGGGAATCAGTTTTTCCACAAAAATAGGTGGAAGACTTCCTCTCTCTCTCTCTCCCCACAACCCAAATGGCGTTTCGTGTGGGAGACTAGTGTGGCGAGTAAGACGATTTTTCAATTCAATTTTGTTCAACAAAGACCCCTCCGCCCTCTCGGGTGCCCCTCTAACATTGTCCACTATCCCTTACATGCCTTTGGTTTTAGCTTGTAACTTACTCACAATCTAACGTTGTCAAATTTCCCTTAGCCGATTCCCAGCTAAATCTTGCGGACATGGACCATGATGTCCCTACTAATCGTATTATAACCAGTGAGAAATATCTTTTGGTAACGTCATTAATATTTATCCTGTTAACTCTAATAAGTTCCTTTGGATTGGTGTATGGGGGGTTCTCCATGTGTTGGTGAGGTAAAAATGATGTACTAAATTTTGATATCAACTTTGTGTTGGGGCAATGACTGTGAAGATTCTTACACGGGAAGTTGTCAACCAACTGACTTTTGGTGTTTGGTGGTCCTTTTCCTGTCAAGTATATGAGAAGTAGAACCCTTGCAATCATTCTTGCTAGATGTAAAAAGCTCAATACTCTCTCAATCAATAATCAAGTAAGGGGACAACAAGCCTGAACATTAGAGGTTGTCATAGCAACTCTCCCTCACTCCATCCGGCCCACTTCGAAAATATAATATTTGTTGGTGCTTAAGGTAAGGGGAATCAAACCTGTGTCACTTAACAGGGGAATGTGACTGAATCTTCTGGGGTGTCTCCTCAGTGCTACATTGAGCTCTATCAGGTGAAGAATAATGAAGGAATAATTATAAAAATGGAGTGTTTAAGCCGTAAACTAGAATTATGGAGGGTTTAAGCCATAAACTAGAATTATGGGGGGTTTAAGCCGTCAACCTAACTTGCAACGAACCTTTTGCTTCTTGATTTCTCACGCGTTCCTTATTAAATCCTAGGTCTACTATCATTAAATTCCTAGGTGGCAGGTGCTAACAAAGGTGGTGTTAAGACGAGTCGTTAGCTAGAGCTTCACAACCCTCTTTAGGCATGCAGTTGATAGGAGGCTTGTGGTGCGGATTGTTTCATTGGCAGGGTGTTGGAGTGTTCCGAGACATTGGCCTCACGAGGTCCTTGGAGTATTTGGTCGGTAAAAGCTTCCTCGAAGATATTTTTTTTGGGTCTGGGTTGGCTTTGATTTTGACTTTGTAACTTGATTAGGTGAATAGAAGTTCTACTCAATTGGTGTTGTAGGAACAAGAGAGAGTATTTGTTTCCCATTTCCTCCTACATTGTAATGTTGGTTGAGAGCTATGGTTTTTGTTCTTTTGTTTGGGATGGCTTGGACGCCACTTGGTACAAAATGCTGAAGTGGCCGGGTAGGCAGGTAGAGAAGGAAGACTTGGTCGCTTCCATTGGCCTTGCGTAGTTGGTATGGATTGAGTGAAACAGAAGATCTTATAGTCCTGGAGAAGTCCACCCAGTGGATGTAGAACCATTTTTTGGTTACCTTGTATAGTTCGGTTTCAGGTCTGTTTCCCCAAGCCTGGATTCTTTTTGGGTGTTTTAGATTTGTTTCACTTGTGGACTTGAGAGCTCTTTGTTTTGGGCACTCTTATTGACTTTTGCCGTCTGTTAGCTTCTTATGCCTCTGTGTATGGGTGGCATTCTCTCGATCCTCCTTTACATATATACTCTGCTTATCAAAGAAATTATGAAACATGTGCTTTTGTACTTCGTCTGTTATTTTTATTCCAGAAGAAGAAAACAAATACTAGCATATTTGGTGTACTCGAAAGTGAAAAAGACAGCAATCTTTATTTTTTTTGAAACAAGACAGCAATCTTTATTGAGTTGCTAGATTTTTATTTATTTATTTATTTTTTGTGGAGGCGGGAATGGAGTGTGTACGGAGGGAATTGTTGGCTGGAGGAGGTAGAGTGGTGGTATCCAGTGCGGCTTTGGAGGGTGGGGTAAGTTTAAGTGTTTCAAAACAACTGAAGGGACATTTATTTTGCTAAATAAGATTTTGAACACAACAAACAAATACACTTTTACTGATTTCAAAGAATTGTACACTAAACTTGTGTACCAACTACATACTAACTCTCACTCTCAAAGGAGAACACTCAAGACTTGAAGTCTCTCTCTCCCCAAAGCACACAACAGAGACATCTTCTACACTGCGCAAAACCACCAAGGGGAACATTGCCCTCCATTCTTCCACTTCATTTCTTCTCTTTTATTTCTTGATCCAGATTCATTACAGAATCCATGAAGAAAGATCTATTGGTGGAAACTATATTCAATGACAACTAGGATTACGGTGTCAATGTCACCAATTACGCAATACGAACAAGGACTCAAAAGTGCTGGCTTCCTGTATATTGGTTCTGCTGTATATATCTGTGTTTGTTAATCGATTTTAGTATTTTATGATCTGCAGTTAGAGGGATTGGTATGTTATCCTTTGCTTAGGATCAATTACGGTTTTTGTACGCAAAATATTAAAAAAGTTTGTTGCCCTACTTAAAAACAGTTGTGTCATGGAATGCAAATGCACAAGTTAGTCATGAAAGGCCTGAAGAGGAGTCCAGGCGGCGAGGAGAGGCATTGGTGTTCACAGGCAAAAGTCTTATATGTTTTGTAGATCACTTAAATGACTGTTTAATTGTTAGAATGAAGGATCAATTTCAGTCTCCAAAATACTTTGAGATTTAGTTAAGCAGCAATTCAGGATGTTAGGTAGTTAAATTGTAGTGCACTATTCGGTGTTATTGGGACTATCATGTTGAATGGTTTCATTTGCATCAATGAATTAATAATCATTCCTGTGTTATTAACTGATCCTGTTTGATATTATTTGCTCAATTCAAGTTTCAGTGGACAATGCAAATTGTGCTTATCGGCAATAAAGGGCAGGGTGTGATAATAAGTTTATAGCTGGACATGTGACAAAGCAAGCTAGTCTGGTTTCCTATGATTCTGTGAATCTCAGTGAAATTCCAATTCATCCAGTAGTGGAATTATGTATCTGAATGGGTCTTCAATTACTAAGCTTCTATTTTTCTGTAGGTTGTGGAACTTCTCATTCGAAAGTTGGAAAGTGAGGCTAGCTTTCATCGTAAAGTGGACCTGTTTTTCCTGGTGGACTCTATTACCCAGTGCTCACACAGTCATAAAGGTACTAAAACGAAATAGGTATTTAGTGTTGTGTTTTCTTGAAAGAAGTTTAGTAAAACATTTTTTGATCTTTCAGCCATTTAAAGGCAAATTTATGTCTGATTGATCGTTTGTCTTTTGTGATATTTGTTTAGGCATCGCAGGAGCGTCATACATTCCTATAGTTCAAGCAGCATTGCCTCGTCTTTTAGGAGCTGCTGCTCCTCCTGGTGCTGCTGCTTCTGAAAATCGCCGTCAATGCATCAAGGTAATTGCCCCTTCTCTCACAATTATCTGTCCATCGTTTGTGCTGAAGATAATTAACATAACTTGCATCCTTTAGGTTCTACGATTATGGCTTGAGAGGAAAATCTTACCCGAGTCTCTTCTTCGCCGTTATATGGATGACATTGGAGTTCCAAATGACAATGCATCTGCCGGTTTTTTCCTTAGGCGCCCATCTCGAGCGGAACGTGCTGTAGATGATCCAATTAGAGAAATGGAAGGCATGCTTGTTGACGAGTATGGGAGGTATGAAACTTCTCATCTACTCTCCATGTTTGAGGAATCGACCTGTACATTTGTTTGGTATTACATTAATATGTTCTATTACCATGAGACATAAGGCTCGGTTTGGTTTGGTTCTATTACCATGAGAGCTATTGAACAAAGTCCTAGTCTCTTATATTTTGTTTCTGCTGGGTATAAAAAAAAAATAGTTGGACATCAGATTATTTGGGTAATTGATACTCAAATTAGACCCTACAGATGAGTAATACTTAATCAAGGAAATAGCCTTTCTGAACTTTTTACTTGCATTAATATTGAACATATCCTCTCATATGTCTGCTGTTCATCAATTTTAGTACCAGCTTTAACACAATAGATCCCTTGCTCTCTCACCTCTCTGATCTTCCGCAAATTCAGGAGAGTTGCTGCAAGCTGCTCATGCATAAACTACCTTCCGAAATAGATTAGAGCTCAATCATGGGATTTGCACATTGAGAGTTGGCCTATAAAATGGTTAGATAATTCTGTACTAGAGGCAATGTTCTAAAAGTAGCTAGGTGCTAGTCGGGCGGTCAGCCACCTTCGAGTGATCAATTGGTGCATATTAATTAGTAATCGAACATTAATCGTTAGTCGGACCTAATCGGATAGGCTTCGCCACTGATTAATTGCTGATTAATTACTTGTTTTAGAGCATTGACTTGAGGTTATTTTCTTGTGAAGGAGAAAAATGAATTGGGACGGTAAATAATTGGGTACGATAGACAGGAAATGGCGCCTACGTTGAGAGTTTGAGACCTTCAGACGGTAAATAATTGGGTACGACAGACAGGAAATGGCGCCTACGTTGAGAGTTTGAGACCTTCATTTATGTGATTATGTCTAGCGGTTTTATCCCCCTTTTAATTTGCTTTAAGAATTCCATAATTTCTTAAATGTTTGGGTGTGAAATTATCTGTCTGCAGTGTTCTTCCCCAATTGCCCTTTCTTTTAACCTGCAAAGGTTTTGTGTGGTCACTGCTCCCCATTTGATTAGCGTGTCTTACTCTGCCTGGTCCCTCCTTTTTTCTTCTTGGTTTTTGGAAGAATGTTAGTGCCTTACTTTCTGTTCCCTGTTAAACATCTTAGGTTACAGTACCCTGCAAGAAGGGGATCAACTTGTATCTATTGTTTTTTGATGTTCTATTTGGAGTCATTGACGAGATTTATTATGTTTGTGGTAATGTTAAAAGGCTCTGTTTGGTAAAGTTGCCAGTTTTTTGTTTATGAAAAACATGAAATGAGTTTTTGTTTATTTATTAAAAACTAAAAACTGAAAACATGGTTGGTGACCATAATAGTTTTTGTTTATTTGATTTTTGGGCTGTCGAAAGTGTTTTCAAAACAAATGAAAGTACAATTTTCGTGTTTCTAGAATTTCCATAAACTAGTGGTAACACAAACATGTTTATGATGCCTATTTCAAAAAATATCGGAAACAAAAACAAAAAACTGAAAATAAAAACTTTTCCAAATAGAGCCTTAGGTTTTGGGTGGTTGACTTGCTGACACGTACGTCTTGTTTTGTTGGTAATTGTTTCAGCAATGCTACATTTCAGTTGCCTGGCTTCTTATCTTCTCATGCGTTTGAAGAAGATGACGAAGATGATCTTCCAAGTTGTTCGTATAAGGAAGCTGCTGGTGGATCACCAGTGGAATCAGTACCAGCTACAGGAGAGGGTGAAGCATGTGCAGTCACTCCAAATGACAGACGGCATTTTGTGTTAGAGGATGTGGATGGTGAACTCGAAATGGAAGATGTATCTGGGCACCCCAAGGATGAAAGACCCTCGTTTGCGACTGGTTCATTTGAGCATGCCTCGGAATGGCAAGATTCAGATGGGATTTTGGAAACAGATTTGAACTATTCTAACGAGTTGGACCCTGTTCATGAGGGTTCTCCGCCTTTACCTTTTGATTCCCCTCCTCCAACACCACCTCTGCCTCCTTCACCACCGCCTCCACCATCCCCATCCCCCCCTTTGCCTCCATCATCATCACCACCGCCACCACCGCCACCTCCTCTTCCTTCATTGTTAAATGTCTCAAATCCAGTTCCTCTGCCATCGTCCATTCCTCAACCATCATTGCTTCCTCAACCATCATTATCACCTCCATCTTTAGTCGTTTCGCAGCATATTCATGTGTCTCAGTCATCAACACCATCTTCACCGAAATTGACTTACCAACCACCTCTACCGCATGAATACAGCAGCACACCAAGTGTATGATTTCTTTCTCCTGTTGACCTTGTTATTGTGGATGTTTTACTATTTAACTTTGTGATGGCTAGGACAGAATACACATAACTAATCTTTTCCTTCTGGTTGCAGGGGAACAAGCTTGTCCAAATGACAGTGAATACTCCTCACGGGGTTCATATTGATGCCACTATCAGAAATGAAATGTATGCCCATCAATCATCTTGCTTTGTGCCGGCAGGAGTGGGCAACAACCCACATGAACCTTCTGGATTTACTTCCTCAAGGCCATTAGATTATGGACATCATGACTCATATCTTAATTCCCAACCTTCTCAACCTATTCAACCATTTCAAACAGGTAATGCTCCTCTTGGACAAAGACCTTTCCATCATGCACCACCTCAAACCCCATCCAGTCATTATTTGTATCCAACTTCAACAGTCCAGCAAAATCCTTATCCCCGGCCATACTCATTGCTGAACCTTCCTGATGGTCCAAGGCGATATGTGGCTGATGAACACTGGAGGATTTCCACAGGTGAGTTCAACACAGATAAACAGCGAGGTGTGTGGATGAGTGGAGGCAGAGCATCAAGTTCAGGGCTGGGGCTACCGTTTGCCCATGAAGGTACTATTTGTCAATGGTCACTGTGATAAACTGCATTACAATGCCCTTGTATTTGCGTATTCTTTGTTCACATTTTCCCTTAGCTTTGATGTCTCTTGTCGATTCTTGTTCCTAATTAAAGGTTTTTTGGTAGACCCTTTGTGTATGCTCATTATAATTGCATCTTTAGAATGATCTTGCTGCAGCTCTTGGTGGCTTTAAAATTTGCTTTAATTTACTATCTTGACGTAGTTATTTATTTGTTTGTAGTTAAAGTTGCTCGAGTTGACAGTTTAAGTTTTCCGTGCAAGGTTATTTTCGGCCTCCTCTTGAAAGGCTACCTGTGAAGAATGTTGGTTTTCAGCCAGCTGCCCCAAGTTCACTGCCAGCTGGAGTTCCAGTTCCAGTTCCAGGTGACCTTGCCATGTAGAAAAGATGCTTCATTTTTGTCAGAAGTGACTTCCTTATCAGTTCAAACCCAGTTGTGGAGAAGGAATAATTTCCTGGTTGTATTTACTTCAGGTCACACTGTCTCTCAATTGTTGCCTAGTAGACCAGATATGACAGCTCTTAATGGTTGGAGGCCTTCTTAAGAAAGCCTGCAACTCCATTATAGATCTTTGGTAAGTTTCAGTCCCCCGTCCTCATCTCATGGGTTATCATCTCATGGGTTATTCAATTGTGCAAGGATAATTTTATTCTCTGGAGTCTGGGCTAAGCCGCAACTCGTTAAGTGATGTGTGTAGTCATTTCGTAGATACCATGTCTTGGCTACTGTTTATTATACTAATTCACCACTGAATGCAGTCTTGTCATTTTACCGTGTGGAATTGCGTTTGTGGAGGTCTTCCTTGGAACATGCCCTTGGAAAAATTGAAGGGTCTGTTGGTTGTTGTAATATGATTCAGGCTACTTTGGAGTTACTCCTTCTACAATATAGTCCTTCCACAATTTGACTAATTAGAAGTATTGCCTAGAAAACTAGAATAGAAACATTGACTTCCTGAACGGAAATTTAAATCTGGTCATTTCTCTAGAAATATGGAGTTGCCTGATTCGAATGGGTGTTTATGTGTTCATGTTTGAGTGTGTACAAATATATCATGTTTTTGGTTTGTTGCCAACAGAAACATCAGTGCATTGAAGGACAGATTAGCAGTGTTGATTTAGTTAATTGAACAAAATGATAGGAGTGACCTGTTGCTCACATATTTTTCTTTCTCCAAGGTAATAACTTGCATTTTGAATTTATTCCCTGCAGGGGGCTGTGGCGTAAGTAGGAGGTATGCATTCATAAATTTCCATAAGATGGTTCAGCTTTTGGGCGAAAATTTGACCAACACTTAATGAAGGTGTTGAGAACCTGTGGAGGATCTTGACAGGGTTGTACATATAATTTTCCCTGCCAAATGCCATCCCTCAAACATTCGCTTCCAAAGTGTAAGCCCTTTACTGATTTAGCACATTGTTAGCACTTGTAATTATACGTGACATACTATACAATAGATTTTTTCTTTATCCACCAAATTTTAGTTTTTATGTGATTTTGAAGAGCCTCCTTTCTCTTTTACTCTGTAAACGCTTCCCGCCTGTGTTTCTGCCTTAGCTTATGTTACTCTTTTTATGCAAAAGTCTACACGCTACATGCTCCGAAATTACTGACAGCCACAATAATTACCACTAATTAGTGATTGCATGCATCAAATGCGGCAGTCTTTACCTTTCTTATCTAACAGTGGTTCCTAGTGAAGCATAGCTTCAGTCTTACTTGTTAGGGCATTTTACATAAGGGCTATGTGGCAATTCATGCCTATCTGTTGTTTTAACTTTTTGTTAGTGGGTTTAAGCCATTCTTGATGCTTGGAATTGTTTATAATTTTTTTTTTTACAGTCATCGAGTTTTAGTAAATTGGCAAATGGAATGAGACTTATATCTTTTAAGTGGCACTGTTGTCCTCATTTTATCAACGTCTGTGTTTTGTTCATTATTTTGTTGCCTTTTAGTCTTCGTCTCTATTCTGCCTTTCTGGTTTGGTTAGTCAGAGGCTTCAACACCCGTAATATGTGGACCTTAGTTGCAGGAAACACCTACTTTGTAGGTGCTCCTGAACAAGAAACGCGCGATTCCGCGTTTCTGATTAAGAAACGTGATGGGAGTGTGTTCCCCTTGAGACAGGATTGCGCTCCTACGTGAGATGGGAGCTTACGCGGAGAGAGAGTCTTTGATTTCGAGTTCCTCTCCTACGTCTCTCTCAAGTCGATCTCTGACGTGGCTCTCTCTCTCTCTCTCTCTCTCTCTCTCTCTCCATCGATATTAGTTAGGGCTAAAGGTTTGGGATTAACGCTGAAGGAGGAAGACGAGTACTGATGTTTTATCTATATATTAAATTATTACAGTTTTTACCCCTTAGTTACCGAGTATTACATTATTATTCTGTTTAGGTTCAAAGTTAACAATTTTTACCCCATTTAAAGTTTTAAAAATTATATTTTTACTCCATAACTGTCCGAAACTAATGTTATATTGAAAAAATACAATAAAATATATATTTTCTGTATCATATAAATAAAAAATATGGTATTATGTATGAACTCGTAAGCATTTGTTTGCTTTTGTGTTCCTCAATGTAACCTTTTCGAGTTTTATAAAAGTTTCGTTTGCTAAGGAAAAAAAATGGTATTATGTAGAAAAATATATATATATAATAAAATATACATAGGTGCTCCCAATCTTGGGAGCTTCTGGGTACATCCGCTCCTGCTTTGTGCAACTACGAATTGTGGACCAAATGGACTCAGATTAAGGCTAACGGTTTTCCATAGTTGGGCTTTTTCTCTCTTTTTCGTGATCGCCAACTAGCCATGAGTTCTACCAGCCATGGGGTTCTAAACCAACCCTTGAAACATAAGCGAAAACAGAACATAAGGAGTCATTTGGATCTTAAATTTAATCTGAAAATCTCTTTGAAAAATAGTTTTAGATCAGGAGGTTGGTGATTTTGAAAGAAAGCTACTTACAAATCCTTACAAGGAGCTTTCATGCATCTACCTTAATGAGTAATTGGTGATAAGTTGCTAATTAGAAGCTGTCTCAAAAGAGATTACAATTTGAGAGTAGAAATTCAACTCTTCCATCATGAATATACCTTCACATGTAGGTTTGTCTAAGTACTTATGCAGAGCTAGCTTGAACAGGCTGGCTCCGACCTGAAGACTGATTTGTTAGGTGAATTTATCTTGCTCCCCAAACCTCTCCAATTACTATCCAATGTAGGATTAAGAGACGGTGGCATTCTCTTCCACTCAATTAAGCGACACCTTTCTTCATGGCTGGGCCACCCTCTGCCAACTTGTCCACCCTACCTGTGGGGGCCCCGCTAGTGAGCTGAACAATGCCCCCTCTGGAGTTGGGCGGTGGTGACATTGGGCAAGGGACCTAGTTAGTTAGGTCTGATATGGAGTTGTCATGGCCAGGTTGGGCTCTAACCATGAGGACTAGCCTAGAGGTTGGAGTTAGCCTGCACCTTCTTTCCCGAGATTTCACAATGCCTATCCCGATGTGGGATTGAGAGACTGAGGTTGTGCTTTGATAGAATTCCTGCCTGCTTTGTCTTTTATCCTTCTAGCTATGCACACTAAATAAATCACCTTTTCTGCTGTTAGTAGGCTAAGATATTGATCACATGACCCAGACACCCAAGCAAGGTCCTTAGATCTTTGTTGCCTTGGGACCACAATGGTTCGGAAATGGTAGCTAGATTTTTGGTAAGTAGCTTCTATACTTGTGGCCTCGTGGGGATTTATGATTTAGGGAGAATGCATCTTGTTTTCTTGTTTCAAAATTACATGTAATACTAGTCTAATGCTCGTGCTTCGCACGTTTCCACGTGCTCGTAGATTGAATTGGTATCGGGAAGTGTTTTTTATTTTTGTAGCGATGATAGTAGAGAAATAGCAAGAGGTTATTGAAGCAAAATCAGTTTCATTCCAAGGGATTCACTGTTTTGACACACCTTTTGTGTTGTGCTACTCTGGTACTCTCTTTTTTATCGGCAATTTTTTTTTATTAAAACTCGACATAGGGTACATCAGAGGTAGCTAACTCTAGATACAAGAAAACCTTGAATCAAAGAGAGGGCTGGTAAAGAAAAGAAAAAACAAGAAAAATACATGCAACAAGAGATTGATAGAAGCAATTATCCCGACAAAGAATTTTTCATCCAATAGCTATAGGGATCATATCAGGTAGTTCACCACAAGTCCAAAAAGTCAGACAGATCCCATCCATTATCCCCTCATTACAATGAACATAGCACTAAATTAGAGCCATATTGATCTCCAAAACCCATAGAATTGCAGAATCCAGTGGGACCACTTCCAGAACACAGCTTCAGAACCAAATGTTTGAGTAGTAGCAGGGGAGTATAGCAACAACACTTGTAGATCACAAACAATCATCAAAGATCAAACAACAGAACCAGCATTCCAGCAACAGACAGGTACTACGCATATAGCACTCTATAATGAAGCATGTATTGATAGCATCATCACAACATAATGCCTTGATAGAACAGAGAAGCAGCAACAGAAGAACCAGCAGACACAGGCACTCCATGGTGAGAAAAGTTTTCATCACCACAGAGTACCAAGATACATCGGCCTTAATATAACCAGTAGACATCAGCAGCATGACCAACTTCATCAAGAGAAGAGCTCCAAGGATGAAGCCATAAAGGTAGTCTCATCCAAGGAGCCAGCAATGATCCAGCAACAGTGAACAACAATGACCAACAAGGACACAAAATAGGACACAGACACAATAGACTCAAATAGTCTAACAAAATAGACCAAGATTCACCCATAAGACCAAAACCACCAAGTTGAGACTAAAAGGACTGATCCTAACCCACCAGATGTAGTCCCTACACTGAATGCCGAGAAATAGCAAGAGTTAGAAATCAGTTTTAGATCTTCCAATACAAGGGAATCATTATTTTGGCACACTTTGTGTTGTACAACTATGGTATTTTTATGTAGTTGCACCGAGTGTTACAGGTGTATTCTACTTCAGTGGCAATGCTGGTGGATGAAGGCCAACCACCAACCATACCATGTATTAATCAACAATCAAGAAACATTAAGAAGACACTCCACTCAAAACCCCAATAAACCTTTTAACATTAGCCACCAATACACCCCCTCAAAATTTGCATTATGTTGGACAGTCAGTTCCATTGGCAAGAAACTCATTTATATCAAAACTTAAAAATCTCAACGATGTTGTTTTCCTGCATTCAAAAATCCCAATTCCATCAAAGCAAGAAGAACAAATCTTACACACCATAATCAAGAAAAACACATATAAGCATCAGATATTAGATCCGTTACCAAATCGAAGCCAAGAGATCAGAGGGAGAGACAGAGAGATTGGAAAAATATATATCTATTACATAGAGAGCAAAACAAAGAAGCTTTCTATGCGTAATTGAGACATTCATATGGACAAGAAAATCACTACCTTGAGGAAATTATTACCTAAAACTCAAGCCAGCTTCAAGACGATAGCGCTGCCTTCCTCCAAGTAGACTTAAAGACTCAAAGAAAATAACTATTTCTTCGCCAAAAGAAGTCGGGACACGTTCAATAGACACAGATTTTGTTTGTATTCAAACCAGGATACTTCTAACCTTTCAAGCTTTGGTAAAATAAAATAGGGTACCCTCTAAAGATATAGTGTGAATACCGATTAACCATAACTGCACTTGGGAATAATAGCTGCGAAGATTAGTAATCCTGTGAAAGACATGAATGAAAGTCATATTTAAATGCAGGGGAGACAACTAAAATTAGCTGAAAAATATCACAAGCCAAAGTCATCGAACAGCTATCTAAGCAGAACAAGATCGACTTTCTCTTGGTATGCTTTTTTTAACCTGCTATTGAGCTTCATTGATCAACTTACATCACCACAAGAAAAAGTAAATGGAAAAATGCCACAAAAAAAAAATACAAATTCATATGGTGGGCCAGCTAGCACACATGAAATCCACAAAACCAGATAACAGTGCATTGAACATTTCCACTTTCATCTCCATCAGTCCATCAAATGGCTGATAAGTTGCAAACCTCTGGATGCTCAAATCCCCGTCTGTAATCGAATCTTTTGCATTCTCCACTAATCACTCTTGAACGAAATCCATAGAACCCTTAGGGGGGGGAGGGAGGAGGGAATGGGTGTAGTTTGAAGATTTATGAAGAATTTCGTCGTATGTGGATAGTGGATACTGAGAAAAGAGGGGGACGCGAATAGAATTTCCCATTCCAATCCAAAAAACAAAACAAAGAACATATTTTTCTGTAGAAATGGGGCTAGAAAAAAATTTCCCCACTCAAATAGATTCACGCTTTAACTAAAGTCTTAAATTGAAATGAACATGGGCACAAATTGTAACCTCAAACAAACGAAAAAATTTAACTAAAATTCAAAAAAAAATAAACTGAAGAAAGATGAGAAAAACAGGTTTGAACTTTACCCGCACTTATCACAGAGAATAAGAGATAAGCGAATTCACCAGATCGCAAAGGCCATCCTTTTTGCCAATCACTCGACGACGAAGCCCCGCAAAGACCATTCATACAAACCTTCGAACCTGTCGAATTGACAAAAACTCAAATTCACAAAAAAACCCTAACCAGTCCCCTTTTAATAAAAGACATCAAAACCATTGATAATACACTAAATTAGTCCACGTAATGAGATGTATTGCAAATGTAAACTGAAGAAACACAACTGACCTTGAACCTATATATAAGTAACAGCATTGAGTTCAAATGCTAATTGAAGAAAGTAAAGGCATGTCACTAAGCCTTCTAAGTCTTCTGATAAGTGACGTAACGCTTAGAAGGCTAACAACATGTCACTAATGAACTAAGCAAAGAAGCAAGGAGGAGGTGAGATATTTCATTCCTAAGCTTCTACTTGCATATGAGCAAACAGCTAATGTGCAAATGAGAATGAACAATGAACAAAAGCATGTACCTTATTGCCTGAGAACTAATTGGATTGTACTTTTCATTTCCTAATGTCTATTGCCTTTTGCACCTTGTTCATGGAAATTATTAGAAGCAAGTTAGCCATTCTACAGCGGTGCAATTGATACGACAAAATCCAATTGCTAGTTGTAAAACAAATTTCACATCTCCCTAGCTTGAATACGAAAATCTTATTCCTCATACTAAATCGCTTCTATAATTTCCATGAACAAGGTGCAAAAGGCAATAGACATAAGGAAAATAAAATATTTGCTTTCAGTAAGAACTAATAAACTTGTAGAATGCTTCGTCACAAATGGGGACAAATATGGTCATCATCATAAGCACGTACAATACCAAGTCCAAAAGATTCACAACCTCAATTTTCCTTTTGCACCAACTGTTTTCATTCCAGCTTTAGTCCCATAGTCCCAGGACCAGAATGTGATGTGGTAGCCCCTTACGTGAATTCCTTCCCGAAATTAAGATAATCATTTGGCAAATAGGTGGCACATGGCCAACCAAATTCAATCAGACGAATATGCTGAGTGAAAAACTTATGGAGTTAAAAGTCAAGTATCCATGTCTTGAATGACCCAAAACAACTGTAGAGACCCGAATAATTTTGATTTTTGAAATTAATTATTAAATGCCGAATTGAGAAAATATGGATTATTTGGTGATTAATTAGATTGGGGCTTGATTTGAAAGAGTAGAAAGTTGAGGGAGTATGTGTGTGATTTAAAGATATGTGGGTATATAAGGTGGGTGTGTGTATTGTAGGAGATTAAAATTCTCCTCTCCCCAACTCTCTCTCATCCGTTCTCCCCCTCTCCCCACCGGCTATCTCTCTCTCTCCTCTCTTCTCACTCAAAACTCCACTCCATCTCCCAAAATCTCCAAGAAACAACCTCCCTCCGGCCTTGCAATCGCGTTCTTGAGTTCGAAGATCCTTGGGTTGAGTTTAAATTGAAGTTTCGGAGTTCGAGAAGCTAGGGCTCGTTCAAAAACGCTTGAATCTTGACCATTATTGCGAGGTAGGGACTTCTTTACTTCTTTTACATGTTTATGTGTTGATTTGGTGTAGAATCGTGCCCTTGATTGTCGAATTTTGATTATAGAGCATGTCTGAAAATCTGCTGAAAGTTCTACCCGAAACCCCGTGGTATCGATACGGATTAAGGACCGTATCGATACAGTGAGCTTATCTTTTGGACAGTTGATAGCGTATCGATACGGATTAAGGGCGTATCGATACAGTGAGCTTAACTCCAGTTTTGCACCTTTTGCTTCTCCGTTGATTGTTTTGACCTCCAATCACTTCTAAACTCTTTGGGACACCTCCTAAACTATCTCAAGCTTGTCTAATTGACTTCCTATGATGGCTCAATGTATTCCTTGGTCCGTTGGACTCCTTTAATAAGACTCGAATAAGATTCGACTTAGTTAAACGTTGTAATGTACTTTCTATAGATTGTTGGTATTGAGTGATCATTTATGATGCATTTGTGATGATTTTGGCATAATGTAGGGTGTTCCATCTATGAATGGGTTCATGGGGGAGTCTTAGCTTGTATGTTATATGAGGAAATAGTTGATTCTTGGTCGAAGGTGGTTTAGGAAGTCCCGTAACGCAAGTGGTGGTAATACGGAGACTTAGAGGGTTTTGTAACGTAAGTGGTGGTAATACGGTAACCCGAGTCGTTAGGGGTCACCGTGACGCAAGTGGTGGTAACACGGTAATCCTTATGGTGTTATTCCGGTAACGCAAGTGGTGGAAATACCGATGGTGAAGTTCGGGTTAGCGAGTCGAGTAAGGGTTATTTGTGGGATTAGTGTCACACAGTTTATGCATTCGATTTCAGTAGGGGTTCATTTACGAATTGGTTGGTTATCGTCTGTTGAACTGTATTTCTTTCTCCTCTCCTGTTTGCACTCGTCATCATGTTTACATATAAAATTGGTAAAGATTTTCCTACTGGGCTTGTGTAGCTCAACAAAATCCTTCTTTTCAGGTTCGAACGTTGGACAGTAGGCTGCATATGGCGGTGTGCTTGTACATGAAGGCTTTTGGAAGTTAAACTTTATTTAGTTACTCATTCATCTTTGTAATAGATTTTCTTTTGGCCAAAGATGGTTTTGTAACTAATTAACTCTTGATTTATCTTTTGACTAAAGTTTGTAGTATTCTAAATGTGTTGTATCTGTATCTCAGTTGATTTGGGCCAAGGTGCCAATGTTGTATTTCTTTAAACAGGGGGACTTGTTTGTAAATAAAACAGGTGGGGAAATCCTTTTGGGTAATATGTACGAATCGTGAGGCTCTTTTATTAAAAATGTAATATTTATTTACGTTGAAAATTGAGGTCGTGACAACAACTACCAGAAGTGACATAAGCAGTCCCACTTGAACCGGCAATAGGGACCTGATTTACATTCTAGAACCAATGACCTCTGCTTTTTCAGCTTTATTGTAATAACTCTGAATTTTATGGAATAAAAAGTTATTTTTATTATTCGAGTTATTTATTTTAATTGCTTGAATTGCGTAAATTCTTGAATTTTGCCATAATTGCACTTTGGTCCCTCAAGTTTCAATTCTTACACTTTAGTCCTACTTAGCAAGCCTAGTTAGCATCCAACAATCCGGTTAGGGTAACTAAACCGAAAAGTTGCCTAGTCTTGGCAAAATGACCATTTTGCCCCTCGTTGGAACTTTTGAACCTTTTGAACCCTAGACTTTAAATTTTGATATTCTTTTTCTTTTAATCAATTTGGATTATTTCTTTGACCATTGGACAATAATGGTTAGGGGAATTATTATCCATTGGGTAATAGAATCCCAATTGTTTATATTAAAAAGTAAACTTACTTTATTGTACTTTTTGATTTCTTTATTATTTTCTTTGGCCTAATAACTATTATCCATTGGATAATAGATGTTAGGGGGAGTTTTGTCCATTGGACAATAGAGTAAATCTTTCTAAGTACTATTAGACCATTTAATTAATTACTTTCCTTAATTAGGGGAAAAGTACCATTAGTTTAATCAAAAGTGAATAGTTACCAAAGTACCCTTTAATTATTCTTTATTGGGATTTCACCCACCTATATATATATATATATGTGTGTATATATGTATTGTACCTAAGTTGATTATTCTAATGCCTAAAGTACCCTAGGATTTTAATTAGTTGGTGGGCAAATCCTAGCATTGATTCTACCTTGGATTTCAAAGGTACCCTAAAACTATTTGTTTATTGGATTTTCTTCCATTCTTTGACACATGTATGCATATATATATATATGTATTTACCTTGCTAGAGGAGAGAGAGAGAGAGAGAGAGAGGCCGAGAGAGAGAGAGAGAGAGAGGAGAGAAAGGAGAGAGAAAGGAAGGAGAGAGGTTGGAAGATTTGATGTTAGTCTTGAATTGAATTGTGATGTGTACTTCAAATCCTTGTGATATATTTCTTCCCAATTCAAATCCTACTTCTTTTGTACTTCAAATATTCACCTTGCAACTTCTCAACCATTGGATTTTGTACAATTCTCATCCCAACCTTCCATTTGATCCAAGAATCTCACCAAGGTACACCATAGCCTTACAACCTAGGATTTTCCATTGATTTTCCATTAAAGTTGGATTTTTCTCAACCCTTTGATCATGTACCAATCTCATCTTAACCCTCCATTGGATTCAAGAATCTCTCCAAGGTGCACCCTAGCCATGCAAGCCTAGGATTTCTTCCTTGATTTGTGCTTCAAAGTTGGATTTGTTGGAGTTAAAAATTGGGGAATTGGGAGAGAGAGAGGGCCTGCCAAAGAGAGAGAGGGGGCAGCCCTTTGCCTATAAATAGAAGCTCATTCTCACTTGAAAATTCACACCTCAAAGCAATTGCTCCTCCTTCTCTCTAGAAATTCCAAGTTTCCTTGTTTTTAGTTCAAGTCCTCTTTGTTTTTGTAAGTTCTTGAGCGAAACCCCCGAGCCACTTCTAAAACCACCCGACGATCTTAAAAGTAGAGTAGTAGTAGTTAGTTAGTTGTTTCTAGGGAAAGTTTTCCAAAACTTTTCCTTTCGAAGCAATCGGAGGGCCGTTACGCTGCCGAAGTCAACCCGACGTCCAAACCACCGCCAAGAAGAACGGTAGTTATCCTTATCTATCTAGTAGTAATCCTTTCTAGTTTTCAAAAGCTTACTTTGTTTTTGTAAAGAAGTTGTGATCTTACTTTGAAAATCTCTACTTACTTAAAAATGGCTTTGTTTGTTGTTTGAAAAGTAAAAATGCATGACTATGTTATTTATGGTATTCAAGTATGCTACGTGGCTTAGATGTTGTTATTTTACTCTTACGAAGTTGAAATGATGCATGTTGTTTGTAAAAAGTCTCACACGCGGAGTCTCGCATGCAAACGTGACACGAAAACCAAGAAAGTAGACATATGGCACCTAGGGTGTGTTTAACAAAGTTGTTGTGTTTTCCCGGTTGGAAAATATCTTCGAAACTACGTAATGATCATTTCAAGGGTATTACGTAAGTGTGTGTGTGTGCCAATGGGAACCCGGTGCGGCGAAACCATTGTGAGGATACTCGAGAGTCCGGAACGGCGGAATCGAGGTTGGGTGTGTTTGTCTTGGTTATCCGCGTTACGGAGCCAATGAAATGTGTGCCAATGGGAACCCGGTGCGGCGGAACCATTGTGAGGATACTCGAGAGCCCGGAACGGCGGAATCGAGGTTGGGTGAGTTTAAAAAGGTGTTTTTATAAAGTGTGGTAATGAAAAGGTTAACGATGAGTCAAACGCCAACGGTAGTTACAAGCGAATGTAAACATGTTAGCTTATTGCTTTTATTCCCTGCTTATGTACTTATCATGTGGAAATCGATGTTAGTAGTAGGATTATACTATTGGGCTTTCGTAGCTCATGGTGTTGCCTTTGTGGTGACCCTGGCATATTATATGGGTGGCGACGCCGGTATAATATGTCAGATTTGATAGATGAACAGAGCGACCTATTCACTTTGGAGGCGTACGGAGCCGAAGAACTCGCTAGGCTGGAGGAGCAAGAGGAGCCGTAGAATAGGACCTTGTAGCTTCCTTTTTGTTATCTTTGAACTTCAAATGCTCCTATGTGAGCCGTTTTGTAATAATGAGCAGTGACTCGATATTTCTGTAATAAATTTCTTTTATTAACGTACCTAAAATTTAGGGGCGTTACATTTATTGAGTATTCACGTGGCTTCTATTACTAGTATTATTGATGCTTAAAAACTCTAAAAAAAATAGAGTTTTTCTGAACCTATGTAGCTCATTAAACCAGAAGATCTTCATCTAAGGTTTCTAGCCTTCTAAGCCTTATGATTCAGTGACATGGTGCAAAATCGCGACTTGTGTGATTTAACAATCATAGCGATACCATAAATGGAATAAATGCATCATTAAAGTGATTTGCGTGGCTTCTATTATGTCAATTACTGATGCTTACAAACTCTTTTACTAAAAAGAAATAAATTTCTCTGAACCTATGAAGCTCATTAAACCATGAAGATCTTCGTGTAGGGTTTCTAGCCTTCTAAGCCTAATGATTCAATGACATGTTGTAAAATCCAATGATTTGTGTGATTTAACTATCATAGGAACACCATAGATGGAATACATGCATCATTTGAAGTGACAATACTAAAGCAAATTTACAACTATATAACCATACCACACATCATAGAAACTGAAAAGCAAAGCATATTTACTTCTGCAAAATAGAAAACCCTAGAACAAACCAAATCTCGCGTCTTCTTTGTTGTAGCCCTAACCAACACAGAAATGAAGCAATAAGAAATCGTGTGTCTCCTTTAGAAGGAAGGCAACAACCGCTACAATAGTGCTTTGAGGCTGAGACAGTATAATTTCTTGAGTAAAATCAAGACAATCAAGCATTCCTCTCTCTCACTCTCAATCAATCGGTTGAGGAAGTACACAATTTGAGTAAAAGGAGAACAGAGTACAATTTGGTTGAGTCAAATAAGGGGAACCCAACATTCCTCTCTCAACCCCGACGGTGCCGTAGCTTTTACCCAGTAAGAACAGTCCATATGATTCAGATACTCGTCCGTAAAAAAATTGGGACTGAATGAATAAAGAAACCTAATCAATCGATTGAAGTTTTGAGAAAGAGATGAAAACAAACCTGATTCAACCACAACTGAAGCTCAATGGAAGCCCGTCTCAGTGATTTACCGGCGGAATTGAAGGATCGAAATCTAGGGGATGAAGCTTCAGCGAACAGTGTTTAGCCGATCTTTGCTTCAGCCATCTTCGTTTTGCGTCTGTGAGGTCTATTCCGATTCCCTCCCTTTCTCTCTATACCTCTCTTCAAAAGACGTATAAAGGAGATGGAGATCGAGAGATGACATATAGAAGACGAAAGAGACTGTTGCTTTGATGAGGTAAGATCGCCGCTACAACAGTAATCACGTGTACTTTATCTTGCCGACAAAGAAACGGGAAAACTGGATGATCGCTAGAAGAGAAGGTAGCGTGAACGAAGCAAAAGATAAAGATAAAATACCCAAACAAATCTGATTAAAAAAAAAACCCCCAAACAATATTTCAGTGAAATCCGGAACGCAAAATACCAAACCTGCCCCGAGACCAACACATGCAAAACAAAATGGAGAAAAAACTTCAGAGGACGATAACGTAATTTCAACACATGCCTTGGCTTACCATCTCTGATTCTTTTTATTACAAGTGTATTGATAATTTTGTAATACCACGTGTGACTGATGCAGCCAAGATTTGAGGAATTTTTACTTTCTTTTATGAGCTTTAGGCTTTATAGCAATTTAATCAATTAGGGGTAGTTTTTCTATGTTCTGGTTTGGTTTGGTTAGTGACGTTGAAAATAGTGTTCAAGCTTTGGTAATTAACAAAATTGGAGAGAATTGGCTGTCTTTTCTTTGAACTTTTGGGCATTGTATGAAGCAACTACCTGTTGATGCACTTAAATGCCCATGTTCCTTCTACGTAGTTTAAGATGGATTTTGCTTCTGGTATGCCTTCTAGTATCACTGGATCGAAAACGGTTCCATTATCTCTTGCTGCGTGCTTCCACTATGTCAGCGGCCTTCAGCTGTGATGGCGGTTAGTGTTTTTTTCCTATTATAAATCATGGTGACCAGAGTTTTAAAGGGCAAAATGAGGCATGCACCTAAGCCCAATGGCAAGTTGAGGTGCACCTATTGTGCTTCTGAACATGTTAGGCTTGGTGAGTGATTAGGATGACGGCGCATGAGGTGTTACCTTGGTTTTTTGTCATCTTAATATCGTAGTCTGGGCTGTTTACGTAAAGAGGACTTTGAAACAAATTCGCTTGCGTATAGATTTGGTCAGAGATTAAATTGTGGGTGTCTTAAGCCTAAATGCCGCCTTGACGAAAATGATTTTTTCGACAACGGTGCATCATCCCTGGTCGATATTATCATCCAGGTTCTTTTTCTTTTCCTTCTCTCTCGCAAGCGGTTCTCGGTTTTAATGAACTACAGAAATCAATATTTTTGACATTTAAACAAATGATGCTCCCTCCGTCTTTATAAGTGTCTTGCTTCGTAATTTCAACTTATTAAAAAGACGTCATCACTATACTTTTCATATCAATTTTTGTCCACACTCTCCCTATTTACCCATCATCATTATACTTTTATTCACTAACTTTTCAAAATGAAATATGCTTTTAGAGATAAAATAGACAATGCATCAACTTTTATCCACTAACTTTATAAAATGGACACTTATTAAATGACAACTTAAAATAGATTACTGGACTATAAATAAGGGATGGAGGGAGTATAAAAGAAGGCACCAAGGGAATGTCGTCCGTATACCAAACAACCATCAGGATAGGGCCCATTATACTTGCATGCATATCGAATGGCTCTGTTAAATGTGTTAAGTGCTCAAGGGAAGGTTACCCTCCCTTGGCTCCCAGCCATACAAAGGTCCTTACATGTATCTGTGTTGAACATGCTAAAATACGTGTTCAATATGTATAATAATTTTTACTCATCAGACATGCTAGGATATATTGGCGACACAATAGGAGGTCATTATTCAATTTTCTGGTAGGGTCATGGTCAACCTTGCAGTGGAATTTTAGTTTATGGATACGTATGTAGTGACTTTGTTTTGAAAATTGTAATAGGATTACAATCCGTGTTTTTCTATCCTAATTTTAGACAACTAATATTTTTGGTTTTCATGTGTTAATAAGATGCACCTGTGGAATATATAACCAGGGCCGGCCCTGAGAATTAGGAGGCTTAAAGCGATTTTTAAAATTGAGGCCTTAGGTTCTTAAAAAAAAAAAAAACCAATATAGGTGGTTAATACGAAATAAAAATATTAAACATGTGTTTTAGTTTCGTAATTTAACTAAAATAAAATTTTAAAATATTTTGTATCATTAGGGGAAAAAAATCAAACATAGTAAAATACCACTCATACACTGTATTTCTTTAATTAATCATGTTATTAACTCTAATTATAAGAATGCTATTTTTAGCAATGAGAGAATTGTTTACTTTTAAATCTTTTTTTATCAGAGTTTGATGAGTGAAAATTAATTATTTTGATTTATATCTAGTCAAAAGTGGTTTATTTGTGAAATTGATATTAGAAGTTGAAAATAAAATTGAAATAAATGAAGACAAAAAAACTTATCAAAACATTTATCATGTTGTTTGAGTAATATCTACTACAATCACTTAAGTATAACTAATTTAGAATACAAGTGATGCAAGAATTGTCATTATCTACCTAGATTTACTACAAAAAATAAGAAAAAGGAAGAAAAAAGAAAAAAGAATTGCCCCAAAGAGGGCCTCCTGGGAATCGAACGCAGGAAGTTAGGTGTGCAACTTTAACAACCACTCTCGAACCATCGATGCTGCAACTCATCATTTGCAAGATTAAGAAGAACTTACATATATATAAACGTTCTCGTCTAGAAAATGAGGCCTAGTTTTGGTTTAACTTTCGGAGGCCTAAAGCGGCCGCACCCTGGGCTTTAGCCCAGGGCCGGCCCTGTATATAACTATACACTTATCGTTTGTAATGTGTCCATGATCTAATTTTTGTAAGAGTGACGTGTGTATATCCTTCTTAGCAAATAACATAAGCTTTAAGGAGCTTGTATTTCGTTAAAATGTCAGACAGTTCGTCTTCCTCTAAATGAGCTACCTCTAGCAACATAATCATTGTGTCCATATCTTCCTCCTCTTTCCCACCCTAACCCTGCGCACCATCACAGAAACGAAATTACTCTCGGAAGAAACATCAGACGGTCCTGACCGATACTGCTAAATCAAAGAGGGAACTGTAATCCAATGAGGTCCCAGGCGACTAAGCAATGAATAAGGATATGTGCAACTGACACCCCAACCCTTTTGCACTTGCTTTGACTAGTTGACATTTTTTATTTTGTCAAAAATTGTGATCAGATAAATCCTTTTCTCTTGCTATTAGCAAATTTTCCATTTTGAAATTATTTTTAGGTACATGTTACTGTTATAGCTTCTCCTAAGTTATTTTACATGATCCTGCCTTTTGTGAAAACACTTGGACTGCATTTTAACAACTTTTGTTGTAAATTAATGTTATTATTTTCTCATATTTCATGTACTTTATTCTGGTTTTTAAAGCATTGAAATAGTATAATTAGTAAGTACTGTTTATGATGAAGTAGGTTTTGTACATAGTGTGAACTTTAGTGTGAAAGTCTATGGAGTAAAAGTAGTATGGAAGTACGAAGCAGGTGAACCAATTATATGTAATACTATTCAGTGATATAAGCTATGACGCAAGCTACCCCTCCATACCCTTATAAAAGGAGGGCTCTACCTACTGTAATAACCAGGTTAATACAAGCCAGTGTTTCCATAATATACCCTATGTTCTCTACAATATATTTCCTTGTGGTTTTCCTTCTTGTATTCTCTCTTTGATCCTCACTTACTTTGTGTTTGTACCTACTTCGTATTTGTCAAATTTGGTATCAGAGCCAATGTTGTTCATTCTAGCTTAAACCTCTTTTGGGAACCTTCTTTTCCAAAATTACTTCAAATCTTTTCTAAAAAGAAAAATTGAAGCGTATGCTCTGTGGTTGCTTTCTAAGGATCCTCCACATCAGAAACTTCATTAACTATTTTGGTTAAAGAATTTTGTATAAGTGGGTTAAAAGTACCTTGAGACGTTGGCCTTTGTGTTGGCAGTGTGTCTTGGTTTATCTACCCTAATATACAGAATTTTACTAACCAAAATTGGTTAATGATTTCACATTGAAAAGGAAAAGATTTGATTGTATGAGGAAATGAAGAACCCAGATTTTTACCTAAAAATGAATTATTTGTTTTCTACTCATTCCTCCGCCACCTGGTCTCTTGTCCCTTCACGATCTTCCACCAGTAGAAATTCCTCCACCTCTTCTTCTAATCTTGAGTACCTGTATGAATTTGAATATCTTCCTGATGATAGTAAGGTTCCCCTTATTGATCTCTCTTTCCTAAACCCCTATAATGCATTTGTTAGACCACAAACCTCTGTAAAAAAGACCGTTACCCAACTCTTCTCTACAAAACGACCAACTTTTATAAAAGAGTATATTTAAGCCTCCAAGTTTGATCAATGTTTCATAGCAGCTACAGAAGCTGAACAACTTTTACCTTTGGAAATCTTAGTTGATTTGCCTTGCCTTTGGCAACAACAAGGATTTACTCATCTTCACTTTGGAGAAATTAGATTAGCTGTCACCTTCCATGGTAGAAAAGGTTTACTTGTTACTTCAAGATTTGCTCTGGTAGACACCAGGTTTATACAGTACCAGCACGCATGTATTGCTACGGTCCAAACCACGTTAAATGCTGGAACTGTGGTCTTTACCTTTTACCCCAACTTCAACATACCACTAGCAGATCCTCATCTGCTAACAGCTTTGAAAGTGCAAGTTCAAATTGGTGGTGCTTGTAGAGATCTGGAAATTTTTTAAAATGTATATTAAATGCCTAATTGGGAAAATAGAATTTATGTGAGGATTGTTTGAATTTGAGGATTGAAGTGGAAGAATAGAAGCTTAAGGGAGTATGTGTGTAATTTAAAGATATATGAGTATATATAGGGTGGGTGTGTGGTGTAGGAGATTATTTTCATCTCCCATCTCTCTCTCTCTCATCCGTTCTCCCTCTCTCTTTACCGTGTATCTCTCTCTCTCTTGCTCCCTCACTCAAAACTCCAATCCATCTCACATAAAACCTCAAGGATCCATCTATATTTCATCTCTATAACGCAACCTCAGGCTCGTATCGTGTTGGGTGAGGCTCAGAGGGAAGATCTTAGAAGATTTCGGAGCTTTGGAAGCTAGGGCTCGTTCATTGATCTCATGTTTGAAGCTTCTAACCTTGAGGTTGGGATTTCTTACTCATTCTATGTGTTTATGTGTTGATTTCATGCTTTAATTGAGTTTAGATCATTAACCATTGTGTCTTCGAAAAGCTGTCGAAATCTGCAGAAAATCGCCCAAAATCGCCTAGGGATCGATCCCCAAGCATGAAGGATCGATCCCTCATTCAAATCTGGATTTAATATGGATTTTGCCTTGGGGATTGATCCCTATTAGAGGAGGGATCGATCCCTCCCCTCTCCGGAAAATTTTGCTAACTTTTTGGGTTTCAACCCAACTTCAAACGGTCGTAACTTCTTCGTCCGAGGTCCAACTCATGCAAATTTTATATCAATTCGAAGATCTTGAAGTCAGCTTTCATTTGCCACTAGAATCACCTTAAATCGATTAGTACATAGAAAGTTATGACTATTTGAGTAGAGGTGTGTTAGTCTGCCAATGTTTGTGATCATTCCTATGGTTGTTCTTGACCCGTGTTATGATTCCCTATATGATTAGGACATGTTTAAGTCGTTCTTGAGTATGATTGCATATGTCCTAATGACTTGTTGTTTGATCTTGTCTCTTAGTATTCATTAGAGCATAATATCAACGACGTTGGTTAAGAAAAATATACCGTAACGTCGATGGGAGTGCTGTGGGCTATAAGGGATTAAGTGGTGTGTGTTGTGAGTAGACATGTAACGCCCCTAATTTTAGGTACGTTAAGGGAATTATTTATTACAGAAATAAATGAGTTATTGCTCATTATTACAATACGGCTCTCATAAGAGCATTTGAAATTCAAAAGACATAACAAAAAGGGAACTAAGAAGTCCTATTCTAC
>BPLS01029876.1:172286-189590 GCA_019656275.1 Rhododendron kiyosumense | reverse complement strand
GACCTCCAATCACTTCTAAACCCTTTTGAACACCTCCTAAACTATCTTAAGCTTGTCTAATTGACTTCCTATGAAGGTTCGATGTACTCCTTGGTCCGTTGGTCTTTCGTTAGCAATAACCGGATAAGAATTGACTTAGTTAAACGTTGTAATGTACTTTCTATGGATTGTTGGTATCGTGTGATCATTTGTGGTGCATTTGTGACGATGTTGGTATAGCGTAAGATGTTCTATCTAAGAATGGGTTCATGGGGGAGTCCTAGTTTGCGTGTTGTATGAGAAATAGTTGATTTTGGGTTGGAAGAGGGGATAGGAAGTCCCGTAACGCAAGTGGTGGTAATACGGAGACTTAAAGGGTTTCGTAACGCAAGTGGTGGTAATACGGTAACCCGAGTCGCTAGGGATCACCGTGACGCAAGTGGTGGTAACACGGTAATCCTTATGGTGTTATCCGGTAACGCAAGTGGTGGAAATACCGATGGTGGGAGTTTGGGTTAGCGAGTCGAGTAGAGGTTATTTATGGGATTAGTGTCTCAGAGTTTATGCATTCGATTTCAATAGAGTTTCACTTACGAATTGATTGGCTATCGTCTGTCGAACTGTATTTCCTTATCCTCTCTTGTTTGCACTCATCATCATGTCTACATGTAAATTTAGTAAAGATTTTCCTACTGGGCTAGTGTAGCTCAACAAAATCCTTCTTTTCAGGTTCGAATGTTGGACAGTAGGCTGCATGCGACGGTGTGCTTGTACATGAAGGCTTTTGGAAACTAAGCTTTATTTAGTTACTTATTCATCTTTGTAATAGATTTTCTTTTGGCCAAAGATGGTTTTGTAACTAATTAACTCTTGATTTATCTTTTGACTAAAGTTTGTAGTATTCTGAATGTGTTGTATCCGTATCTCAGTTGATTTGGGCCGTGGTGCCAATGTTATATTTTTTTGTAACTATGGGGACTTGTTTGTAAATGTAACCGCTGGGAAACTCTTTTGGGTATTATTTATGTTATGCGAGGCTCTTTTATTAAAATGTAATATTTATTTTTGTTGAAAATTGAGGTCGTGACAGGGAACCGCCATTCTACGGTTTTTGAAGTCCAAAAGGCTCTCAAACTCCTCTCCATTCTCATTCCTTGCACAAAACACTCAGCCCCATAGAATCTATGGCCGAAATCAGAGGCGGCAGCGGTGATGCAGGCGGCAATGGTGATGTAGGTGGCAATGGTGACAGCGGAGAGATAGGAAACCAAGTAAGGGGCGAAATCGAGACCTTAGTGTCTCAAATCAGCGATCCGATGGCTCCTGAAGGGTCATCGACCATTGGTACAGGGGCTAGAGGCGACGGCGATGGCGATGATGGCCATGCAGCAGGGTCGGACGGCGGCGACCGGCGGCGTAAGCCAGGGTCAACTGACTGTACGCCAGCCGTGGCTGAGGCAGGGGGTCCACGAGTGAGTCGGTTGGATTCCCAGAGTGGGGTAGAGGGCTTGGTGGTGACAGGCACGGGCCCAGTCGGGTTCGGTAGCGGCGGCAGTGATGTTGGTGGCGGTGATGACCGGTCGGAGACGTCGAGGAGAGATCCGGCGAGGGGCAAGGATGTTGTGACTGAGGAGGAGGCTCCCATTGGGGCACCCACGGGGCCAGCAGAGTTCAGACCGGAGGCGGGGTCTTCGGCGCACGTTCCCATTACGCGCGGAGACTTCGCGGAGTTCGTGACAGATGAGGTGCTCGACTGGCTGTTGCGAGAGAACCCAACGGTGGTTGAGGCGGTGATGTCAGCCCGGGAAGAGAGATTGAAACAGATTGCACAGGCCCAGGAGGAAGAGCGCTTGAGGGTTGAGACCGAGAGGGCCAAGGCTGCAGAGGAGGCTTTTGTGCAGGAGACAGTGGTGGCCGAGCAGGCCCAGGAGGAGGGTGGCTTGGCTCGTGAGCGGGCGGTGGCGCGGGTAGAGGTGATGCGGGCTGCAGGCCGTGCGGCGTTCGAGGCAGGGGCCTATGTCCCCCCAGAGCCACACTTGTTCATACCATCCAGGTTTGAGAGCTACATCCCCCACCGCGATGATTACGACGCAGAGCTCGTGCTGAGAGATCATGAGTGGCACTTGTCGGTTGACTGGGCGCAGGTATCCCACTGAACTTGCTTTTGATTTTTGCGTAATCCTTTACTATTGTACTTGTACATAACTTACTTGTGCATGAACCCTGATAGCATAGTGACGCATGTATGCCTGATAGCTTGACTTGATAGATAGAAGCTCGGGTGAATAGGGCTTGAATTTTGACCGTAGACCTGCTAGAATCCTTGATAGGAGTTAAGTGATAACGGACTTGAATCGACTGTAGGCTGCCTCGACTTGTTAACATTGGAACTCGAATTCGACTGATAGAATACTATACCATTGATTCGACTGAATAATTGCCTCTTATGAGAAGAGAATCGACTTGGAAAGGATGCCTCATGTATATAAAATACTGTGCGCTTGAAATAACTTGTTTCGACCTCATAGTAGATGTAGACCTTGAGTTGACCTTTGAATGCACTTTTGATCCTGGCTTGACTGCTTAAACTTGTGACTTTCCTTGATTTGACTGCTTGTTGTAGTATGCTAACTAACTCTTGTCTATTTCGCTTCTTGTGGTGTGCAGAGGACGAGAGGCAGTACGAGGGGGCACGGTGGTCCTGCCAGTTCCCTCGAGTTGTACGGGGGGCTGCCCGAGCGGGTTAGGTCCTTGGTTGATGCCGCGGGGTTTAGGCCGTTCATCCTTACGCAGATGGCTACGCTCAGTGACCATGCCCTGCTTACGGCGCTGGCTGAGAGGTGGTGGGATGCTTCCAACACCTTCCACCTTCCGATAGGGGAGATGACTGTGACTCCGGCGGACTTTGCTGCTTTGACAGGCTTGAGGGTAGGAGGCGATCCTATCCCTTTTGACACGGGGATTCACAGAGACTCGGCTGCGCTGCAGTGGTTCTTGGGCTTCGTGCCGGTGGGTATCTCAGAGACGTTCTCCCATGATCAGTTCCACTGGTACTTGAAAGATAGAGTCCCAAGCTCGGAGCAGGAGGAGGAGCAGATGGCGAGGGCCTACTTGTTGTACTTGTTCGGGGCTTCACTGTACCCTAACAAGCGGTCCACGGTGCACTTGGCCTACTTGCCAGCCTTGTTCGACTTGCGCACAGCGGCTAGGTATGACTGGGGAGGCGCTGCTCTGGGGACATGCTACAGCTTCATGGGGGAGTTCTCTCGACGGAAGAAGGCGATCGCCCGCTACTGGAGGGTTTGGGAGGTAAGAAAACAAATTTGCCAGCCTTTATTTTCCAAGTATTTTCCTTTCCTTTTGAGTTGTAACTGCTGTACTGATGCTTTGACTGTTTGAACTTGCAGCTATGGGCCTACGAGGTGCTGAATATGTACCCTCCGGAGAATTCGTGCCCGGACTTGAAGATGCTCCCCCGTGCTTTGATATGGGGGCCACAGTACAGGGGCAAGAAGGCGGCGAGAGGTAGCCTCCAGGCCTTTCGGGCGTACCTCGACGAGCTGTCGGGCACTCAGGTAAAACTTGAGCTTTCTACTGCCTACTATTGCCATTGAATTGCTTTAATGCTGTCGCTGACCGACTGTTTGTTGCTTGTTTGTCGAATGCTTGCAGGTGGAGTGGGATCCTTGGAGGTCTGCGGAGGTTGAGCCGGAGTACCTTTCTCGGAGCAGAGAGGTGGCTGCGAGCCGCGTGCTGCTGGAGTCGATTTTTGGGTGGCAGTGGTACTTAGGGGACCGAGTGACACGGCAGTCACTTGAGGCTTCAGAGTTCGTTGTGCCTGGTCCACTTCCACCTCGTGCTTCACACACGGACTAGTACACGCTGGCTGAGCTGCAGCACTTCACCGTCCCGGCAGGCCTTACTGCTTTCTTGAGGCCCGAGCGCAACTATGCTATCTATCGGAAACAATACTTGGCGGGGCCGCTTGGGGTAGTTGAGCACGGAGCTGTAGAGGCTGAGGCCAGAGCGGCTGGAGAGGAGAGACGCGGGCAAGGCGGCAGGACTGCCTGCTCGAGGGAGAGGAGTGAGCCTGCTAGGGCGACAGGCCTTCCTCGGCTTTCTTGGACACTGGCTGTGCGGGACGCTCAGGGAGAGGAGGCCACTCTGCAGTTTGAGCCTGCTAGGAGAGAGCCCGAGGAGATCATAGGACCGGTACGATACTTAGCATCCCTTACACTTTCCTTACTTTGACTTGCACATGTATATTTGACTTGCAAACTGACTTGATCACTTGTTGTAAACAGGCCCCCATGACGTGGGTACGAGAGGCAGTGCGCTTGATGAAGGCCATGGAGAAGGAGTTTCACAGAATTGCTAGCGGCGCCCAGTTGCGGCTGCACTATCCACCTCCAGCTCCAGTTCCTACTGTGTGGCCTCAGGTATGACTTCGAAACTTTGACAGCATAATGCCCTGCTTTCACATTTCAACATATATGCAATATGTACACAAGTATTAACAAGCTAAATGCAATACAGGGGTAGGCTAGGGCGGCTCCTAGGAGGAAGAGTGTGAGGCCACCTCCTCAGAAGAAGATAGCACCGAGCTCTTCCCGGCCAGCAGCGAGCACTCAGAAAGGAGTACAGATTGCGCTTGCTAGCGAGGACCTCCCGTTCCGCCGAGAGTTGAGGAAGAGGCCCGCGGAGAAGAGGCCTGCTGAGGGGCCTTCGCAAAAGAGAAGGAGAGAGGAGGAAGAAGAAGAAGAGGAAGAAGAAGAGGAAGGCGCTTCCCTCAGCAGCGATTCTGACTCCGTAGAGGACCCTAGGTACTGGATGGACCCACGAGAGATAGAAGAGAGCGGGGACGACGACGACGAGGACCTTTTCGAACACTGAGGGCTATCACTGAGCCTTAGTCTATTTTGTTGTTTGACCTTTGACTTTGATACATTAGACATTCTGGATTTTTTGGATATGAGGCCTGCGTGCCTGCTGACCTTTGGGCGAATGTGCCCTGATACTTTTGAGTTTGCTTGGGCCGGTGTGCCGCTTTGATACATTCCCACCTTTTGCTTTTTAGGGTATTGACGTAGTAGTAATAATATCTGCACCTTCTGTTCGTCGATTTCTTAATTATTGGATTTTGTGTGCTTGAGGAAACGGACGAACCGTCCCCTAATATCTAACATGCATTGATGATGGTTCTGAATCGACATGGACATTTGCACATGCGCACAAAGGACTTAGCTCGAATGAAAAATGAACAGAAAGGCTCTAGGATACAAGATATACCCCAGACACGCGGAGGATACGGGAAAATAGGCATTAATAGACCAAAATCCGTACTTCTCCAAAACGGAAGAAACTGACACTTTTGAAAGACTCCGTGGATGCACAAAGACTTGCACGAACCGCCAAAATCGGTAAAAACACCCCGATATACGGCGAATACCAATAAAAAGCTAAAAATGTCTCAAAAACGGACATAAGACGCAAAAGATGACTCGATATGGTCCCGGACTGAAACCGACACCCCCGCGCAGTCACACAAGTCCTATGTGACATGTACGGTATAACAAAACTTGGCAAAACCCCATGAAACGGGATTCGACCCTCCGTATCCTTGATTTTAGCTTGAAACGGGCCTTCGGGGGTCCAAAATCTTCGATGGGCGCGGCTTTTGAGCTCCGACGCTTCGCTGTGGTCCCAAATGATGTTTAAGACTTGTGGGAACCAAGAAATGACCAAAGCAACCCCGGAACCAAAAACGACCATGCGAAGGCAGTAGCTACTGGAATCTGTTTTCTGGTTGACCAACCTGGCGTACGCCAAGGGTTTTACTCCGTACGCCAAGCCTGAGGAAACCATGTGTACGCCAGCTTCAGGCTGGCGTACGCCAAGTTCCCAAGGGTCAGATCCACTTGACTGACCAACTGTCCTTTTTCAGGGGGAGTTTGTTTTTATCCCTACACGGCCTTCACACGGTTTCTGAGGGCTCAGGGGAGGCAGGGTACTTGATAGGATGCTCCTTTGGAGGCTAGCCATTTGATTCCATCCTCCATGTGAATTGCAACGGCACATTGAGGGCCTATAAAGCTGGGATGCCTCCCTCAAGGCATTCACAGTATCAATTACCTCTCTTCCCTCTAGCATATATTCAGCACTGCCCATGGATAACCCTCTCCCAACACTGATCAGGCCCTGGCTAGTGTCCTTTTTAAGCGTTGATTGGCTTAACTTCCAATATCACGGGCTTTCTTCGTTCCGCTTTCTTCGACATGTGCCCATCCGACCGGCGCTGCTGTGGGCCGCTTTGAGATTCTGGGATCTGGACATCCATGTCTTCCGCTTCGGTGATGACGAGATGTGCCCGACCGTGGAGGAATTCCAGGCGTACCTCCGCACCTACGCATCCTCGACACTTGTCGTTCCTCCCTATCAAGAGAGCATGCCGAAACTGTTGGCGAGCTCGCTTGGTATTTCCCGAGGTCTGGCGACCACAATCCTGGAAGGTGGCCAGGTGAATATTACCCGGCTGGTTGAGATGTACAGTCCGACTGTCAATTTGGATAGCCTGGGCAGCGAGGAAATTCAAGTGCGTCGGCGCTTTGCCCTGGTCATTTGTCTGCTCGCGGCCTACCTGCTCGTTCCAGCCGACGAGCGGGTCAGTCCTCTGCTTGTGAGCGTAGCGGCTCAGATGGGGGCGCGCAGAAACGTGATCTCTTTGGTCCTGGCGGAGACGCTCTTGGGTTTGGATTTGGTGAGCACAGGCCAGTCGGCTGTGTTTAGCGGGAGTCCGCTCTTGCTTCAGGTAAACTCACTCGGCTCACCTTTTTCTGGTTTTTCGCACATTCTCATTTTACCTCGACACTCGGCTTAGGCTGCTTCCTAGCCTCTTACTTGTCTTTTCCCTCGGGCTTTATTTGACTCCTTACTTGTTTTATCACTCATGCAGCTGTGGCCATCGGACAAGCTGAGTCTATTGCATCCACCGGCGGCGGGATGGAATTTGTTCCCAAAACGGGTTCATCAGAGGGAGATGCGGTGTCCTAACTTGGACGTAGAGGGCTGGTACGAATTCATGCAGGAGATGCAGCCCGATGAAGTTGCTTGGAGGTGTCCTTGGCTAGACCTTCCAGACATGGCCGTCCATTTCGACGGCTTCGACAGGATGGTCATCGTGGGGCTGACCAGCTTCACGTTCTATATCCCCGGGCGGGTCCTTCGCCAACTGGGCGCTTCGCAGGAAAATATCCAAATCAGCGTCGAGGGCTTCCGTCTTCCCAATTTCAACGCGCAGACACTGGGCGATTATCAGAGGCGCTGGGGCCTGAGGACTCTCCAGGCAGAGATGCCAGATTTCGACCCTCGGCTAAAAAATCGCTATAGACGGTGGCTGAGAGCAGATGTGCATGCAAGAGCAAATATTGGCTGACTCCAAACC
This sequence comes from Rhododendron kiyosumense, assembly GCA_019656275.1. Classification (NCBI taxonomy): domain Eukaryota; kingdom Viridiplantae; phylum Streptophyta; class Magnoliopsida; order Ericales; family Ericaceae; genus Rhododendron; species Rhododendron kiyosumense. The sequence continues at coordinate 182,170 of BPLS01029876.1, read as the reverse complement.
ACTTTGCTGTATTTAGAATAAACTGTGAGCCGTTAGGCTTCGCAAGCATTTCATTCTATTTTTCATGCTTCATTTCTTTTAAGGCTTTTATGCTCAGCTTGTGTATTAGACGTAGTAATTTTGCAAAATAAAGTTGAAAGATGAAGGGTTTTCCCCTTTTGAACTTCTCAATGCAGCTCCAGCTCGCCTTTTGAACTTTGAACCATCTCGGCCTTGGTAGGGAAACCCAAAATGTCAGACCATGGATCAGCTTGATAGAATATGACCGGGTCTCATCGAGAGACTGCCTACGTATCCCTTTGCAGGGAATCAGGTCAGAACGTAGTTCAGGCAAAGGTTCGCTCGTGTATTTTACCTCTCCTTTTACGCTCTAACTTTTGCCTAGAACCGCCTTAACAGGTTTTCGGTCTAGCGAGCCTTGATTTTGCCTATTTATTTTTTCCTAGACTGCCCCCTTGGGTTTTCGGTCTAGCAGGCTGCTCTAACTTTTGCTTGGAATCGCCCACCCTTGTGGTTTTCGATCCAACGAGCATCTCTCAGGGATAGTAACGCTTGAGCTGATCCAGGTTGACCAAGGTACTGAATTCGTTGCCGTCGAGGTCGATGAGCCTAGCGGCACCCCCGGATAGGATGGTCTTGATGATGTACGGCCCAGAGCGCTTCGGCCTAAACTTCCCACGGGGATCGAACACTGGAGCCCGGATCTCCTTTGTAACCATATCGCCTTTGACCAACCCTCTCGACTTGACTTTCTTGTTGAATGCACGGGCAATTCGACGCTGATACCCTTGGACATGATACAGTGCCCGGAGCCTTCTCTCGTCAAACAACATCAGCTCAACGAATCTGCCACTCAGCCACTCTGCTTCCTCGAGACCACTTTCAGCCATGATTCTCAGAGACGGGATTTCGAGCTCAATAGGGAGAACTGCCTCCATTCCATTAACCAAAGAGAACGGAGTTGCACCCGTGGAAGTGCGGATCGAAGTACGGTATCCCCAGAGGGCCAAAGGTAACAACTCATGCCAATCCCTTGCAGATTCAGCGGTCTTCTTAATGATCATCTCGACATTCTTATTCGCTGCTTCGACTGCCCCGTTCGTTTGAGGACGATAGGTCGTGGAGTGATGGATTTTGATCCTGAATTCTTCGAAGAGTTCCAAGACCCTGCCTTTGAAGTGACTCCCATTATCTGAAATGAAAGCATGAGGCACACCGTACCGGTAGATGATGTTCTTTCGAATAAACTGTGCGGCTTGAACGGTTGTCAGAGTCTTGTAAGATTCTGCTTCGACCCACTTGGTGAAGTAGTCGATGGCTACCAATATGAACTTGTGGCCGTTTGAAGCAGAGGGCCTGATCATCCCGATGACGTCGATTCCCCATACTGAGAAGGGCCAAGGCGAGGTCATGCCGTATAGTTCGGATGGAGGAACATGCTGCAAGTTCGCGTGAATCTGACACTTGTAGCAGCGCCGCACGTAGTCAATGCACTGCGATTCCATTGTGGACCAATAATAACCCTGCCTGAGGATTTTCCTTGCGAGCATGACGCCGCTCATGTGAGGACCGCAGACTCCTTCGTGAATCTCCTCCATTATCCTCGTTGCTTCGGCGCCATTCACACATAGCTTGTGCATCCTGCAGTGAGACCTTCGATACAACTTTCCCCCACAGATGATGTACTGGGCGGCCAGCCGTTGCAAAGCGATTCGATCCTTCTTAGTAGCCCCAGCGGGAAACTCCCCGCGCTCCACAAAGTTCCAGATGTCATGGTACCAGGGTAGGCCATCATCGACATCATCGATGGCGTTGACGTATTCATAAGCGGGCAGGTCCCTCTGTTCAATCACAATCGGTCGCATCTTGACCCCTACTGGAAGTTCGATCATTGAAGCCAAAGTCGCCAAGGCGTCGGCGAACTGATTCCTCAAGCGGGGGACATGGGTGAAAGTCACCCTATTGAAGCGAGGAATCAGTTCCTCCAATTCTTGATGATAACGCTTCAGCTTTTCCTCACAGACCTTCCACTCTCCGTTAGCTTGGGAAACCACCAAATTTGAGTCTCCGATAACTTCAAGCTTCTCGACTCCCAATGCAATTGCTGCTTCCATCCCGGCGATGCAGGCCTCATACTCAGCTTGATTGTTGGTAACGTCGAAATTCAGTTTGAAAGCGAGCGGAATATGAGCACCAGCGGGCGTGATCAGCAACACCCCGATTCCGAATCCCTTCTGGTTGGCAGCCCCATCGAAATAAAGCGTCCACACTTCCTCGACCACAGTTAGTACATCCTCGTCTGGGAAAGTGAAATCCACATCTTCGGGCCCTTCCACCGGGTGATCAGCCAGGAATTCTGCCACAGCACGGCCCTTCACTGACTTCCTTGTAACATATTGGAGATCGAATTCAGCTAGCAGAAGCAACCAACGTGCTAGCTTATGGGTGAGCGCTGGCTTCTCGAACAGATACTTGATAGGATCCATTCGAGAAATCAACTTCACCGAATAGGCAAGCATGTAGTGTCTAAGCCTTTTGGTGACCCAAACTAATGCCCAACACGTCTTTTCCAGAGAGGTATACCGCTCCTCGCTTTCAGACATCTTCTTGCTCAGATAGTAGATGGCCTTCTCAGCTCGGTTTTCCCCTTCCTGCGCTAGCAAACAACCCATAGCTGTCGGAGTCACAGACAAATACAGAATTAACGGTCGACCCGGAGTTGGCGGCATCAGCACTGGCGGATTCTGCAGGTATGCCTTAATTGACTCGAAAGCAGCTTGACACTTTTCTGTCCACTTGAACGGGACGTCCTTCTTGAGCAAACGAAACAACGGCTCACAAGTTAGAGTGAGCTTGGCGATGAACCTGCTGATAAACTGCACCTTTCCCAAAAAACTTCGAACTCGCTTTTCAGTCTGCGGAGGCTCCATTTCGAGAATTGCCTTGATCTTGGACGGATCCACTTCAATTCCTCTCCTGGTGATCAGAAACCCCAACATTTTGCCTGCTGTGACCCCAAATGTACACTTCTGCGGGTTGAGGCGCACATTGTACTTGCGAAGCCTCTCGAGAAACTGCCTGATTGAGGGAATATAGTCGCCCTCCTCCTTGGCTTTCACAATCATGTCATCGACGTATACCTCGACTGTCTTGTGGATGAAGTCGTGAAGCAGGGTCGTCTGAGCCCTTTGAAAGGTGGGGCCGGCGTTCTTCAAACTAAACGGCATCTTGACATAGCAGTAAGTTCCCCATTCGGTGATGAACGTGGTTTTCTCTTGGTCCTCTGGAGCCATGAAGATCTGATTGTATCTTACGAAACCGTCGACAAATGAAAGCAAAGCATGCCCCGCCGTGTTGTCCACAAGCACATCAATGTGAGGCAAGGGGAAGCTGTCTTTGGGGCTTGCTTTGTTCAAGTTCCTGAAGTCGACATAGACTCGAATCCTTCCGTCCTTCTTAGGCACAGGCACGATGTTAGCAATCCACTTGGGATATTCAGCCACCCTCAGAAATCCTGCGTCAATCTGCTTGGTGACCTCTTCCTTGATCTTCTGAACCCAATCCGGCCTCATTCTGCGAAGCTTCTGTTTGACAGGAACAGACCCTGGTAGCAAAGGAATTCTGTGCTGGACGATTTCGGGGTCGATACCGGGCATGTCTGCGTGAGACCAGGAGAAAACCTCGGCGTAATCCTTGAGAGTTTCGATTGTGGCTACATGGTTTGCCGGAGACAAGGTGGAACCAATTTGCATCATGCGGGGATCATCCTCATCTTTCAGATTTATTGAAATTACTTCGTCTTTTAGAGGCTGAGCATGCCTTTCGTCTTCCCTTTCGATGAGGGAACGCAACTCGGCCGAGATGTTCCCGTCAAAGTCGATTCCTTCATCGTCGGGGTCGACACAGTTTATATAGAAATCAGCAAAATAGTCGGAAGCAGGATCATGCATTTCATAAAACCCAGAGGGGTTGCCAAGTACAGTCGACTCAAACTCAAAGTAAAAGCTATGACGTGGAGGACCGAGAGGCACAAACTCCGACTCTGAGGTAGACTTAGACTCGACAGACTCTGTGTCAGATTCAAATACATCGTCAATGCATGTTAGACGGGGAGTAAAAATGCAGTTATTAAGACTACCCTTTGCTTCGACGATGAGGGAGGTTGGATCGTTGAGAAGATCTGGAGAGTCGGGCCCAAGCATCAGCACTTCAGCCTCGTCTTCCTCGCCAACCAAACCCACTTGGGAGAAAAGCACCTCTAAATCCCCTTGATCAAAGGCAACCAACCAGTCAGCCCTTTCCTTGATTGCGACCAACTGCCTCTTGAACTCCTTTGCAGCTAGCTCCTCTTTTGCGATTTCCTCTTCGTCATCAGACCAAGTGTCGGCAGCGAAAATCTCAAAGCCCGGTAGCCAAGTCCTGGTCACTTGATCCCAAAATGGCCCAGCCTGCCCCAAATAAGCAACGCCTCCTCCCTCGCGGACGAAATAGCTGTCGGGGTTACCATAAAGGGTCCGAGGTTTTCCCGTATCTTTCCCTAGTTTGGCCCTTTTGGTAGGGGGAGTGTATCCCAGGCCAAAGCGGCCTTCGGTAAAGGGAAAGACAGGGAACTCAGCGATCCCTTGCTGGTTGATCCCGAGCCCTAAGCCAGGCATGAACGACATCTTCCTCATGATTTCCAGGGCAGTAGAGCTGATTATGAAGTCGTCATCCATGACAATGGCTAGGACTGAGCCGGAGGTGTCAAAAGTAAACCCTCCAAAGTTCGAGTCTTCCTCCCCGTGCATGATTCCTAGAACAGGGGTCCCATCGTCCTTGAGTGGGCGGATCCCAGAGTCTCCGCAGATGGTTAAGGTTCCGGTAGGAAGCCCCAGCATGACCTTTTGATGGAGAGTCGACGGTACGGCCATGATGTCCGCTCTATGCAGCCACGGCCTTCCCAATAGCAAATTGAAAGTGGCGGGGATGTCAACCACATGGAACTCTACGTCCATTTCAAAGCCCTCGGCATCAAGTTTCAGCATTAGAGTCCCCTCGACTACGCAGCGCGTGTTGTCGTAAGCCTTGACTGCTAGATTGGAAGGGGTAAGATCAGCCTTGGTGAGCCCCAAACGGTAAGCAACCCTCATCGGGCAGACGTTGATCGCAGACCCATTATCGATTAGCACAGTCGGCACCCAATGTCCCTTACACTTGATGGTGATGTGCAGCGGGCGATTGTGAGCAGTTCCGTCGACAGGTAGGTCCTTTTCGGTGAAAGTGACGGAATGCTTGGAAAGAAAGGGTAAGACTAGGGCAACCATGGCCTCGGGGGTAATGTCAGTTGGCACAGTAAGACGGGTTAGCGCTGAAGACAGCCTTTCTCGATGCTCCTTTGATGACGATATCAAACCCCAGACAGAGACGGCGGCAGGGATCCTTTCCAGCTGTTTCAGAATAGCATCCTCTTCGGGTACCCCGCTAGGAATGGCCGGAGCGTTCTTTTGAGCAGAGGGAACGGTGATTCTTTGATCACTGCCGGGATTGGACGAACTCCCCCCCGAAAGATTGGGCGGTTGGAAGACTCGTCCGCTCCTAGTGACGTTAGCAACCTCCCACCACGGCGACGTGTCCACGAAGTCCCAGAAATCAGCAGGCATTTCCTCTAACTTGCCTTTCCCCTTGTCGATCGATGCAACCTGGTCCGAAGCCGTAACCCATTCCAAATCGCTCATGACTTGTCCTTCACAAAAAGCCGGATCCTGTGCAGCAGCTTCCTCAAAAGGCGTCCCCGGATTAGTGACAAACGGTACGTCCCAAAAGCCTGCGTCCACTAAAGCAGTGTTGACAGTCCAGATTTCTTCTCCCACTTGCATGTCGACCACCCTGTCATCCTTCCACAAGTCCGCTAGGAGGGGGTTCGCGTTCAGGTCGACGATCTCATCAACATCCCACAGATCATTGGGCGGTGCGTTGAGAACCATGATTGAGCAGTCCTCACTCGGAGCTACCAAAGGACGCGGCTGATCCAAAGGGACAATATTGAAGGTTGGCCCCACCACAAGGTCGTACTCATGCACAGCATCCGAAAGCGCATCAATCAAAGGCAGGAAGGCCCCCAGTCGGCGGGGCTCATCGGAAGCACTCCCCCCTTCGACGTAAAAGTCCAAGTACTGCTCATCTATGTCAATGTCAGTGTTGACCTCTCCCATGCCTTGGAGTTTGACGGGTTGTACAACATCGGGCTCTACATCCCATACGTATTCCTTGTCTTCCTCTTCAGGCAAGACCGGCTCTGGCTGGTAGAAAAGCATGAACAGTGACAGGCCATCTAGCGGGTCGGCTCGTGCCGCAATCCAATCCTCTTCCCACTGGTCTAATTACTCTTGGTCGACCACGGGATCCTGAGGGAAACCCAAATGATACTGCTCATCCCAGTCGTGAGCTAGCTCTTCCCACTCTCTCGCCTTGTCTTCCAGGTTCCAACCGACGGCTAGCATATTGACACTGACGTCCTCCGGGAAGGCCACAACAGGTTTAGGACAGAAGGTTGGGGTTATATGGTCAATGGGATTGAATATGGTGGAGCTAGGTTGGATTATAGTGGAGGTAAGGTTGATTTGGTTGATTTGAGGGTGGCCGTTGTGCTGCGGCATGGAGTTGGTAATCACGTTGGGCTTAGGAGGGGTAGGAATGGTTCCGCTATCAACCAAGTCTTGTATCGCATGACGGAGGCGATAGCAAGAGTCGGTGTAATGACCAGGCATCTGGTGGTAGGCACAGAAAGCGTTCGAGTTGTGGCTAGGGGATAGATTTTGGGGTAATGGAGTTGGATCCAGCGGCTTGAGGTGACCGGATTTGGTCAACCTTTCTAGCACTTGAGAGAGTGGAGCCTCAAACTTGGTGAAGTTCCGGGGTTGGTTGCGGTTTCGGGGTTTTGGAGGGGCTTGGACTTGAGTGACATCGGCAATGTGGTGGGAATCTTGAGTAGCGCTGCTAACGACAGATGCGGCATTGGCGTAGCTGTTATTACCGAACAAAGCGGCGCTGCTTCCTGTGTAAGCGCGAGTTTTGGCCTTGGATCCTGAGGAAGAAGATGGAGGGTCGCTACGCGGCAGTACCCCAGTTTGGAGAGCTTCTTCAATGGCGAGACCAGATTCGAAGAAAGTGTCCCAATCGGCCCCTTGGACTAACACCAGATTCTTAGCAAAGTCGGGCAGCAGATTATGGGAGATGATACGGATTTGGTCCTTCTCACTCGGCCGATCGGTCATGACAGCAGCCTTAGTTCGCCAACGCTTGATAAACTCGGCAAAAGACTCCTTTGCAGTCATTTTGGTAGACTCCAACTCTCGGGTGGTCATTTTGAGTTGGGAGTTGTAGCTATACTAAGTGAAGAAGGCCGCGCCTATGTCTTCCCATGTCCTGCGCTTGGAGACGTCGAGAGACAGAAACCACTGAAAAGCTGGGCCAGCTAAAGTCTGAGGGAACAACTGGGCCATTGCCTCCTCCTCGACCCCATGCAGTTTCATTGCACCGTGGTAAGCTAGCAAGTGTGTTTTTGGGTCGCCCGTCCCGTCGAACTTTGCAAAGTCGGGCATTTTGAACCTTTCCGGGAGCCGTGCATTTGGAAAGGGGCAGAGACGGTCCATGTCCAACCCTCCGGCGCTGATTCTTTCGGACTTGGCAACTGACTCTTCTAGCTTGGCCATCTTGGCGATCAGAGCAGCCATTTCGGGATTCGCAGCAGGCTGTTCGGCCGGAATGTCCTCCCCAGCTGGGCCTTCGCGCTCTTGTCTCTCGCCCTCTATCCTTGCAGCTGGAAGCCTTTCATTGATGAGAGCTTGTAGATTGGTCATAGCAGTATCGGCTTGGTCAGCCCTTTGCTGCATGATGGCTAGGTTGTGCTGGAGGTCGGCTAGAATGGTAGTAAGATTCGGTGGCGGAACATCTGCCATGCCTAGGATTTCTGTCTTGATCGGTTTTGGGGTTATAGGCGGAGATGGAGACGACGGAGGAGATTCGTGCGGAGTGGTCGGCGGCGAATCCTCCCTTGACAGAGTGCAAAGCTGTGCTTCCGTTGTGATGAGCAGAAAAATAATCCCCCAAACAGACCCTCAAGCAGACCCGACGGACGTTCCCAAGCAGGTTTGGCTCTTGATTTCGAAGCTCCCCATGGTTCAGCTAAACAGCAAAATATACGAGCTCAAAGATAGCCTGCAACAGTTTATTTTGAAAGATTTGAAAGAAAAATGGGCATGCCAACGTCGTCGGTGTCCTCCTAGACTCTATCACTAAAGGGAGTCCAAACCCTTGCTGTTAGGAAGCTGCCATAGAATCCTCGGATTTCTTTTTGACGGTGTATCCTTGTTTTGAGTCGATGGACACCAAAGGATGTCAAGACAACCTAAGCCTTTTGATTGCCCCTTTCTCGAAGTTTCAACTTTGGAGGTCGGAACAACTCAGTGCAGATGGCGTGATACCATAACCGAGGTGGCGTAAGCAGCACTGTGCCGGAGCCTTGATGGTGTAAGTGATTAGCACTTTAACCGGGATGGTGTGGGTATCACGACATTCTCTTCGTTGTTCCTAGTTTTCTGTTTGAAACTTTGACTAGGACAAGAGACTTAAATGGTTCTGATTTCCCAAAGTCTCGTTGACCCAAGGATTTTGGAAATTGATAACGCGCAACATCGAGATGCACGACTCTTCATCGGTCCATGGCAGGGTTCTAACAGTCACGAGACAAACTCGAGACAAACCTAAAAGCCGCCCTAGCATGCTCCTACGCAAAACGGGATGTATGTATGTACAGGCATGCGATAAGGAAAGCAGTAACACATAGACAGTTTATGGGGTTAGATGCAAGTAATCCTACCCTGTAGGTTCCTGTCTTAGGTTGAAAGGTTTTAGTGCTTTATACGCATGTAGAGGCCGGTTTTGGCTTAAAGGGGTTCCTCTGACTAAAGCCGCGGTATACCTCCCATCGCGATGCGTGCAGCAAAGCAATGGTCGAACGGTATTACGACTCATCATCGTCCAAGGTTGTTGGGCATTCAAGGACCCCGGGCTTCAGTAAACTGTGCCGGTTACCCAAAACGCCTCAACGGGGCTTTATCCAACATCGATGCAAACCGAGAACGCCGGAGAATGATTTAAATGAGAGAGAAACGCAAGGTTTTGAAAAATGCCTTTTGAGCTTGGCTCACTTTTATTAATCAACTCTTGGAAAAAACTACATGAGTGAACAATAGTAAAAGCCCCAGTTCGGATTGGTCGGATGCTGAGATCCTGTTACGTTACCATTCCGTTCTTCAGCAGCGCGAAGCGTACTGTTTTGACAAGCTTTTGAAAATTGTTCTTTCATGTATTAATCGCCAAATATTAATTAATGCAATGATCCCCAGCAGAGTCGCCACTGTGGGCACACGCCCCGAAAATCGCCTGATTTCGGTTTGCGGCCCTCTTGGAAAACGGCGCGGCGAAACGCTTCGATTCAGAGTCGCCACTCGGGTTTTAGCGGTGAGGCACCCAAGGAACCGAACTTGAGAACGCTTGCTGCGTTTTGCTTTGATTTGAAAAAGGTTTGATTTGATTTGAAAAGGTGTAGACTGGTCCGTCGTCACCTTCGATATCTGAGGTTCGGGAGCCAGGTTACGAGAGGGGGAAGGGTTTTATGGCACCCCCTCTCGCCCAATCCAGAGATCGGTCTCTACTCGGGCATTTTATAAAACGTTTGCATTTTTCTCTCATTTGATCATTTTTAGCCAGTTAGGGCGGGGGAACAGTTAATGGGGGTTAATACTGTAACAGCTTGCAGTTTGTATGACAAAATGTTTATGGATGATGATTTGCTTACTTGAATTGAATTAAACGTCAGAACATAGATTGAGAACAAGCACTGC